>OZ024741.1:22175244-22690244 GCA_964016885.1 Eledone cirrhosa
CATGAAAGAAATGATTCAAAAATTGAACTTGCCCAAACTTCAGAAATGACGACGTTTGGAATATGTATATTTGTGTACGTCGCCATATATGTATGTATGTATATGTGTATATGTGTATATGTATATTTGTGTACGTCGCCATATATGTATGTGTGTATATGTATATTTGTGTATGTCGCCATATATGTATGTGTGTATATGTATATTTGTGTACGTCGCCATATATGTATGTATGTGTGTGTATGTATATTTGTGTACGTCGCCATATATGTATGTATGTGTATATGTATATTTGTGTACGTCACCATATATGTTTGTATGTATGTGTGTATATGTATATTTGTGTACGTCGCCATATATATAACAATGAAAAACGGAGAAAAACTGCAATTAGGAATAGGGAGTACAGACAACGGAAAGCTGCAGAAATAAGAGAAAAAAGACAATCAGACGAAGCAAAATTTAAAAATAAGGCATGGCAAAAAGCATATAGACTGAGCAGAGGCGATGAGGGCAAAAGTCAGGAGGCATCGTATCAAAAAGTCCGCAGACTGAGGGCAGGTGATGAGGGCAAAAATCAGCATGCATTGAATCAAAAAGAGCACAGAGTGAGAGCAGGCAAAAGTCAACAGGCATTGTATCAAAAAGCACACAGATTGAGAACAGGAGAAGAAGGAAAAGAAAAAGATGCCATATTTGACTTCGAAAAAAGAAAAACCAAAAAATCGGACACAGTATAGGAAGAAATTCAAGCAGGCCTTGAAAAAGTTTCCAAAATCTACAGAGAAGCACAGGGAATTCGAAATTTCATGTTTAATGAATTGAAAAAAACAATGGCTTCAGTTTATGCACACATCAAATTAGCTAAGAAGGAAGGGTTGACTGCATACTGGGGGGAAATATTTTACCATACTTTCACAAATGAACACTTTCTATTCCCAAAAAGTACAGTTGATTATTTTCCTCTAACAGAACTTGAAAACCACAATTTTCTGACTGATGACTGTCCAACAAATGAGTGCAGGTGTAAAGATGGTGATGAGCCAAGTGAGGGAGGTGAGCAAAGTGAGAAAGGTGCACAAAGAGGGGGGGGGGATGAGCCAAGTGAGAAAGGTGCACAAAGAGGGGGAGATGAGCCAAGTGAGGGAGGTGCACAAGGAGAAGGAGGTGAGCAAAGTGAGAAATGTGCACAAAGAGGGGGGGATGAGCCAAGTGAGACAGGTGCACAAAGATGAGCCAAGTGAGGAAGGCAAGCAAAGAGGGGGAGATGAGCCAAGTGAGGGAGGTGCACAAAGAGGGGGGGATGAGCCAAGTGAGAAATGTCCACAAAGAGGGGTAGATGAGCCAACTGATGGAGGTGAGCAAAGTGAATGTCCACAAAGAGGGGTAGATGAGCCAACTGATGGAGGTGAGCAAAGTGAGACAGGTGCACAAAAAGAGGGGGGTGAGCAAAGTGACCAGGAAGATTTTGATGGCAGAAAATGTACAGAACTTCTGACTTTGGCTAGATTGTGCAAATTTGGTCCCCCATCAAATTGCCCAGATCCCACTGCACGTCTAAAGCTAGCTAAACGAATGCACAAGGCCATACATGAACTTTCACCTGATTTGACTGTGTCCCAAATTCGGAAAAAAATGGAAATCTTTGAGCAGTGTAAAGGATTCCATAGGGACAACATCTATTGCATAGGACAGTCTGACTGCACAAATGGACTTGAACTGATTCGAAGTATGGCTCCTCACTCTCCTCGTATCCGTACAATTCTGAGATGTGTGTACAAAGTGAGATCAGTCTGTGTCTGGCTAGACTCCTATGACATTTCAATCTTGGAAGGAAATTGGTCAATGTTTGATGATCTAGTAAATCCCCAAAACATGTCCAACAATCTGCTAAGCCGTTTGAATGAGATAGTGGAAAATGAAAATGAGAGCTTGCATTCAGAATCCTCAATCATGGCCAATTTTGCATCCATTATCAAACATTTTAATAAAGAGATTCAAAAAATGAAAATCAACTCCTGTGACATTTGCAAACAACGAGAATTAGATGCTAAACTCAAAGTCTGGGAGGATTGGAGCCCTTTGACAAATCCCTATCTCCTGGAAACCATTCAACAAAACTACTCTCTGCCATGTACGATTTGCTCTACATGTAGAAATAGTCTTGTCAAAAAGTCGATACCATCATTGGCTTCAATCAATGGCCTAGAAGTGGTCAAAATTCTAAATGTGTTGTCAAAGTTGAACATGTATGAGCAGATTTTGATCCAAATGGCCAATTGCTTCATCAATGTCATTAAATTGTCACCCTATCGTTTCAAAGGTGCACCATCACATCTAGTAGCTGCTATTAAAGGAATAGCAACTCACATGCCACTACCAGTAGAAAACACAATCAATCATGTAATGAAAAAACTTCCATCGAATCAAAATGATGCATTTGAAATAATTGTTGATAGTCTTCCAACTAAAAAGGGCACAATTTGGCGATCGCTAGTGAATATGAAAAATGTCTTTGATGTCTTGGAGTGGCTGAAAAAAAACAATGACATTTTGATAGACAGAACCACAAATTTAGAGGACATTGTTACATGCACTGGTGAAAATGTTTCCATCAATTTTCCACACATTCTCACACAAACTGGTGCTGAAACAGTCTATGAACACCATACTGTACAGCAAATCAAGCCTGCACTCCCAAATCAAAAGGACCTTGAACTGTTTCGCATGAAACGAGTTGAAGGTACTCTTCTTCCGGACAATGATCCAAACCTGGATCTGATGTGCTTCCCCCACTTATTCCCTAAAGGAAAATTTGGAATGATGCACATGAACAGACCCCATGGTAGAGTAAAGCCCTACATATTCATCAGAAACAGACTCAGACATGAGGACCCCCGGTTTCGTAGAGACATTCAGTATATTCTCTACAATTTGGACAAGGCTGACAAAAGAGCACTAGATTCTGGCATTTATGCCGTAATGAAATCACTCAAAAGTCCAAAATTGACACTTGCTCGATTTTATAAAAGATTGGAAGACAATGATGAACAAATGGAAAGTGGTTTGTCAATGATGATGGCGAATGTTCGTGGAACAAAGCCATTTTGGGAACGCAAGTGCTCCGACATAGATGAGAAATTCGGTCCTGCCCATTTGTTTATCACTCTTTCATGTGCTGAATACTTTTGGCCAGGCTTGAGGGAATTTTTGGAAAAACTCAATAAAGACATTGCAAATGTTGAAACAAGGCCGATAGGGAATCTCTGTGCAAATGATGTTGTGGCTGTCAGTGAGTACGTTCTCCATCGTTTTAGTGCTGTTTTTCATGATGTAATTTTAAATAAAAAAGGCCCATTTGGGGAAATTATTCATTACTTTTGGCGACTCGAGTATCAACAACGTGGTGCCCCTCACATTCACCTTAAAGCCTGGGTTCGGGACAGTGTAATTTTTGACAAAGATCCTAAAGAAAAAATCAAGCAATTTATTGAACGCTGCATTACTTGCCGGCTACCATACCCTGTGGCCAGCCCAAACTTGGCAAATCTCGTTAGACGGTTCCTAGTCCATACTTGTGGCAAAGCATGCTGGAGAATAGTGAGGAGAGGGAAAAATGTTCGTAAAAAATGCCGTTTTGGTTTTGCACGTGCAGTGGGGCCATTTCGGTTTTTCTCAGTTTCTGAAAGTATCAAATCACGAAAAAATGGTAATGGGACAAAAAAACTGTACCAATTGGAAAGAAAAGAATCAGAAAAGTACATAAATGACTACAATCCATGTTTACTTCTAGCCTGGCAAGCAAATATAGATGTGCAATACATTGGTGAGAATAGTATGATTTTGAATAGATATGTCACCTGCTATCAGACTAAGGCTGAACAAAATGAGGCTGGGGGAGTGTGGGCGAATCTGGATCATTCCAAAACAAAATATGGGAAATACAAAAGTGCTGGACTGCAATTGCTTGGGGAAAGGGATACAGGAGGGTATGAAGCTGCTGACAAACTTTTGGGGCATCATTTTTACGGGTCATCAGATCATGTTATTTGGGTAGGTGCAGACATTCCCAGTAGGCGCGGCCGTAGATTGAAATCTCAAAATGATCTCGATGAACTGAGTGAACACTCAATGGACTTGTTCTACGAGAACATGGTGGAAACTTTTTACAAAAACCGGCCAAAATTCCTGGAAGATTCCTCATATGAAGTTGCCAGCAAATATGAGAGGACACAAAAAAAACCTGTTGACAAAGATGTGGCTACAAAAATGAAATTGCTCAATGACAAGGGGTATTTTCATAGTGTAAAAGAGCGGGTAGTTAAAGCACCGAATATACAGCTCAAAAATGACACAAAAGAACGTTATTACCACAATCTTCTAATGCTGTTCAAACCCTGGCGCGATGAGGACAAAGATTTATTGGGGGGCTGCAAAACATTTGAAGAGTCCTTTCATCTGTGTGCAAACAATTTGCTTGATATGGTGAATTTTCAAAATGTGAGGAAAAAAAATCACTGATGCAGTTGAGATGGGGAAGAGGTTGGAGAAGGAGGGTGAAAAGGAGGGAGAGGTCGGAGAAGGACGGAGAGAAGAGGGGGAGAAGGAGGCAAGAGATGAGGCTGGTATTGATGTTCCCCAAATTCGAGATGTAGATGAAACTGCTCTACAGACAAAAGAAACACAGCTTAATACAGATCAAATATCCATATACAATCTAATTGTATCAGCAATTGAAAAACAGGAATTGCATTGGAATTCGGAAAAACCACTACCAAGGTGCAGATGTGATGATTGCCCACAATTTCTCAAATTTGTCTCTGGTGTACAGGGAAAAGTTTTCTCATTGATATAATTTCTGACAAAGTTACTCAAATTTGTTGCAAGAGAAATGGGGCCCCAGTAGTCATTTGTGCACCAACTGGTATGGCTGCTTTCCAAATCAAGGGGACTACTTTGCACAGGCTCTTGAAACTCCCAGTCCAACATGGAAAGTCACCATCATATAGGGAATTAGAAAGTCATGAACTCAAAATTTTGCGATCCACTCTAGAGGGTGTCCGTCTGATAATTATCGATGAAATAAGTATGGTCACTCATCTGATGTTGGCATTTATCCATAGGCGTCTAGATGAGATTTTTGGGGACCAGAGTCAAATGACCAGCCCTTTTGGAAAAATAAATATTCTGGTTTTTGGCGATCTACTTCAACTTCCACCAGTAAATGAAAAAACACTCTTTTCCAGTATTTCTGCATATGATGCTAAAAGGACTGGTCTGGGAATAAGTGGGCAGTCACTGTGGAAATTTTTCGACTATGATGAGCTCACTATAAACATGCGGCAAAAAAATGACAGTGAAAACTATTCTGAAATGTTGGGTCGAATAAGAATAGGATCACCTACAGACATGGACATCAAGACTTTGAGTGAACATTGCCTATTCCCAGATCGCAGGGCAACAATGAGAGAGGCAACTGAGAAACTAATGCAACTTTGCACATTACCTAGTCAAAAATTTGTCTGTATTTTTCCTGTCAATGAATCTGTAGATGAATTCAACAAGGAAATGCTTAAGCATGCCAACATCAGTACAGTTGTAGTTATTGCTGAGGACTCAGGAATGCGCCAGAAAGGTCGTAAAAAAAAGTCAAAGTCAAACAAATTTTCCAAACCAAAAAAGGCATCAGACACTGCTGGACTTGAGACTGAATTGCAAGTTGGAGTTGGGGCCAGAGTAATGCTGAGACGAAACATTAATTTGGTGAAGGGGCTATGTAATGGTGTCATGGGAACAGTGCAAAGCATGGTCAATGGAAAAGATGGGAAAATGGGACAAATCATTGTGGAATTTGATCACATGATAGGCAATGACATTTCAATGGAAAAGGTGACTGCAGATTATGAAATCTCTCCTGGTGTGTATGTGACACGAAAACAGTTCCCCCTAAGCCTTGCCTATGCCATCACCATCCATAAATCACAGGGAATAAGTGTTGATGGGGTCATTGCTGATCTTGGTCCTCTGTTGTTCGCAGATGGAATGGCCTATGTTGCACTTTCACGAGCTAGGAAACTCTGCAATGTCTACTTGATAGATTTTGACCCACGAACCCTGATCATGTGTGACAAATCTGCTTGGGAAGAGTACAACAAATTGCGTTCTACAACAAAATTGCCTCCACTTGGACCATGTAGAAATAAACCACCATGCATGGCTTCTGAATCTTGCATGCCAAAAAAAACGATCATGGCGAATGTTGAATGTGGACAACCCTTCTGAATATGCTCCACCTACCAAAAAACCTAAATTAGCTACAATTTCCATGCTCACTCCCATGATTAGACTACAAAATAAGGAAAATGCCTGTTTTGCCAATTCCACACTTCAAGCTATTGCCCATTTGCCCAAACTTTGGGAAACTTTGTTGTCTACCAAATTACTCAGTCCAGTTGTTCAGGAAATAGCAAATATTGTCACACCAGGGGATCGGGATGTTTCAATTCTGCGAAGATTAATTGGGGGGAGATTTAAGGATGGTGCTCAGCAATGTGCCCATGATTTTTGGAAAAATATCTACCCACATTTTCCACCAAATGCACAGCAAATATTCCAATTTCAAGTGAATGAAACACTAAGATGCACTAAAAGTCATGAAAATGAATGCTCACGTTTGAATGATCAAATTTGTACTTGCACACATAGACCTGGATGTGGACTCGAAACTCACAAAACACCAGAAATTAAATCAGACTTGACATTGCATCCTATTCAAGGCTCTCAACAGTTTCGTACTTTACTTGTATCAAATGACACCATAATAAAACAATGTGACACCTGCACCACCAATACAGAGCACACAACAACCATCAGGAGAGATTTCCCCCCTACAATGCACTACCTTGTAGTATCAATCAACCGATTCCTCATAATCAGTGGTCAAGAAACTCAAATACATTGTGATTTATTGAATTTCAGTTCAAAACGCCAGCAGTTTTTTTATACCAATTTCCAACTTCAATCAGCAATTGTTCACACATTAGGTTCCACATCAGGAGGTCATTACACTTGTTTAATTCACAAAGATGGTGACAAATGGGATGAAATTAGTGACACGTGCATAACCAAAAGGCACCCAAAATTTCCACCTAAATTGTTTTACTTTTTAAAAAAAAACTATAGGTCCAATATCACTCCAGAATGCTCTGTCCTACACATCCAAGTGAACTCTATTAGACATTAAAATAATATAGAGTATAAAAATCTGTACTACTATATGAAAAATTTGTTGATATATACCACAATTTCAAACTGCTAATCTTGAGTGAAACGTTGATGTAAATAATGAACTTACAATCACCTGTTATATGCCTTGAAAAGTCCCACCATATGGTCGGACGAAACGGCTGTCGGCAATAAACTTGTTATAATGTCATAATAGTTCCTTTGTTCTTTTTCATTAATCCTAAACGGACGTTAGTTCGTTTAGTAATATTGTTGTGGTCGTGTTTTCGTTGGCAATCGTCTGTTTACGACAGTACAGCGCGGCTCTACTTTATTTAACTGAGATAAAACTTATATGAGCATGAACAGTAGATCATTACGCATCTTTTGGCTTAAAAATCTAGAAATTTGGTCCAGCGGGAAAAAGTTTATAATCAAAGTTTGCTGATAAATCTTGTGTTCAAGTGAGTGAGTAGTAAGCGTGACGCTAGGGGAGGTAATCCAGAAATGACGTAGCTTTGTCATTAAGCCAGTTGCCTCAACTAGATTGCAATTATACTCAAAAGAACTTTAAAATGTCAATCACTTGTCAGTAATTCACTATGATCATTTAATTATTAGATAGCTATTGCTTGCATTGCCTTAAAAAATAGTAGACCAGATAGAAAAAGGCGTACAGCAAAAAAAAGTAATATTGTTGGAATATAAAACTTTAAAAATACAGGACAAGAAACTAAAATAAAACTTTAAAAGAATAGGACAAGAAACTAAGATAAAATTTTAAAGAATTGGACAAGAAATAAAAAACTTTACAATAATATTAGTGGCAAATTTTTTTTATTCGTTTCCTGTGCTATGCCCCAGTATCTTCTTGATTAGTGCATAATAATTGTTATGCTCTCATTGTGCGTTGCCCCTGAGCGGTTGGTTCTGGTTGGGGTTGGTTGGCTGAGCAGTTCTGCTCCGTCAGAATGACCATTGCAAGAAGAATTGGCCGATGCAGCTGCAGGTCTCCTCCAAGAATGCACTTCTGGTCCCGCAACACCAGACGAAGATGGAGAAGACGACCCGGACAAGATGTCGACTCTGACCACCGACTACGGCACCTCCCTCAACCACCGGTCCTCCCTCCCTCTGTCCCGTCATCCCTCCAGTCCTCCTGCTCCCCCTTCCTGTACCAGAAAGCTGTGGCACGCATTCATCTGGACTGCCGGATTTGAACTCAAGGACAAGATGCAAGGAGAAGATGGACGGGTTGGTCAAGATCAAGGATGAGCGGGACGACAAGACCGTCCGCTGCTGCTCAAGATCTGTTCTCATGGGCCCATGGGTCCATTCACATTATGCATGACACATGAGGCGTGTTGCCGAATGATGAAATAGGGGTATGGTTATGGCCCAATTGGTGTTCAAACCAGGATCAAATTTTCCCCCCGGTCTGACGACGACCTCTGAATGTGGAACCCAGAGCCTATGAATGTGGAACTCGATTTTTATATATGTATATATATATATATGTATATATATATGTATATATATATATATATATATATATATATATATATATATATATATATATATATATATATATATGTATGTATATATATATATATATATATGTATATATATATATGTATATATATATATATATGTATATATATATATATATGTGTATATATATGTATATATATGTATATATATATATGTATATATATATATATATGTATATATATGTATATATATATATATGTATATATATATATGTATATATATATATGTATATGTATATATGTATATATGTATATATATATATAAATGTATATGTATATATATATGTATATGTATATATGTATATATATATATATATATAAATGTATATATATATGTATATATATATATATATATATATATATATATATATATGCAGGTGGCGTGTCTGGTGAGGAGGAAGGGGGTATATAGATACACGACGTTGGATTCAAAGCTGACACCAGCGGTGGAGCTTCTTCCGAGGACTACTCATAGAACCATTATGAGGAAGAAGTGTAAATATCTTCGGTTTAGTTTCAAATCAGGCTTTAATTTCTGTATTTTTAGATGGAGACTGGCCGAGCGGTTAAATGGTTCACTTGGCAGTCATTTGGTTTTGGGTTCGATCCAACTGCGTGACATCTTGGACAAATGTCATCTACCATAACTTCGGGTCAACATATGTATTGTGACTAAAACTGAGTAATGCAGAAACTGTTTGGAAACCCGTCATTCAGCCTTATCACATTCTGTGTCACACTGAATCTCCCTGAGAATTATGTTAATGGTACACGTGTCTATGGAAAAAACCTCCCAGAAACCAATTGGTTTGGTTCTGTAATTAGAAAGGAGAGATATAGGGCTCTTACTTCCTGCTGGGTTCGTAAAGGGTACCGCCCTGACACACGGCGTGTCTTGGGGGCATTTGGCAGTATCGGTAGAGGGTCAGACGCCATGCTTTGATGCATAGAGTTACGGCCCTTGTTATTCTGAGTTCAAATCCCGCCAAGGTTAACTTTGTCTTTCATCCTTACGGGGGTCGATAAAATCAAGTACCAGTAAAGATTTGAACCCAGAAGAAAGTGAGCCGGAACAAGTACCGAGGTATTTTATCACGTCATAACCAGTCTCCCAGTTGACCGCCTGGAATAGAAGCTATTTGATAAACGCCATAAATCATATTTGACAGCCAGAATTTGGCAGAGAAGATGGAAGTATCTCGAAAATGTTATATATATGTGTGTGTATGTGTGTGTGTGAGTACACTCGTATATATATATATATATATATATATATATATATATATATATATATATATATATATAATACTGGCATTCCGTCGGTTACGACGACGAGTATTCCAGTTGATAGGAACAACGAAACAGGCTGCTCATGAAATTAACGTGCAAGTGGCTCAGCATTCCACAGACACGCGTACTCTTCACGTAGTTCTCATGGAGATTCAGCATGACTCAGAAAAACCACGCAATCAAGATACAAACAGAAAGCCTGAATCAGCGTGGATGCGAAATTTAAAAAGCAAAATTTTGTCCCTGAGACGAAGGATCTCACACATCGCAGTCGTTATGAAATGCAACATAGAGAGCAACTTCACACGACACCAGGAAGACCTAAAAAAAAAGTTAGAGAGACGATTTGGAGATACAAAATTTAAAACTTTGAACTCCAAATCACACCAGTTGAAACAACTCACAGCTACAACAGAAAGACTAAAATATAAGTCAACAGCACATAAACGACAAGTGCTAAATAGATTGTTTGCCAGAGATCCTAAATCAGTTTATCGCTGCTTCGGTGGCGAAAGCTAAATCCCTGTAAATGACACCCCTTCAAAAGAACAGGTTGAGATCTGTATGGGAAACGGATGACGGATTCAACAGACAAACTAATTGGCTAAAAGAACTGGAACAGGACTACTGCCAACATGTCCAGACAAAACAATATGACATAAATGGGTCAATACTGGAAACAGCTCTACAGAAAATGTCGAATAGGAAATCACCAGGCCCAGACCTCATTACAGGATATTGGTTGAAGAATTTCACTTTCTATCGGCAAGATCTCATACGGCTGTTTACAGAAACCATTAAAGACACACAAGAACTGCCCAGATGGTTATCAACTGCCACTACTTTCTTAATTCCCCAAAATAGCCGAACCACCCTTGCTAAAAATTACCGCCCAATAGCCTGCCAAAACATCATGTATAAATTATATACTGGGTGCCTTAACCTGTTCTTACAGGATCACTGTGCTACCAACAACATCATAACACCTGAGCAAGCTGGTGGAAAGAGGCAGGTGTGGGGTTGCATAGATCACCTACTAACTAATAAAATGATTCAGGAAAAAACAACAAAGAATCGCAGAAACATGACTGTGGTGTGGCTGGACTATCAAAAAGCATTTGATAGTGTACCTCATGGGTGGATTATTAAGGCTTTACAGTTAGCCAAAGTCCCACAACCATTGGTAGCTGCTGTTGAACGCCTGACCAAGACCTGGTACACCAATTTGATCCTTAGAGGTGAGAAGGAGCAAGTTAAGACTGATGAGATACATTACCAGAAGGGCATCTTTCAGGGGGATAGCTTGTCAGTGCTACTCTTCGTTCTCTCACTAAATCCACTATCTTACCTACTCAGGAAACAAGGTGAACAAAGAAGTGGGTCCAGAAGTATCTCCCATCTTTTCTTTGTTGTATGGGCCAAATATCAATGACATCAAGAAACAATTGGACCTCATTGCACAATTTGCAACAGACATCAAAATGAAATTTGGTGTGTCCAAGTGTGCATATTTGGCAGTAAAACGTGGAAGAGCTGTGCCCTCCTCTAGAAATCTAGAGATGAACGGCCTGACAATACAACCTCTACAGTCAGGTGACAACTACAGATATCTTGGACAGGATGAGAATGTTAGATATGATGGACCCATAAATAAGGAGAGAACCAGAACTGATACGTCAGAAGAGTAAAGAAAATATGGTCATCAGAATTGTCAGCGTACAACAAATACATTGCCCACAATACTTATGCTGTGCCAATTCTAACGCCAACATTTGGCCTGCTGAACTGGTCATTGCAAGAACTAAGTGAGATGGATGTTAGAACTCGCAAACTTCTCAGTGTTACTGGGAACTTTAACATCAATGGTGATGTGGATAGGCTATACTTCTCACGCAAGGAAGGTGGTCGGGGTCTAAAATCCATATTAACAACATATGAGACCCGGATAGTAACACTGAAGCAACACTTTCAACAGAGGAAAAAGGTTGGCAACCATCTTGCCCAGGTATATGAGCATGAAAAAAAAATATCATTAGAATAGCGACTGATTTGGAGGAGAGATATGGAATAAAACCTGATATAAATCTCTCACCCAGAGAAATCGGAAGATCCTATTCAATGTTCAAACAAGATGAAAAAATTGACCAATCTACAGAAAAAGTTGTGCATGGATACTTGAGACGTAAAACACAGACCATAGAGGGGATAAAGCACTCAAAAAGCCTGGCATGGAGTTCCGACAAGTTTATGACATCACACCTTGAGGGATATCTCTATGCAATACAGGAACAAGAACTCCCTACCAAATATCTGCTGCACAAAATGGGAGGGCCAGCAGCTGACAATAAATGTAGGCTATGTAAAACAAAGATCGAGGATGTAAGCCACATTGTTGCCAGCTGCGAAAGGATGTCATCTCGCTACTACCTCCCCATGAGACACGATGGGATAGCTAGAACCATCTGGAACGCACTTCGGAAAACAAAATTAACAACAAACGAGGAAGAATATATTGAGATAGATGGCACTAAGGAATACTGGTGGAACCTGAAAATAAAAACTGCCACCAAATTAAAGCACAACCACAACCGGCCTGATATTGTTGTTTGGGACCACACATTGAAAACATGTTCAGTTGTGGAGATCAACTGCCCACTTGATGTAAACGTTGTCAGAAAAATACAGGAGAAGGAGGACATCTACGGACCATTGATGAGGAGTTTACAAATCCAGTATCCAAGATACACCTTTAGCTTCATACCCATCATTATTGGAGCTACGGGTTATATACCAACCCGCTTGGACCAAAGTATGACTGAACTTGGATTTGCGGACAAAAAGCGCAGCTCCCTAATTCATAGTCTACAAATTTGCAAAACATTCTTGCGATTCAAGGGATGACGATTTCTTTTCTTTTACAACCTTGACACCAGGAAGGTGGCCGGTCAAAAAAATATACTCGAAATTAAGAGAAAGAGATAACATACATACATACATATATACATGGTGGCTGCCAACTCGTTTTCGACTACGGCCACTACTTTATATCCATGTAGGAGAACCCCTACCGATGCACTGAACGAGTGTGACTTTTTAGTCCAGCCAGCGACTTGAAAACTCTGGTACAAACACTACACCTGTGACAATTATTGACACATAGTGCTGGTATCATGTGACGACAAGTGCAGAGAGATCTCCAGATATAAAGCAATGCCTGTGCCGTGAAGCTTTTATAGTGAGTAAAGGCACTGCACGAAGCCAGTCCCACTCTGTATGTATGTATGTATGTATGTATGTATGTATGTATGTATGTACATACATACATACATACATACAACCTGTCTCATGGTCGGGTCGTTGGCGACTAAACTGGCAACCCCATCAAGGTTTCTTGGTGAGGAGGGTGACTTTGGACATCCTGCAGGACTAAAAACAAAACCTGTCAAAGGGCAAAGGAGCTCTTAAGTGTCAATGGCCATCCAAAATCACTGGGAGAGATGACCCCTTAGCCTTTGTCAAGGCAGAATTCTAGGAGAAGGAAAACTCTGATATAACACCTGCAACCCTGATGGTATCCAATGATGTTGACTAGTTCTTCTTTTTGGTAAATATCATCTTGGTTAAGAGAGTGGGACTGGCTTTGTGCAGTGCCTTTGCTCACTATAAAAGCTTCACGGCACAGGCATTGCTTTATATCTGGAGATCTCTCCGCACTTGTCGTCACATGGTACCATGGGCCCAACACTATGTGTCAATAGTTGTCACAAGTGTAGTGTTTGTACCAGAGTTTTCAAGTCGCTGGCTGGACTAAAAAGTCACACTCGTTCAGCGCATCGGTAGGGGTTCTCCTACATGGATATAAAGTAGTGGTCGTACTCGAAAACGAGTTGGCAGCCACCATGTATGTATGTATGTATGTATGTATGTATGAATGTACATACATACATACATACATACATATATGATGGCTGCAGACTCTGCTAAGAGTATATCAATCGCTTGTCAGATTATAGAGCTTGGTGCACTTTTAGACTACGGCCAGCCACACGAACCTGTAACATATCCTGAACAAGCAATGCCTGTGCTTTGAAGGTCTTTTAAGTGGGGAAAGGCCTTGCACTCGACCAACTACTCTCTGAGCATCGAAAACACTACCCGAGAAGGAGAACTGGTCAACATCATCGGATGCTTCCGAAGCCGCAGGTTTTTTTTTAGTGTTTCCTAGAAAAGTGTTGTGACAGCAACTGGGGGTCTTTCACTCCCAGGTGAAAAAAAAAGTACTATTTGGATGGCCGTTGACTCTGCTGAGTTTCTCCGCCCTTTGCCGGGTCTTGTATTTTTTCCAGCAGGGTGTCCAAATATCACCCTCCTCACCAAGCAACCTTGGTGGGGTTGCCGGTTTAGTCGCCGACAACCTGACCATGAGACAGGTTATACTGAGTTATATGTTGCCAGTAGCACTCGAAAGCGACCTGACATACATACATGATGATGACAGCTCCCTCGTTATCGAGTATGACCATTTCACGATATACCATTATTAATAATTATTAATTAATTCTATCATGCAATGCCTGTGCGTGAAGAAATTTTTTTAAAGTGAGGAAAGACTGTGCACTGAGCCAATCCCACCCTCTGAGCGACAGTAGCTATAACCCGAAAAGAAGAAAAGATCAACATCATCGGTAACTACTGAGCTGCAGGTTTTATATCGGAGTTATCCTAGTTTCCTGAGTTGCCTTCTCCTAGAAGAATGCCCTGACAAAAGCTAGGGGTCCTTCACTCCCAGTGGTTTAACCGCGCGATCGGGTATCCAGCCTGATTATTTCTATGTCCCTGCGCATATACATACACATGCACTCATGTATATACACATATACATATACATGCGTATATACATATTTACACACTTTTGGATGGCCGTTGACTCTTATGAGTTCTTTCGCCCTTTATCAGGTTTTGTTTTTTGTCCTACAGGGTGTCCAAAATCACCTTCTTCACCAAGTAAACTTGGTGGGGTTGCCGGTTTAGTCGTCGACGACCCGACTATGCAACAGGTTGTAGTGGGTTACATGTTACCAGTAGCACTCAAGAGTGACCCGACATACATACATACATACATACATACATACATACATACATACATACATACATACATACATGGTGGCTGCCAACTCGTTTTCGAGTACGGCCACTACTTTATATCCATGTAGGAGAACCCCTACCAATGCGCTGAACGAGTGTGACTTTTTAGTCCAGCCAGCGACTTGAAAACTCTGGCACAAACACTACACCTGTGACAACTATTGACACATAGTGCTGGGCCCATGGTACCATGTGACGACAAGTGCAGAGAGATCTCCAGATATAAAGCAATGCCTGTGCTGTGAAGCTTTTATAGTGAGCAAAGGCACTGCACAAAGCCAGTCCCACTCTCTTAACCAAGATGATATTTACCAAAAAGAAGAACAATTCAACATCATTGGATACCATCAGGGTTGCAGGTGTTATATCAGAGTTTTCCTTCTCCTAGAATTCTGCCTTGACAAAGGCTAAGGGGTCATCTCTCCCGGTGATTTTGGATGGCTATTGACTCTTAAGAGCCCCTTTGCCTTTTGACAGGTTTTGTTTTTAGTCCTGCAGGATGTCCAAAGCCACCCTCCACACCAAGAAACCTTGGTGGGGTTGCCAGTTTAGTCGCCAACGACCCGACCATGAGACAGGTTGTACTGGGATACATGTTACCAGTAGCACCAACTACATACATACATACATACATACATACATACATACATGCATGCATGCATACATACATACATACATACATACATACATACATACATACATACATACATACATACATACATACATGAATGCATGCATATATACATACATACATGCATGCATGCATACATACATACATACATACATACATACATACATACATACATACACACACACACACACACACATACATACATACATACATACATACATACATACATACATACATACATACATACATACATACATACATACATACATACATACATACATACATACATACCGGAACTCTGCGCAAAACAAAACAGTGGTTCACAATGTGTTTGCTGTGCCTGTCCTAACACCAACGTTTGGAATACTCAATTGGACGATAGACGAAATCCGAGCAGTTGATTTTAGAACTCGAAAAATACTAAACAGCACCGGAAACTTCCACATCAACAGTGACATAGACCGCCTTTACTTGAAACGTAAGCAGGGAGGCAGAGGCCTAACATCAGTCCAGACAGCATTTGAATGTCGCATCATATCCCTCCGACAACATCTACGAACCTCGAAGCGTAGGAGCCCGTCTCTCGAACAAGTCTATCTGCATGAAACAGATAAGATCATGAGAGTTGGGAAGGAACTCCTCCAGAGGTATTCCCTGCGTGATAATCAAAAACTCACACCCAGGGAAGTTGCTCGGCAATATCGCAGTGAATCCATGGATGAAAAACTGCATGCTTATCAGCAAAAAATCATGCATAGATATGTTGCCAGGAAGCTCCAGAGTGAGAGTAATATAGATAAAGTAGTCTATCTTGGACCAACAACCGCTATATTGGCTCCCACTTTGAAGGATACGCTTTTGCAATCCAAGAACAGGAAATCAACACGAAATACCTGATTCACAAAAGAGATAGGGAAGCAGGCATAACACCTAGATGTGATAACAAGTGCACTCTGCAGAATTAACATCGAAGATGTCACCCATGTCATAAGCAGCTGTCCAAAGATGTCATCGCGGTACAATGCAATCCGTAGAAAAGATAGCCCCGATAATAAACACATTAAAAGCTACAACAATGTGGAAGACATACATATATATAATATGAAAGAGTGCTGGTGGAATGTTCCAGTCAAAACCCCAATAAAATGCAGGCATAACAGACCAGATATTATTATATGGGACAGGGAAAAGAAGGCATGCACAGTAGTGGAAGTTAGCTGCCCAGCAGATGCCAATATAATATCAGAGATTAGCGAAAAAGAGAATATTTATGCAGAACTGATGAAAAATCTGCAGATACTCCACCCTGATTACACCTTCAGATTTATGCCTGTGATTATTGGGGCACTGGGGTATGTTAGTAACTGTCTCAATATAAATCTTGAGAAGCTGGGTTTCACAGGAACAGAAAGAACACAACTAGTTAGGAAATTACAAGTACAATCCATTAATGGAACAGTAAAAATATGTAAAACATTCCAAAAATTCTGCATGTAATAACTGCATATACACTTGTACAGATACAAAGCATATATACACATGCACACATACAACTCAAAACATACACATCCACACATACCTGCACGCACACACACACAAACACGTAGAGACATACATATGTATTTAGTTGATGGAAGAGTTTTGTTTCTATGTTAGAAACCGCCCCCCCCCCCCCTCGCTCTCTCATATATATATATATATATATATATATATATAGAGAGAGAGAGAGAGAGAGATGAGATACACACACACACAGATATATAATATGTAAGGTATTTATTTATTTGTATTTGATCGGTTCTGAGGAGTTATTCTAACAGGGATGGAATATTCTTGTTAGTCTAACGAAACGGCCGTACATCTATACACCCTGACACGACCAAAACTTAACAGAAAGTGGAGGGGTTCCTCCAACAGGAGTGAAAAGGCCCTAGCTTGGAATGGATGTGTCCAGACAAAGAGCCGACGAAAGATGAGAGATAATATCTTCTCAGTGTGCCTAGGTGATAAAGCAACCCTAACAGCGGTACAATAATAATCTTCTAGATGTTCGGAATGTTCTTTATTTTAGATTTTAATGAATATTTCTGATGTTTATTAAGAGAAAGTAGAATAGATTTTCTTAAGCATATAATGAAATAACCAAACAAATATAGTTTCATTTATTGGCGTGTGGCTGAGTGGTTAGAGTATTGGATTCACAATCGTGAGGTTGTGAGTTCGATTCCTGAACCAGGCGATGCGTTATGTCCTTGAGCAAGAGACTTTATTTTCACGTTGCTCCTTCTACCTGGAGTTGCGACCGATAGATAGTATTAGCAATTGGAAAGACCAACGGAAACATAGTTTCCCCGGTCCGATTTGACGAAAGTCGATCGACTAGAATTATTGGCCACAAGGGCCGACACATATAGGGGACAATACAAAAGGCAGGGACAGTGGGGGTTTACGTGTAAATAATATAAATAACAATAAAAATACAAGGAAAATTCCTCAATAGCGGGGGGGAGGGACCTCCCAGGATTCACTCAGGTACCCCACCAATCCTGAACGACCCGACGCTTCAAAAGCACCCGGGAAGGGCACTCTTCTCCTCCTCAAATTCCCCCACCTACAGGCGCAAGATCAAAGTAGACCCACTCACACGGGCCATTCTCGCCACATTCACCCACCTTTCAGCAAATGCACGGGGAGGAGGGGGGGGGGGCAGCACTTCTCTCTCCACCTTCACCTTCCTTTCCAAGTGAAACTTGTAAAAGTTGATGAGGGATTGGCCGAAGAGATAAGTGTCTGTCTTCAGTCCTTTCAACCTGGTCCACCATACAACCTCTTTCGCAACTGCAACCAGATAGAGGAAAATTGTCTGCCCTTCCTGGCCAACAGAAGGCGGCGGGTTGATCTTCACTAGGGACTCGGCCGATAGCCGGATCCGTTCTACACGCGACAACAGCTGTTCGACATAAGTCAGTAATGCACGGACACTGTTTCTTAAACTGTTTCTATTTTTACCAGAAATACAATTTTATATTGGTAGGAACCTCACAAATGTATTTCACAGAATTATATGATGAAAGTGAGAGAAAACAAAAATGACCATCAATTCACCATCAAGTGCGACAGTCACACATCACAACGGTCAATGGAAATTGTTGAGGTAAGCCACACACCCATAGCATTATCGTGGATGATGTCTAGGCTAAGGCGCTGACACAACCAAGTACCCTTACGGGCGTCACCTGACACCTCGATAAGGCCGAGTGAGGGTGAGGCTAAGGCGCTGACACAAAGTACCCTTACGGGCGTCACCTGACACCTCGATAAGGCCGAGTGAGGGTGAGGCTAAGGCGCTGAAACAACCAAGTACCCTTATGGGCATCACCTGACACCTCAGTAAGGTGAGCACCCCACGACGACAAAAACTTCATTGTCTGCGGTTCAGCTCCACTAAATGTCTGAAATGTTACCAGCTGGAAAAAATCGTTATTTGATAGTTGCAGGTATTTTAGCAGGTGTATGTTATTTGATAACTGGCAGGTATTTTAGCAGGTGTATGTTATTTGATAACTGGCAGGTATTTTAGCAGGTGTATGTTATTTGATAGTTGCAGGTATTTTAGCAGGTGTATGTTATTTGATAGTTGCAGGTATTTTAGCAGGTGTATGTTATTTGATAACTGGCAGGTATTTTAGCAGGTGTATGTTATTTGATAACTGGCAGGTATTTTAGCAGGTGTATGTTATTTGATAACTGGCAGGTATTTTAGCAGGTGTATGTTATTTGATAGTTGCAGGTATTTTAGCAGGTGTATGTTATTTGATAGTTGCAGGTATTTTAGCAGGTGTATGTTATTTGATAACTGGCAGGTATTTTAGCAGGTGTATGTTATTTGATAACTGGCAGGTATTTTAGCAGGTGCATGTTATTTGATAACTGGCAGGTATTTTAGCAGGTGTATGTTATTTGATAACTGGCAGGTATTTTAGCAGGTGTATGTTATTTGATAACTGGCAGGTATTTTAGCAGGTGTATGTTATTTGATAACTGGCAGGTATTTTAGCAGGTGTATGTTATTTGATAACTGGCAGGTATTTTAGCAGGTGTATGTTATTTGATAACTGACAGTGCTAGTATCCAAGGGACCTGTAATGAACGGGACCGGCTATTATTTTGCTTTCTTTCTTATATAATTGTTTCTACTTTTGGCACAAGGCCAGCAATTACTCAGTGCATTACTGGTACTTTATTTTATCGACCCCGTAAGGATGAAAGACAAAGTTAACTTCGGCGGGATTTGAACTCAGAACATAAAGGGCCGCAACTCTATGCGCCAAAGCATGGCGTCCGACCCTCTACCGATACTGCTAATCCACCGCCTTTCTTATATAATATGATTCGAAGTGGATATAAGGTAGGCTGAAAAGTTCATAAGCTGATGATGAAGGAGTAATGCTAGAGCTGTGAAATCTTGCATGCATTAATTTCAAATCTTCTTATTAATAACTGCATTGTTTCTTTCCAGGGACTATGTTGACAAATATACCTCATTTAGTCATTCCATGAGAGTATCTTAGTCAGCATATGAAGGAGTGATGCTAGAGCTGTGAAATCTTGCATGTATTAATTTCAAATCTTATTAATAACCGCATTGTTTCTTTCTAGGGACTATGTTGAAAAATAAACCTCATTGGGTCATTCCATGAGAGTATCGTGGGAAGCCTATGAAGGAGTGATGCTAGAGCTGTGAAATATTGCATGGATTAATTTCAAATCTTCTTGTTAATAACTGCATTGTTTCTTTCCAGGGACTATGTTAAAAAATAAATCTCATTTGGTCATTCCATGAGAGTATCCTGGTCAGCCTTTGAACTTTCCAACCGACCCTCCGACATTATAATTAAACTCAGTAGTTTACCTTAAACGTAAATAACCTAAGCAGATAATTTTAGACTAACAGAAATAGCAGCTAGTTGATACTATAGTTTAAATAGATGAAGAACGTATCGGACAAATATGGAATCAAGTATTGTTTGAACTCCTTAGCTTCGCCATCATCACCCACGGTAATGCTGCGAGAGTGTTGGCTTGCCTCAAAAATTTGACTGACTTGGTGGTGAATTGTTGGTTTTCTTCTTTTTTTCTGTTTTTCTTGCTTTGATTATATATTTTTGTATATTGTATTTATAAGGTTCCAAGCAATATTTTCATATTTTTTTTTTTTTTTTTTATTTAACGTCCGTGTTCCACGCTTGCATGGGTTTGGACGGGGGTAGTCCCACTTGAGGCAAGAGTGATTGTCTTGCTCGCATAGGACTGTCTGGCAGGTTTTCTACAGTTGGATGCCCTTCCTAACACCAACCACATTTACAGTGTGGGTCTGGGAGGTTTTTACCGTGTTGCCTACACGGCCACATTACAGCGTGGACTGTGTGTTTTTTTGTCGTGACACCTACACGATCTCATTTGTTTCGGCCTCGATGGCGCGGCACCAACATAACTTTACATAGAACGGGGTGGTGTGGATCGGGTGGGGGTGGTGGTGGTGGGACGGGGTGTATTTTGTTAGAGATGCCTACTGGCTGGAGTAGGTTTTACTATATATTTAGGTAAGGCGGGTCTTCTCTGTTACTGAGTACCGCCAAAGGTCTCGGTCCAGTGACATTGTCTTGGAGAGGTGTAAGTGTGTGATGTCGGAGTTTATCAGCTCGTCCCAGGTTTTTCTAGGTCTGCCTATTCCGTGACTACCGTCTATCTTTATTGCCCTGCACTTTGTTATACAGCTATCGACTTTCATGCGCATCACGTGTCCATACCAACGTAGCCTTCTCTCGAGTAAACAACATCTGATCCCTCTTATCTCTAATTTTTTCCTTAGTTCGTTTATGCTTTGCCGTTCACGTATATTACTGTTACACATCCAGCGGAGCATGCAAGCTTCGTTCCTCTCTAGTCTGCGTATATCCTCTGCACACAATGCCCAGGTCTCACTGCCATGCAGCATTGCTGTTCGTATGCAGGCATCGTACAACCTGCCTTTCATTTTTAGTGAGAACCCTTTAGCAGCTAATAGTGGTATAAGCTCTCTGAACTTTTTCCAACCAGTTCTGACTCTAGCTACAGTACTTTCAGAGCACCCTCCCCCACTGCTGATTTTATCGCCCAGGTAACGGAAGCTGTCCACTATTTCTATAGAACCCTCTGCGCAATTGAAAGAGCTAGTATTTTGTGGGCACTTGCTGCTACTTATTGCACCAGAGCACCGGCCACATGTAAAATCTATGTTCTTAGTTAGCTTACCTGTGATCCCACTACATCTTTTATGCACCCATACTTTGCATTTAGGACATAAAATGGAGTTTCTACCTACGCCTTTCCTACACACCGAGCACGACCATTTCCCAGAAGGGACCGCCGCCTTGTTTTCTTTCCTACAAACTAGTACTTTGGTCTTAGCCAGGTTAATTTTAAGTCCTTTTGACTCTAGGCCGTGCTTCCATGTTTGGAATTTCTTCTCTAGCTCGGCCATTGATTCCGCTATGAGTGTCAGGTCGTCTGCGTATAGGAGTTCCCATGGGCAGCCTGTCTTGAACTCCTCTGTTATAGCCTGAAGGGCAATAATAAATAGTAGTGGGCTGAGAACAGAGCCCTGATGGACGCCAACTTTTACGCTAAACTCTTCACTATATTCGTTGTTAATTCTAACCTTGCTGACTGTTTCTTTATACATGGCTTGTATAGCCCTCACAAGCCATTCGTCAACGCCTAGTTTTCTAAGAGCCCACCAGATAATGGAGTGGGGGACTCTGTCGAAGGCTTTCTCCAAGTCGACAAAAGCTAAGTAGAGGGGTTTACCTTTAGCTAGGTACTTCTCCTGTAGTTGTCGTACTATGAAAAGAGCGTCTGTGGTACTTTTTCCTGACACAAACCCGAACTGCATTTCATCTAGGTCAATTCTCTCTCTGATTAGTTGCGCTATTACTTTTTCCGTGACCTTCATGACCTGGTAGATTAATTTAATGCCTCTATAGTTACTCCTATCTAGGGCGTCTCCTTTACCCTTATAACAGTTAACGATGATGCTGCTATGCCAGTCCTTCGGAACAACCCCATTCTGTACGACTTGGTTAACTATGCGGGTGACCATGGTGTGTCCCACCGTGCCAGATGCCTTCAGCATCTCAGCAACTATTTCCGAAGGCCCAGCCGCCTTACCCGTCTTCATATCCTTGATTGCCTTACTTATTATACTCCCCTCGACTAACACTGCTGGTCCCTCTATTGGGTCGATATGGGGGAGACTGTCTTTCTCCCATTTATTCTCCTCATTTAGTAGCCTTTCGTAGTGACACTTCCAAGCTACCTTCTTATCAGCGTCGGTGATGGCAAGTGTGCCATCGTCGTTTAGTACACACTTCTCCCCGACAATATCACGGTTTTCCTTGACGCATTGCCTAGCAATCCTGAACACCTCACGTTTTTGGTCATGTAGAACATGCTTGATGTACTTCTATTTATGAAGGCGCATGGTTTAGTAGTTAGAACATTGGGCTTGCAATCGAAAGGTTGTGAGTTCAATTCTCGGACCAAGTGATGTGTTGTTTCCTTGAGCAATACACTTTATTTCCCGTTGCTGTAGAAATGAGATGATAGGACTGGGGTCCCTATCATTAAATTACCCAAGACACCTCCAACGAGATATACCTTGGAGGAGGCCAGCTAAACCTGCATAGGTGTGAGCTGTCACACACGCTTCTATTTAGTCTTATATATTTGTTATATGACAATAAAACATATCGGCGGTGAATTGGATAGGGTACTTTGTAGTATTAGTTTCGGTCTCTGTTTTCTGAGTTTAAATCCCACCGAGGTCAACTTCATAAAAAAGTACCCGACAAGTCCTGAGGTCGATTCTTCCTCTAATATCTCTTTCTCACTTTCATTCGCTCACTTTCTACCCTTCTCGGGAAGAAATCTTCTATTTTCAGACCTGGAGATGATATGGGCCCCGGTGGGTTTTAAAATGCTTTAGAAACACCGTATGTTTCTGAAAGTCATGGGAGCTGTACTGTTTTCTGATTTTGTAGGCATGTCCACTGGTGTTAGACACATGGGATTCAAAAAGGTACTCAGGATTGTTGTTGGAAAGATGGTTAATAATCTTGTGGGTAGCAAGTTAGTTGCCAGACGTTGGTGTTTTAATGTATCCATGTCCAGGTAAGGCGTTCAGAGTAGGGTAGCAACATTGAGCCCACAATCTTAGGAAAACGATTTTTATGGTAAAAAAAAAAGCAGCTAAGCGACATAAAATTCCGAAAATATATTTGAATGACAGAGTTGTCTCCCTTGTAGTATTTAACATTATACTTGTGTACAAGTAAACAACACAACTGACCTTGATCTTAAGTAAACACACACATGTATACGACGATATATATATATATATATATATATATATATATATATATATATATCGTATACATGTCATGTGTGTTGAACGACTTGCTTCCCTTTCAGAAAACAGTACAGCTCCCGTGACTTTCGGAAACATACGGCATTTCTAAAGCATTTTATATATATATGTTGTAGTCGAAAGAGTACAACCCAACCCAGCCAAAGTCACCAGTGGCGTCCCACAAGGCACTGTGTTGGGCCCACTTCTTTTCATTATCCATATTAATGACATTATTGACATCATCAAGCACAGCAACATAAGAATCTTCGCAGATGATTCTAAGCTCCAGAAGGTCATCAATGAGGAGGGTGACCGGACTTGCCTTCAATCAGATCTACTTACTGTTAGCCAATCCTTTACTCTTTACCATCCTTTACTCTTATTTCTTCTTCTTCCTTACTTCCCCCCTCACTTTTTCCCAATCTCATACACCAATCTTAATTTATTTTTCATATGTTGATTTAAAACTTCACTATTCACAAGTGTTTTTTAAGCTTCATATCATGTCTCCCTATTTTATCTGATGAGAACGCAGATATCATCCCATGATGATATTTGTTTTTGAAATGCGCATAATAAAATACTTGGCACTCTTTTAACCATCTTTTGATCTTATATTATTTATACTCCAGTCCTACAAACTGTAGAGTGCTACTTATCCGATATTTGCATTGCTTTATTGTGCTACAATAAAACTCACCTCCTACACATATATATATATATATATATATATATATATAGTTAAATAAATGAACAGAGAACAAAAAACAGAAGCAGTACAAATGGTAGGTTTTTAGTTTCATGCTTGAGAATGGGGGGTGGGGGACGACGTTTCGGGCATAAGCCCTTCATCAGGAGAACAGTGGGTAGGAAGAAAGTTTCGAGGGCGTGTGGGGGAGTGGTGGAAAGACATTTTTAAAAGGGCGGGGGGGGTAAGAGTAAAGGAATTTTTTTAAAAGTACAAATAAAATAAAAATAAACAAGGGGTGAAAGGGTGTGAGGCGTGTAGGGGTGGTGGTGGGTGGAGGGGTCTGGAGAAGGGAGAAGGAGGGGGATACGAGAAGAGAGGGCTGAAGGTGGTGTTTGTGTATGGGTGTAGGTGTACGTGTGTGTGTGTGTGTGTATGTGAATGTGAGAGTGGGGGGAAGAACGAGGTTCCATGTTCAGGTAAAAGGAAAACCGGTGTGTACGTGGGGTGGGGTGTAAGTCGGTGTGTGCGTGCGTGTGGATGGAGGGTGGTGGGGGAGGGGGGAGCGTGGAGTCCGAAGGCTGAGTGTGTGTATGTGGGGTTACGCACGTGTGTGTTTGTGTTTATATGTGGTGTGGATGTAGGTGTTGTGGTTCGAAAATAATTGTTTCTACTTTAGGCACAAGGCCAACAATTACCCAGTGCATTACTGGTACTTTATTTTATCGACCCCGTAAAGATGAAAGACAAAGTCAACCTCGGCGGGATTTGAACTCAGACTATAAAGGGACGTAAATATGCTAGAAAGCATGGCGTCCGACCCTCTACCGATACTGCCAATTCACCAAAATAATGTAAGTGTTTGTTCCTAAGACCTTTCCATGGAGTGTGAGACAAGATGTTGGAGATTCCATGTGTCGTAGAATGGATAGCTGGAACGATGACTGGTGGTGTGAAATCCTGTTGTGGTAGTGCGGAAGTGGAGAGATGTGGGGTGCGCGCGCAACAGGAAGTGGTCAGAGGGTCATGACAGGGTGAAGAGATATCAGTAGAGGAGGATGACAGGTAAAGAAAGGGTCTGTATGTGGTGTGCACTGTGTGTCTGTGTGTGTGCGGAGGTGCGGTGGACAGGGAAGAGGATGGGTAGGTGTGACAGGTGGAGGGAGAAGGTGGTGATGTGGGGGGTTGGTGTGTATATTAGTGGAAGTGTTAGTGGGATGTGTATGAGGGGGTTAGGTGGAGCGGGGAGAGAGAGGGAGAGAACGGTATTGGGGACGGAGGATGGAGTGTAGTGTACTGGTGTGTGTGCGCGTGTGGTAGAGAGGGTGTTAGTATTACTGGTGGTGGGGAAGGGGTGGAATGCGGGTGTAGAGTGGGGGTTAGTGGTGGTTGGGTGTGTGGAGTGGGTGGTGTATCGGTGTGTACGTAGGTGTGGGTGGGTGTATGTCTGATGGTGTGTGTTCGTGTATGTGGGTGAGGGGGAAGGTTGGTTGGGGGATGTTAGTAATATTAGCTGTGGGGGTGGTCAGATGTGGATGTGAGGTGGGGGTTAGTGGTGGTAGTAAGGTGTGTGGATAGTGTGAGTGCGTGTATATATGTACAGGTGGGTGTGTGGGGTATGGGTGCGCTCGACTAGGGGGGGGGATTATAGTATTGTTAGTTGGGGGAGGGCCAAGGAGGTGGGGCGGTGAAACTGAGGAGTGTTAGTGGTGTTAGTGGGGGATGGGTGTGTGGGGGAAGAGGGGGGAGGGGCTAAAGGAATAGGGGTGGAGAGTTCAGGCCGCGGTGGGGGGTCTGTAGGGTGAAGATGGTGTGTTGTTCGACCGTGAGGCGGGTGTCCCATGGCATTGGATCAGGCCACAGATTGTGAGGTGGTGGGCGGAATGTCCAGGGGAGCCAAAGTGGCGGGTGATGGGGGAACTCTCGCCGAGACGAATATCGCGGAGGTGCTCCGTGAACCGATCCGCCAGGCGACGTCCAGTCTGTCCGACGTAGGTTGCGCTACACTCTGTACAGCGAAGTCCATAGACGAGGTGCAGCGGAAGGCGTGCCGGACAGAGAGAGAGAATGGCCGTTGGGACCCTGGAAGATGGTGGTGTTGGTGATGTGGGGGCAGGTGTGGCAGCGAGGCCTAGAGCAGGGAAAGGAACCGGGAGGGAAGAAGAGCGTCGGTTGGGGGTAGGGAGCTGCGGACGAAGAGGGAGCAGAGATTACGCGTGCGTTTGAAGGAGGGTGGGGATGGGAAGATGGGGGAGATGGAGGGGTCGGAGTGGAGGCGTCGGAATAGGCGGAGGATGGTGCGGTGGTGGGGTAGGGTGGAGGGTGGTAGGTGATGGGGAAGGGTAGACGGTGGGTGGGTGTGCGGGGCGTGGGGTGAGGGCGGTGGAGCGGTGGACCGCACGGGCGCGAGTGAGGGCGGCGTAGACAAGGGAGGGGGGTGATCCTCTGCGTATGAAATGGCAGACTAGAGAAAGTGCCTGGGATTAGAAGTCAGCATCTCGGCTGCAGAGGCGGTGGATCCGAAGGAGTTGGGTGTAGGGAATGGAGTGTTTGGTGTGTGTAAGGTGGGAGAAGATGAAGTCGAGGTAGGAGTGGGAGACGGTGGGTTTGAAGAAGGCGGAGGTGACGAGGGAATGGTGAGTGGGGTCGAAGGTGACGGAGATGTCTAAGAAGTGGATGTGGGTGGTGGAGATAGAGGTGGTGAAGTGGATGGAGGAGTGGAAGGAACAGAAGAAGTAGAGAAAGGAGTCGAGCTGTTCTCATGGCTCCGATACAGTCGTCGATGTAACGACCGTACAGTTCGAGCGTGGGGCCGGTGTACTGGGCAAAGATTTGGGCCTCAACATGGCCAACGAAAACTTTGGCATAGTTTGGGCCCATTCTTGTGCCTATGGCTACCCCAGTGACCTGTTGGTGACCGGAGGTGACCGGAGATGACAGGAGGTGACTGGAGGTGCCCGGAGGTGCCCGGAGGTGCCCGGAGGTGCCTGGAGGTGATCGGAGGTTACCGGAGGTTACCGGAGGTAACCGGAGATGACCGGAGCTGACTGGAGGTCTCAACGGCAACCTGCATAAAATGGAAGCGCTTGATCAAATCCTGGTATTTTTGTATCTTCTGCTCGTTACGGGCGGCGGTGCTTAGATTTGTGAGTGAGGCGATGAAATTGGACGCGAAGAACTAGTCACAACATATGGACTCTTATATTAGCGGCAGTCCCACTTCGTACAGAAGTTAAAAATAAAAGATATCTAAAACAACATTGCGGTCGACAAACTGACGTTCAGGTGGCTAGTAAAAGGTCCTAGTTGGGCCGACAATCTTATCAAAACGATTAACAATTAACTGCAAGAAATAGCAACTAAATGACCTACACTATATAAATACGAGGGGTTGCTGAAAAGTTTCTGGGTTTGGGTAAATGAAAATACAGGAGGATTAGTAAATTATTATTTTATTTAACATATTCTCCTCTCAGATTCACACACTTATTGCAGAGGTCCTACTTTCCCTGTAAAGGTAACAACTCTACCCTTTCACGATACCCTTAAAACCAATAACTTTTCAGCAACCCTTCGTATGTTTTATAGTCACAATTACAAGGGAAGTAATTTGATTAGCATAGTTGTCTCCCTTTTATTATTCAGCGTTATAGATATGGAAATGTCATACACTTTCGGGTCCCAAAGAATAGAGGGTGGGTTGAATAATAGGAGGGGTTGGAATAAGCGGGGTGGGGTGAGGTTGAAGTAACAGGGGAGTTGGAATAAGTGGGAGGAGGGGTCGGTAATTTTCTAGTCTGTCTCTGTTGATTTAAAAACAAACAAACAGAATTAGTCGTTTAGTTCATACTGAGGCCCCAACTCATCCTATTTATTTTATAACGTATATGAGTGTTTGAGGACTCTGCTCCCACGACCCTCCCAGTATTAAGTGGTCGAAGAAGAAGAAGAAAGAACGTTTGCACGCTTTGAGCCGAGGAGTAAAAATACCCCTCACACAAACACAGTTTTTAAAATAATAAAAACAATGAAATTATTGTGTACAATGCTCAGGTGCACTACAACTCATCAAATGTGCATGTATAGTACATAGAATAATATACAAATGTCAGGGAAGTGAACAGTGTATGAGTCATGAAATACATATGCGCGTGTGTATGGAGGGGGGGGGGGCATCAGGTGCAGTGTTGGCGAATCTCAGGAAGCATGGAGGTTTTTAAGGATGCAGTGTCTCGGCAGCTAACAACTGATGCAGGGAATTTGTTCCATGGAGGTTTTAAATGATGCAGTGCCTTGACAGCTAATAACTGATGCTGGGAGTTTGTTCCATGGAGGTTTTAAAGGATGCAGTGTCTCGACAGCTAATAACTGATGCAGGGAGTTTGTTCCATGGAGGTTTTAAAGGATGCAGTGTCTCGACAGCTAACAACTGATGCAGGTAGTTTGTTTCATGGAGGTTTTAAAGGATGCAGTGTCTCGACAGCTAACAACTGATGCTGGGAGTTTGTTCCATGGAGGTTTTAAAGGATGCAGTGTCTCAGCAGCTAACAACTGATGCAGGGAGTTTGTTCCATGGAGGTTTTAAATGATGCAGTGTCTCGACAGCTAACAACTGATGCAGGTAGTTTGTTCCATGCTTCAGCAACTCTGAGCGTGAAAAAATGTTTTCGAAAGTCATGGGAGCTGTGCTGTTTTCTGGCTTTGTTGGCATGACCACGTGTGTTAGACACATGGAAATCAAAAAGGTACTCAGGGTTTTTGTTGGCAAGATGGTTAATAATTTTGTGGGTGTTTACCAAGTCATTTGCCAGACGTCGGAGCTTCATGTATCCATGCCCAGGGAAGCAAGGCGTTCAGAGTATGTAACTAGTATTTCATATATTTCAGCAGACTTACCATACGTCTGTTCTACTGTTTGCCATCAACAGTATTCCCAGTAGGACAGGCCGTTAAGAAATTTAGATAAAACTTCTTTTCCTGCTCCTCCTCCTCCTCCTCCTCCTCCTCCTCCTCCTTCTTCTTCTTCTTCTTCTTCTTCTTCTTCTTCTTCTTCTTCTTCTTCTTGTCAGAAGTAACCATCTCCAACTGATCCCACTGGATCCCCAAGCAAGACCAGCCAAGCTCATAGATGTTATCCAACCATCTTGCTCGGGGTCTACCCCTGGGTCTCCTGCCAGTTGGTTTTGCCCGTAAAATCTGTTGAGTGATTCTTTCCTGAGACATTCTAACCACATGACAATAGTATCAGAGCTTTGATCTCTCAATTCGGAGAAGTAGGGACTTTACTTGGAGTTACACTCCATTGATTATTTCCTGAGACATTCTAACCACATGACAATAGTATCGGAGCTTTGATCTCTCAATTCGGAGAAGTAGGGACTTTACTTGGAGTTACACTCCATTGATTATTTCCTGAGACATTCTAACCACATGACCATAGTATCAGAGCTTTGATCTCTCAATTCGGAGAAGTAGGGACTTTACTTGGAGTTACACTCCATTGATTATTTCCTGAGACATTCTAACCACATGTCCATAGTATCGGAGCTGTGATCTCTCAATTCAGAGAAGTAGGGACTTTACTTGGAGTTACACTCCAGTGATTATTTCCTGAGACATTCTAACCACATGCCCATAGTATCAGAGCTGTGATCTCTCAATTCAGAGAAGTAGGGACTTTACCTAGAGTTACTCTCCAGCGATTCTTTCCTGAGACATTCTAAACACATGGCAATAGTATCAGAGCTGTGATCTCTCAATTCGGAGAAGTAGGGGCTTTACCTAGAGTTACTCTCCAGCGATTCTTTCCTGAGACATTCTAACCACATGCCCATAGTATCAGAGCTGTGATCTCTCAATTCAGAGAAGTAGGGGCTTTACCTGGAGTTACTCTCCAGCGATTCTTTCCTGAGACATTCTAACCACATGCCCATAGTATCAGAGCTGTGATCTCTCAATTCAGAGAAGTAGGGGCTTTACCTGGAGTTACTCTCCAGCGATTCTTTCCTGAGACATTCTAACCACATGCCCAAAGTATCAGAGCTGTGATCTCTCAATTCAGAGAAGTAGGGACTTTACTTGGAGTTACTCTCCAGCGATTCTTTCCTGAGACTTTCTATACACATGCCCATAGTATCGGAGCTGTTATCTCTCAATTCGGAGAAGTAGGGACTTTACCTGGTGTTACTCTCCAGTGATTCTTTCCTGAGACATTCTAACCACATGCCCATAGTATCAGAACTGTGATCTCTCAATTCGGAGAAGTAGGGACTTTACTTGGAGTTACACTCCAGTGATTCTTTCCGGAGACATTATAACCACATGCCCATAGTATCGGAGCTGTGATCTCTCAATTCGGAGAATTAGGAACTTTACTTGGAGTTACACTCCAGTGATTATTTCCTGAGACATTCTAACCACATGCCCAAAGTATCAGAGCTGTGATCTCTCAATTCAGAGAAGTAGGGACTTTACTTGGAGTTACTCTCCAGCGATTCTTTCCTGAGACTTTCTATACACATGCCCATAGTATCGGAGCTCTTATCTCTCAATTCGGAGAGGTAGGGACTTTACTTGGAGTTACTCTCCAGTGATTCTTTCCTAGGACATTCTAACCACACGTCCATAGTATCGGAGCTCTTATCTCTCAATTCGGAGAAGTAGGGACTTTACCTGGAGTTACTCTCCTGCAATTCTTTCCTGAGACATTCTAACCACATGCCCAAAGTATCAGCGTTGTGATCTCTCAATTCGGAGAAGTATGGACTTTACTTGGAGTTACCCTCCAGTGATTCTTTCCTGAGACTTTCTAACCACATGCCCATAGTATCGGAGCTGTGATCCCTCAATTCGGAGAAGTAGGGACATTACTTGGAGATACACTCCAGTGATTATTTCCTGAGACATTCTAACCACACGTCCATAGTCTCGGAGCTGTTATCTCTCAATTCGGAGAAGTAGGGACTTTACCTGGAGTTACTCTCCAGCGATTCTTTCCTGAGACATTCTAACCACATGCCCATAGTATCAGAGCCTTGATCTCTCAATTCAGAGAAGTAGGGACTTTACCTGGAGTTACTCTCCAGTGATTCTTTCCTGAGACATTCTAGCCACATAGCCATAGTATCAGAGCTGTGATCTCTCAATTCGGATAAGTAGGAGCTTTACCTGGAGTTACTCTCCAGCGATTCTTTCCTGAGACGTTCTAACCACATGCCCATAGTATCGGAGCTGTGATCTCTCAACTCGGAGAAGTAGGGACATTACTTGGAGTTACACTCCATTGATTATTTCCTAAGACATTCTAACCACACGTCCATAGTATCGGAGCTGTTATCTCTCAATTCAGAGAAGTAGGGACTTTACCTGGAGTTACTCTCCAGTGATTCTTTCCTGAGACATTCTAACCACATGCCCATAGTATCGGAGCTGTGATCTCTCAATTCAGAGAAGTAGGGACTTTACTTGGAGTTACACTCCTGTGATTCTTTCCTGAGACATTATAACCACATGCCCATAGTATCAGAGCCTTGATCTCTCAATTCAGAGAAGTAGGGGGCTTTACCTGGAGTTACTCTCCAGTGATTCTTTCCTGAGACATTCTAACAACATGCCCATAGTCTCAGAGCTGTGATCTCTCAATTCAGAGAAGTTGGGGGCTTTACCTGGAGTTACTCTCCAGTGATTCTTTCGTGAGACATTCTAACCACATGCCCATAGTATCGGAGCTGTGATCTCTCAATTCGGAGAAGTAGGGACATTACTTGGAGTTACACTCCAGTGATTATTTCCTGAGACATTCTAACCACACGTCCATAGTATCGGAGCTGTTATCTCTCAATTCGGAGAAGTAGGGACTTTACCTGGAGTAACTCTCCAGTGATTCTTTCCTGAGACATTCTAACCACATGCCCATAGTCTCAGAACTGTGATCTCTCAATTCGGAGAAGTAGGGACTTTACTTGGAGTTACACTCCAGTGATTATTTCCTGAGACATTATAACCACATGCCCATAGTATCGGAGCTGTGATCTCTCAATTCGGAGAAGTAGGGACTTTACTTGGAGTTACACTCCAGTGATTATTTCCTGAAACATTCTAACCACATTCCCATAGTATCAGAGCTGTGATCTCTCAATTCAGAGTAGCAGGGGCTTTACCTGGAGTTACTCTCCAGTGATTCTTTCCTGAGACATTCTAACCACATGCCCATAGTATCATAGCCTTGATCTCTAAATTCAGAGAAGTAGGGGCTTTACCTGGAGTTACTCTCCAGCGATTCTTTCCTGAGACTTTCTAACCACATGCCCATAGTATCAGAGCCTTGATCTCTCAATTCAGAGAAGTAGGGGCTTTACCTGGAGTTACTCCAGCGATTCTTTCCTGAGACATTCTAACCTCATGCCCATAGTATCGGAGCTGTGATATCTCAATTCGGAGAAGTAGGGACTTTACCTGGAGTTACTCTGCAGCGATTCTTTCCTGAGACATTCTAACCACATGCTCATAGTATCAGAGCCTTGATCTCTCAATTCAGAGAAGTAGGGACTTTACCTGGAGTTACTCTCCAGTGATTATTTCCTGAGACATTCTAACCACATAGCCATATTATCAGAGCTGTGATCTCTCAATTCGGAGATTAGGGGCTTTACCTGGAGTTACTCTCCAGCGATTCTTTCCTGAGACATTCTAACCACATAGCCATAGTCTCAGAGCTGTGATCTCTCAATTCAGAGAAGTAGGGGCTTTACCTGCAGTTACTCTCCAGCGTTTCTTTCCTGAGACATTCTAACCCCATGCCCAAAGTATCAGAGCTGTTATCTCTCAATTCGGAGAGGTAGGGACTTTACCTGGAGTTATTCTCCAGTGATTCTTTCCTGAGACATTCTAACCACATGCCCATAGTCTCGGAACTGTGATCTCTCAATTCGGAGAAGTAGGGACTTTATCTGGAGTAACACTCCAGTGATTCTTTTATGAGACATTATAACCACATGCCCATAGTATCGGAGCTGTGATCTCTCAATTCGGAGAAGTAGGGACTTTACTTGGAGTTACACTCCAGTGATTCTTTCCTGAGACATTCTAACCACATGCCCATAGTATCAGAGCTTTGATCTCTCAATTCAGAGTCGCAGGGGCTTTACCTGGAGTTACTCTCCAGTGATTCTTTCCTGAGACATTCTAACCACATGCCCATAGTATCAGCGCTGTGATCTCTCAATTCAGGGAAGTAGGCGCTTTACCTGGAGTTACTCTCCAGCGATTCTTTCCTGAGACTTTCTAACCACATGCCCATAGTATCGGAACTGTGATCTCTCAATTCGGAGAAGTAGGGAGATTACTTGGAGTTACACTCCAGTGATTATTTCCTGAGCCATTCTAACCAGACGTCCATAGTATCGGAGCTGTTATCTCTCAATTCGGAGAAGTAGGGACTTTACCTGGAGTTACTCTCCAGTGATTCTTTCCTGAGACATTCTAACCACATGCCCATAGTCTCAGAAATGTGATCTCTCAATTCGGAGAAGTAGGGATTTTACTTGGAGTTACACTCCAGTGATTCTTTCCTGAGACATTATAACCACATGCCCATAGTATCGGAGCTGTGATCTCTCAATTCGGAGAAGTAGGGACTTTACCTGGAGTTACTCCCCAGCAATTCTTTCCTGAGACATTCTAACCCCATGCCAATAGTATCAGAGCTGTGATCTCTCAATTCAGAGAAGTAGGGGCTTTACCTGGAGTTACTCTCCAGTGATTATTTCCCGAGACATTCTAACCGCATGCCCATAGTATCAGAGCTGTGATCTCTCAATTCGGAGAAGTAGGGACTTTACTTGGAGTTACACTCCAGTGATTCTTTCCTGAGACTTTCTAACCACATGCCCATAGTATCGGAGCTGTGATCTCTCAATTCAGAGAAGTAGGGGCTTTACCTGGAGTTACTCTCCAGTGATTATTTCCTGAGACATTCTAACCACATGCCCATAGTATCAGAGCCTTGATCTCTCAATTAAGAGAAGTAGGGACTTTACTTGGAGTTACAATCCAATGATTCTTTCCTGAGACATTATAACCAAATGCCCATAGTATCGGAGCTGTGATCTCTCAATTCGGAGAAGTAGGGACTTTACCTGGAGTTACTCTCCAGTGATTCTTTCCTGAGACATTCTAACCACATGCCCATAGTATCAGAGCTGTCATCTCTCAAGTCAGAGAAGTAGGGACTTTACCTGGAGTTACTCTCCAGTGATTCTTTCCTGAGACATTCTAACCACATAGCCATAGTATCAGAGCTGTGATCTCTCAATTCGGAGAAGTAGGGGCTTTACCTGGAGTTACTCTCCAGCCTTTCTTTCCTGAGACATTCTAACCCCATGCCCAAAGTATCAGAGCTGTGATCTCTCAATTCAGAGAAGTAGGGACTTTACTTGGAGTTACTCTCCAGCGATTCTTTCCTGAGACTTTCTATACACATGCCCATAGTATCGGAGCTGTTATCTCTCAATTCGGAGAGGTAGGGACTTTACCTGGAGTTATTCTCCAGTGATTTTTTCCTGAGACATTCTAACCACATGCCCATAGTATCAGAGCTTTGATCTCTCAACTCAGAGTAGCAGAGGTTTTAGCTGGAGTTACACTCCAGTGATTCTTTCCTGAGACATTCTAACCACATGCCCATAGTATCAGAGCTGTCATCTCTCAAGTCAGAGAAGTAGGGACTTTACCTGGAGTTACTCTCCAGTGATTCTTTCCTGAGACATTCTAACCACATAGCCATAGTATCGGAGCTGTGATCTCTCAATTCAGAGAAGTTGCGGCTCTACCTGGAGTGACTCTCCAGCGATTCTTTCCTGAGCCATTCTAACCACATGCCCATAGTATCAGAGCCTTGATCTCTCAATTCAGAGAAGTAGGGTCTTTACCTGGAGTTACTCTCCAGCGATTCTTTCATGAGCCATTCTAACCACATGCCCATAGTATCAGAGCCTTGATCTCTCAATTCAGAGAAGTAGGGACTTTACCTGGAGTTACTCTCCAGCGATTCTTTCTTGAGACATTCTAACCACATGCCCAAAGTATCAGAGCTGTGATCTCTCAATTCAGAGAAGTAGGGACTTTACTTGGAGTTACACTCCAGTGATTATTTCCTGAGACATTCTAACCACATGTCCATAGTATCGGAGCTGTGATCTCTCAATTCGGAGAAGTAGGGACTTTACCTGGAGTTATTCTCCAGTGATTTTTTCCTGAGACATTCTAACCACATGCCCATAGTATCAGAGCTTTGATCTCTCAACTCAGAGTAGCAGAGGTTTTAGCTGGAGTTACACTCCAGTGATTCTTTCCTGAGACATTCTAACCACATGCCCATAGTATCAGAGCTGTCATCTCTCAAGTCAGAGAAGTAGGGACTTTACCTGGAGTTACTCTCCAGTGATTCTTTCCTGAGACATTCTAACCACATAGCCATAGTATCGGAGCTGTGATCTCTCAATTCAGAGAAGTTGCGGCTCTACCTGGAGTGACTCTCCAGCGATTCTTTCCTGAGCCATTCTAACCACATGCCCATAGTATCAGAGCCTTGATCTCTCAATTCAGAGAAGTAGGGTCTTTACCTGGAGTTACTCTCCAGCGATTCTTTCCTGAGCCATTCTAACCACATGCCCATAGTATCAGAGCCTTGATCTCTCAATTCAGAGAAGTAGGGACTTTACCTGGAGTTACTCTCCAGCGATTCTTTCCTGAGACATTCTAACCACATGCCCAAAGTATCAGAGCTGTGATCTCTCAATTCAGAGAAGTAGGGACTTTACTTGGAGTTACACTCCAGTGATTATTTCCTGAGACATTCTAACCACATGTCCATAGTATCGGAGCTGTGATCTCTCAATTCGGAGAAGTAGGGACTTTACCTGGAGTTACTCTCCAGCGATTCTTTCCTGAGACATTCTAACCCCATGCCCATAGTATCAGAGCCTTGATCTCTCAATTCGGAGAAGTAGGGACTTTACCTGGAGTTACTCTCCAGCGATTCCTTCCTGAGACATTCTAACCCCATGCCCATAGTATCAGAGCCTTGATCTCTCAATTCGGAGAAGTAGGGACTTTACCTGGAGTAACTCTCCAGTGATTCTTTCCTGAGACATTCTAACCACATGCCCATAGTATAAGAGCTTCGATCTCTCAATTCAGAGAAGTAGGGGCTTTACTTGGAGTTACACTCCAGTGATTCTTTCCTGAAACATTATAACCACATGCCCATAGTATCGGAGCTGTGATCTCTCAATTCGGAGAAGTAGGGACTTTACTTGGAGTTACACTCCAGTGATTATTTCCTGAGACATTCTAACCACATTCCCATAGTATTAGAGCCTTGATCTCTCAATTCAGAGAAGTAGGGGCTTTACCTGGAGTTACTCTCCAGTGTTTCTTTCCTGAGACATTCTAACCACAAGCCCATAGTATCAGAGCCTTGATCTCTCAATTCAGAGAAGTAGGGGCTTTACCTGGAGTTACTCTCCAGTGTTTCTTTCCTGAGACATTCTAACCACATGGCCATAGTATCAGAGCTTTGATCTCTCAACTCAGAGTAGCAGGGGCTTTACCTGGAGTTACTCTCCAGTGATTATTTCCTGAGACATTCTAACTGCATGCCCATAGTATCAGAGCCTTGATCTCTAAATTCAGAGAAGTAGGGGCTTTACCTGGAGTTACTCTCCAGCAATTCTTTCCTGAGACATTATAACCACATGCCCATAGTATCTGAGCTGTGATCTCTCAATTCAGAGAAGTAGGGGCTTTACCTGGAGTTACTCTCCAGTGTTTCTTTCCTGAGACATTCTAACCACATGTCCATAGTATCAGAGCTTTGATCTCTCAACTCAGAGTAGCAGGGGCTTTAGCTGGAGTTACTCTCCAGTGATTCTTTCCTGAGACATTCTAACTGCATGCCCATAGTATCAGAGCCTTGATCTCTAAATTCAGAGAAGTAGGGGCTTTACCTGGAGTTACTCTCCAGCAATTCTTTCCTGAGACATTCTAACCACATGCCCATAGTATCGGAGCTGTGATCTCTCAATTCGGAGAAGTAGGGACATTACTTGGAGTTACACTCCAGTGATTATTTCCTGAGACATTCTAACCACACCTCCATAGTATCGGAGCTGTTATCTCTCAATTCGGAGAAGTAGGGACTTTACCTGGAGTAACTCTCCAGTGATTCTTTCCTGAGACATTCTAACCACATGCCCATAGTCTCAGAACTGTGATCTCTCAATTCGGAGAAGTAGGGACTTTACTTGGAGTTACACTCCAGTGATTCTTTCCTGAGACATTATAACCACATGCCCATAGTATCGGAGCTGTGATCTCTCAATTCAGAGTAGCAGGGGCTTTACCTGGAGTTACTCTCCAGTGATTCTTTCCTGAGACATTCTAACCACATGCCCATAGTATCATAGCCTTGATCTCTAAATTCAGAGAAGTAGGGGCTTTACCTGGAGTTACTCTCCAGCGATTCTTTCCTGAGACTTTCTAACCACATGCCCATAGTATCAGAGCCTTGATCTCTCAATTCAGAGAAGTAGGGGCTTTACCTGGAGTTACTCCAGCGATTCTTTCCTGAGACATTCTAACCTCATGCCCATAGTATCGGAGCTGTGAATTCTCAATTCGGAGAAGTAGGGACTTTACCTGGAGTTACTCTCCAGCGATTCTTTCCTGAGACATTCTAACCACATGCCCATAGTATCAGAGCCTTGATCTCTCAATTCAGAGAAGTAGGGACTTTACCTGGAGTTACTCTCCAGTGATTATTTCCTGAGACATTCTAACCACATAGCCATATTATCAGAGCTGTGATCGCTCAATTCGGAGATTAGGGGCTTTACCTGGAGTTACTCTCCAGCGATTCTTTCCTGAGACATTCTAACCACATAGCCATAGTCTCAGAGCTGTGATCTCTCAATTCAGAGAAGTAGGGGCTTTACCTGCAGTTACTCTCCAGCGTTTCTTTCCTGAGACATTCTAACCCCATGCCCAAAGTATCAGAGCTGTTATCTCTCAATTCGGAGAGGTAGGGACTTTACCTGGAGTTATTCTCCAGTGATTCTTTCCTGAGACATTCTAACCACATGCCCATAGTATCAGAGCTTTGATCTCTCAATTCAGAGTCGCAGGGGCTTTACCTGGTGTTACTCTCCAGTGATTCTTTCCTGAGACATTATAACCTCATGCCCATAGTATCAGCGCTGTGATCTCTCAATTCAGAGAAGTAGGCGCTTTACCTGGAGTTACTCTCCAGCGATTCTTTCCTGAGACATTCTAACCACATGCCCATAGTCTCGGAACTGTGATCTCTCAATTCGGAGAAGTAGGGACTTTATCTGGAGTAACACTCCAGTGATTCTTTTATGAGACATTATAACCACATGCCCATAGTATCGGAGCTGTGATCTCTCAATTCGGAGAAGTAGGGACTTTACTTGGAGTTACACTCCAGTGATTCTTTCCTGAGACATTCTAACCACATGCCCATAGTATCAGAGCTTTGATCTCTCAATTCAGAGTCGCAGGGGCTTTACCTGGAGTTACTCTCCAGTGATTCTTTCCTGAGACATTCTAACCACATGCCCATAGTATCAGCGCTGTGATCTCTCAATTCAGAGAAGTAGGCGCTTTACCTGGAGTTACTCTCCAGCGATTCTTTCCTGAGACTTTCTAACCACATGCCCATAGTATCGGAACTGTGATCTCTCAATTCGGAGAAGTAGGGAGATTACTTGGAGTTACACTCCAGTGATTATTTCCTGAGCCATTCTAACCAGACGTCCATAGTATCGGAGCTGTTATCTCTCAATTCGGAGAAGTAGGGACTTTACCTGGAGTTACTCTCCAGTGATTCTTTCCTGAGACATTCTAACCACATGCCCATAGTCTCAGAAATGTGATCTCTCAATTCGGAGAAGTAGGGATTTTACTTGGAGTTACACTCCAGTGATTCTTTCCTGAGACATTATAACCACATGCCCATAGTATCAGAGCCTTGATCTCTCAATTCAGAGAAGTAGGGACTTTACCTGGAGTTACTCTCCAGTGATTCTTTCCTGAGACATTCTAACCACATGCCCATAGTCTCAGAAATGTGATCTCTCAATTCGGAGAAGTAGGGATTTTACTTGGAGTTACACTCCAGTGATTCTTTCCTGAGACATTATAACCACATGCCCATAGTATCGGAGCTGTGATCTCTCAATTCGGAGAAGTAGGGACTTTACCTGGAGTTACTCTCCAGCAATTCTTTCCTGAGACATTCTAACCCCATGCCAGTAGTATCAGAGCTGTGATCTCTCAATTCAGAGAAGTAGGGGCTTTACCTGGAGTTACTCTCCAGTGATTATTTCCCGAGACATTCTAACCGCATGCCCATAGTATCAGAGCTGTGATCTCTCAATTCGGAGAAGTAGGGACTTTACTTGGAGTTACACTCCAGTGATTCTTTCCTGAGACTTTCTAACCACATGCCCATAGTATCGGAGCTGTGATCTCTCAATTCAGAGAAGTAGGGGCTTTACCTGGAGTTACTCTCCAGTGATTATTTCCTGAGACATTCTAACCACATGCCCATAGTATCAGAGCCTTGATCTCTCAATTAAGAGAAGTAGGGACTTTACTTGGAGTTACAATCCAATGATTCTTTCCTGAGACATTATAACCAAATGCCCATAGTATCGGAGCTGTGATCTCTTAATTCGGAGAAGTAGGGACTTTACCTGGAGTTACTCTCCAGTGATTCTTTCCTGAGACATTCTAACCACATGCCCATAGTATCAGAGCTGTCATCTCTCAAGTCAGAGAAGTAGGGACTTTACCTGGAGTTACTCTCCAGTGATTCTTTCCTGAGACATTCTAACCACATAGCCATAGTATCAGAGCTGTGATCTCTCAATTCGGAGAAGTAGGGGCTTTACCTGGAGTTACTCTCCAGCCTTTCTTTCCTGAGACATTCTAACCCCATGCCCAAAGTATCAGAGCTGTGATCTCTCAATTCAGAGAAGTAGGGACTTTACTTGGAGTTACTCTCCAGCGATTCTTTCCTGAGACTTTCTATACACATGCCCATAGTATCGGAGCTGTTATCTCTCAATTCGGAGAGGTAGGGACTTTACCTGGAGTTATTCTCCAGTGATTTTTTCCTGAGACATTCTAACCACATGCCCATAGTATCAGAGCTTTGATCTCTCAACTCAGAGTAGCAGAGGTTTTAGCTGGAGTTACACTCCAGTGATTCTTTCCTGAGACATTCTAACCACATGCCCATAGTATCAGAGCTGTCATCTCTCAAGTCAGAGAAGTAGGGACTTTACCTGGAGTTACTCTCCAGTGATTCTTTCCTGAGACATTCTAACCACATAGCCATAGTATCGGAGCTGTGATCTCTCAATTCAGAGAAGTTGCGGCTCTACCTGGAGTGACTCTCCAGCGATTCTTTCCTGAGCCATTCTAACCACATGCCCATAGTATCAGAGCCTTGATCTCTCAATTCAGAGAAGTAGGGTCTTTACCTGGAGTTACTCTCCAGCGATTCTTTCCTGAGCCATTCTAACCACATGCCCATAGTATCAGAGCCTTGATCTCTCAATTCAGAGAAGTAGGGACTTTACCTGGAGTTACTCTCCAGTGATTCTTTCCTGAGACATTCTAACCACATGCCCAAAGTATCAGAGCTGTGATCTCTCAATTCAGAGAAGTAGGGACTTTACTTGGAGTTACACTCCAGTGATTATTTCCTGAGACATTCTAACCACATGTCCATAGTATCGGAGCTGTGATCTCTCAATTCGGAGAAGTAGGGACTTTACCTGGAGTTATTCTCCAGTGATTTTTTCCTGAGACATTCTAACCACATGCCCATAGTATCAGAGCTTTGATCTCTCAACTCAGAGTAGCAGAGGTTTTAGCTGGAGTTACACTCCAGTGATTCTTTCCTGAGACATTCTAACCACATGCCCATAGTATCAGAGCTGTCATCTCTCAAGTCAGAGAAGTAGGGACTTTACCTGGAGTTACTCTCCAGTGATTCTTTCCTGAGACATTCTAACCACATAGCCATAGTATCGGAGCTGTGATCTCTCAATTCAGAGAAGTTGCGGCTCTACCTGGAGTGACTCTCCAGCGATTCTTTCCTGAGCCATTCTAACCACATGCCCATAGTATCAGAGCCTTGATCTCTCAATTCAGAGAAGTAGGGTCTTTACCTGGAGTTACTCTCCAGCGATTCTTTCCTGAGCCATTCTAACCACATGCCCATAGTATCAGAGCCTTGATCTCTCAATTCAGAGAAGTAGGGACTTTACCTGGAGTTACTCTCCAGCGATTCTTTCCTGAGACATTCTAACCACATGCCCAAAGTATCAGAGCTGTGATCTCTCAATTCAGAGAAGTAGGGACTTTACTTGGAGTTTCACTCCAGTGATTATTTCCTGAGACATTCTAACCACATGTCCATAGTATCGGAGCTGTGATCTCTCAATTCAGAGAAGTAGGGGCTTTACCTGGAGTTACTCTCCAGTGATTATTTCCCGAGACATTCTAACCGCATGCCCATATTATCAGAGCTGTGATCTCTCAATTCGGAGAAGTAGGGACTTTACTTGGAGTTACACTCCAGTGATTCTTTCCTGAGACTTTCTAACCACATGCCCATAGTATCGGAGCTGTGATCTCTCAATTCGGAGAAGTAGGGACATTACTTGGAGTTACACTCCAGTGATTATTTCCTGAGACATTCTAACAACACGTCCATAGTATCGGAGCTGTTATCTCTCAATTCGGAGAAGTAGGGACTTTACCTGGAGTTACTCTCCAGCGATTCTTTCCTGAGACATTCTAACCCCATGCCCATAGTATCAGAGCCTTGATCTCTCAATTCGGAGAAGTAGGGACTTTACCTGGAGTTACTCTCCAGCGATTCTTTCCTGAGACATTCTAACCCCATGCCCATAGTATCAGAGCCTTGATCTCTCAATTCGGAGAAGTAGGGACTTTACCTGGAGTAACTCTCCAGTGATTCTTTCCTGAGACATTCTAACCACATGCCCATAGTATAAGAGCTTCGATCTCTCAATTCAGAGAAGTAGGGGCTTTACTTGGAGTTACACTCCAGTGATTCTTTCCTGAAACATTATAACCACATGCCCATAGTATCGGAGCTGTGATCTCTCAATTCGGAGAAGTAGGGACTTTACTTGGAGTTACACTCCAGTGATTATTTCCTGAGACATTCTAACCACATTCCCATAGTATTAGAGCCTTGATCTCTCAATTCAGAGAAGTAGGGGCTTTACCTGGAGTTACTGTCCAGTGTTTCTTTCCTGAGACATTCTAACCACATGCCCATAGTATCAGAGCCTTGATCTCTCAATTCAGAGAAGTAGGGGCTTTACCTGGAGTTACTCTCCAGTGTTTCTTTCCTGAGACATTCTAACCACATGGCCATAGTATCAGAGCTTTGATCTCTCAACTCAGAGTAGCAGGGGCTTTACCTGGAGTTACTCTCCAGTGATTATTTCCTGAGACATTCTAACTGCATGCCCATAGTATCAGAGCCTTGATCTCTAAATTCAGAGAAGTAGGGGCTTTACCTGGAGTTACACTCCAGCAATTCTTTCCTGAGACATTATAACCACATGCCCATAGTATCTGAGCTGTGATCTCTCAATTCAGAGAAGTAGGGGCTTTACCTGGAGTTACTCTCCAGTGTTTCTTTCCTGAGACATTCTAACCACATGTCCATAGTATCAGAGCTTTGATCTCTCAACTCAGAGTAGCAGGGGCTTTAGCTGGAGTTACTCTCCAGTGATTCTTTCCTGAGACATTCTAACTGCATGCCCATAGTATCAGAGCCTTGATCTCTAAATTCAGAGAAGTAGGGGCTTTACCTGGAGTTACTCTCCAGCAATTCTTTCCTGAGACATTATAACCACATGCCCATAGTATCTGAGCTGTGATCTCTCAATTCAGAGAAGTAGGGGCTTTACCTGGAGTTACTCTCCAGTGTTTCTTTCCTGAGACATTCTAACCACATGGCCATAGTATCAGAGCTTTGATCTCTCAACTCAGAGTAGCAGGGGCTTTAGCTGGAGTTACTCTCCAGTGATTCTTTCCTGAGACATTCTAACTGCATGCCCATAGTATCAGAGCCTTGATCTCTAAATTCAGAGAAGTAGGGGCTTTACCTGGAGTTACTCTCCAGCAATTCTTTCCTGAGACATTATAACCACATGCCCATAGTATCTGAGCTGTGATCTCTCAATTCAGAGAAGTAGGGGCTTTACCTGGAGTTACTCTCCAGTGATTATTTCCTGAGACATTCTAACCACATGCCCATAGTATCAGAGCCTTGATCTCTCAATTAAGAGAAGTAGGGACTTTACCTGGAGTTACTCTCCAGTGAATCTTTCCTGAGACATTCTAACCACATGCCCATAGTATCAGAGCTGTGATCTCTCAATTCAGAGTCGCAGGGGCTTTACCTGGAGTTACTCTCCAGTGATTCTTTCCTGAGACATTATAACCTCATGCCCATAGTATCAGCACTGTGATCTCTCAATTCAGAGAAGTAGGCGCTTTACCTGGAGTTACTCTCCAGCCATTCTTTCCTGAGACATTCTAACCACATGCCCATAGTATCATAGCCTTGATCTCTCAATTCGGAGAAGTAGGGACATTACTTGGAGTTACATTCCAGTGATTATTTCCTGAGACATTCTAACAACACGTCCATAGTATCGGAGCTGTTATCTCTCAATTCGGAGAAGTAGGGACTTTACCTGGCGTTACTCTCCAGTGATTCTTTCCTGAGACATTCTAACCACATGCCCATAGTCTCAGAAATGTGATCTCTCAATTCGGAGATGTAGGGACTTTACTTGGAGTTACACTCCAGTGATTCTTTCCTGAAACATTATAACCACATGCCCATAGTATCGGAGCTGTGATCTCTCAATTCGGAGAAGTAGGGACTTTACTTGTAGTTACTCTCCAGTGATTCTTTCCTGAGACATTCTAACCACATGCCCATAGTATCGGAGCTGTGATCTCTCAATTCAGAGTAGCAGGGGCTTTACCTGGAGTTACACTCCAGCGATTCTTTCCTGAGACATTCTAACCACATGCCCATAGTATCAGAGCTTTGATCTCTCAATTCAGAGTAGCAGGGGCTTTACCTGGAGTTACACTCCAGCGATTCTTTCCTGAGACATTCTAACCACATGCCCATAGTATCAGAGCTTTGATCTCTCAATTCAGAGTAGCAGGGCTTTACCTGGAGTAACACTCCAGCGATTCTTTCCTGAGACATTCTAACCACATGCCCATAGTATCAGAGCTGTGATCTCTCAAGTCAGAGAAGTAGGGACTTTACTTGGAGTTACTCTCCATCGATTCTTTCCTGAGACATTCTAACCACATGCCCATAGTATCGGAGCTGTGATCTCTCAATTCAGAGAAGTAGGCGCTTTACCTGGAGTTACTCTCCAGCGATTCTTTCCTGAGACATTCTAACCACATGCCCATAGTATCAGAGCTGTGATCTCTCAATTCATAGAAGTAGGCGCGTTACCTGGAGTTACTCTCCAGCGATTCTTTCCTGAAACTTTCTAACCACATGCCCATAGTATCGGAACTGTGATCTCTCAATTCGGAGAATTAGGGAGATTACTTGGAGTTACACTCCAGTGATTATTTCCTGAGACATTCTAACCACACGTCCATAGTATCGGAGCTGTTATCTCTCAGTTCGGAGAAGTAGGGACTTTACCTGGAGTTACTCTCCAGCGATTCTTTCCTGAGATATTCTAACCACATGCCCATAGTATCAGAGCCTTGATCTCTCAATTAAGAGAAGTAGGGACTTTACCTGGAGTTACTCTCCAGCGATTCTTTCCTGAGCCATTCTAACCACATGCCCATAGTATCAGAGCCTTGATCTCTCAATTCAGAGAAGTAGGGACTTTACCTGGAGTTACTCTCCAGCGATTCTTTCCTGAGACATTCTAACCACATGCCCAAAGTATCAGAGCTGTGATCTCTCAATTCAGAGAAGTAGGGACTTTACTTGGAGTTACACTCCAGTGATTATTTCCTGAGACATTCTAACCACATGTCCATAGTATCGGAGCTGTGATCTCTCAATTCAGAGAAGTAGGGGCTTTACCTGGAGTTACTCTCCAGTGATTATTTCCCGAGACATTCTAACCGCATGCCCATATTATCAGAGCTGTGATCTCTCAATTCGGAGAAGTAGGGACTTTACTTGGAGTTACACTCCAGTGATTCTTTCCTGAGACTTTCTAACCACATGCCCATAGTATCGGAGCTGTGATCTCTCAATTCGGAGAAGTAGGGACATTACTTGGAGTTACACTCCAGTGATTATTTCCTGAGACATTCTAACAACACGTCCATAGTATCGGAGCTGTTATCTCTCAATTCAGAGAAGTAGGGGCTTTACTTGGAGTTACACTCCAGTGATTCTTTCCTGAAACATTATAACCACATGCCCATAGTATCGGAGCTGTGATCTCTCAATTCGGAGAAGTAGGGACTTTACTTGGAGTTACACTCCAGTGATTATTTCCTGAGACATTCTAACCACATTCCCATAGTATTAGAGCCTTGATCTCTCAATTCAGAGAAGTAGGGGCTTTACCTGGAGTTACTCTCCAGTGTTTCTTTCCTGAGACATTCTAACCACATGCCCATAGTATCAGAGCCTTGATCTCTCAATTCAGAGAAGTAGGGGCTTTACCTGGAGTTACTCTCCAGTGTTTCTTTCCTGAGACATTCTAACCACATGGCCATAGTATCAGAGCTTTGATCTCTCAACTCAGAGTAGCAGGGGCTTTACCTGGAGTTACTCTCCAGTGATTATTTCCTGAGACATTCTAACTGCATGCCCATAGTATCAGAGCCTTGATCTCTAAATTCAGAGAAGTAGGGGCTTTACCTGGAGTTACTCTCCAGCAATTCTTTCCTGAGACATTATAACCACATGCCCATAGTATCTGAGCTGTGATCTCTCAATTCAGAGAAGTAGGGGCTTTACCTGGAGTTACTCTCCAGTGTTTCTTTCCTGAGACATTCTAACCACATGTCCATAGTATCAGAGCTTTGATCTCTCAACTCAGAGTAGCAGGGGCTTTAGCTGGAGTTACTCTCCAGTGATTCTTTCCTGAGACATTCTAACTGCATGCCCATAGTATCAGAGCCTTGATCTCTAAATTCAGAGAAGTAGGGGCTTTACCTGGAGTTACTCTCCAGCAATTCTTTCCTGAGACATTATAACCACATGCCCATAGTATCTGAGCTGTGATCTCTCAATTCAGAGAAGTAGGGGCTTTACCTGGAGTTACTCTCCAGTGATTATTTCCTGAGACATTCTAACCACATGCCCATAGTATCAGAGCCTTGATCTCTCAATTAAGAGAAGTAGGGACTTTACCTGGAGTTACTCTCCAGTGATTCTTTCCTGAGACATTCTAACCACATGCCCATAGTATCAGAGCTGTGATCTCTCAATTCAGAGTCGCAGGGGCTTTACCTGGAGTTACTCTCCAGTGATTCTTTCCTGAGACTTTCTAACCACATGCCCATAGTATCGGAGCTGTGATCTCTCAATTCGGAGAAGTAGGGACATTACTTGGAGTTACACTCCAGTGATTATTTCCTGAGACATTCTAACAACACGTCCATAGTATCGGAGCTGTTATCTCTCAATTCAGAGAAGTAGGGGCTTTACTTGGAGTTACACTCCAGTGATTCTTTCCTGAAACATTATAACCACATGCCCATAGTATCGGAGCTGTGATCTCTCAATTCGGAGAAGTAGGGACTTTACTTGGAGTTACACTCCAGTGATTATTTCCTGAGACATTCTAACCACATTCCCATAGTATTAGAGCCTTGATCTCTCAATTCAGAGAAGTAGGGGCTTTACCTGGAGTTACTCTCCAGTGTTTCTTTCCTGAGACATTCTAACCACATGCCCATAGTATCAGAGCCTTGATCTCTCAATTCAGAGAAGTAGGGGCTTTACCTGGAGTTACTCTCCAGTGTTTCTTTCCTGAGACATTCTAACCACATGGCCATAGTATCAGAGCTTTGATCTCTCAACTCAGAGTAGCAGGGGCTTTACCTGGAGTTACTCTCCAGTGATTATTTCCTGAGACATTCTAACTGCATGCCCATAGTATCAGAGCCTTGATCTCTAAATTCAGAGAAGTAGGGGCTTTACCTGGAGTTACTCTCCAGCAATTCTTTCCTGAGACATTATAACCACATGCCCATAGTATCTGAGCTGTGATCTCTCAATTCAGAGAAGTAGGGGCTTTACCTGGAGTTACTCTCCAGTGTTTCTTTCCTGAGACATTCTAACCACATGTCCATAGTATCAGAGCTTTGATCTCTCAACTCAGAGTAGCAGGGGCTTTAGCTGGAGTTACTCTCCAGTGATTCTTTCCTGAGACATTCTAACTGCATGCCCATAGTATCAGAGCCTTGATCTCTAAATTCAGAGAAGTAGGGGCTTTACCTGGAGTTACTCTCCAGCAATTCTTTCCTGAGACATTATAACCACATGCCCATAGTATCTGAGCTGTGATCTCTCAATTCAGAGAAGTAGGGGCTTTACCTGGAGTTACTCTCCAGTGTTTCTTTCCTGAGACATTCTAACCACATGGCCATAGTATCAGAGCTTTGATCTCTCAACTCAGAGTAGCAGGGGCTTTAGCTGGAGTTACTCTCCAGTGATTCTTTCCTGAGACATTCTAACTGCATGCCCATAGTATCAGAGCCTTGATCTCTAAATTCAGAGAAGTAGGGGCTTTACCTGGAGTTACTCTCCAGCAATTCTTTCCTGAGACATTATAACCACATGCCCATAGTATCTGAGCTGTGATCTCTCAATTCAGAGAAGTAGGGGCTTTACCTGGAGTTACTCTCCAGTGATTATTTCCTGAGACATTCTAACCACATGCCCATAGTATCAGAGCCTTGATCTCTCAATTAAGAGAAGTAGGGACTTTACCTGGAGTTACTCTCCAGTGATTCTTTCCTGAGACATTCTAACCACATGCCCATAGTATCAGAGCTGTGATCTCTCAATTCAGAGTCGCAGGGGCTTTACCTGGAGTTACTCTCCAGTGATTCTTTCCTGAGACATTATAACCTCATGCCCATAGTATCAGCACTGTGATCTCTCAATTCAGAGAAGTAGGCGCTTTACCTGGAGTTACTCTCTAGCCATTCTTTCCTGAGACATTCTAACCACATGCCCATAGTATCATAGCCTTGATCTCTCAATTCGGAGAAGTAGGGACATTACTTGGAGTTACATTCCAGTGATTATTTCCTGAGACATTCTAACAACACGTCCATAGTATCGGAGCTGTTATCTCTCAATTCGGAGAAGTAGGGACTTTACCTGGCGTTACTCTCCAGTGATTCTTTCCTGAGACATTCTAACCACATGCCCATAGTCTCAGAAATGTGATCTCTCAATTCGGAGATGTAGGGACTTTACTTGGAGTTACACTCCAGTGATTCTTTCCTGAGACATTCTAACCACATGCCCATAGTATCAGAGCTTTGATCTCTCAATTCAGAGTAGCAGGGGCTTTACCTGGAGTTACACTCCAGCGATTCTTTCCTGAGACATTCTAACCACATGCCCATAGTATCAGAGCTTTGATCTCTCAATTCAGAGTAGCAGGGCTTTACCTGGAGTAACACTCCAGCGATTCTTTCCTGAGACATTCTAACCACATGCCCATAGTATCAGAGCTGTGATCTCTCAAGTTAGAGAAGTAGGGACTTTACTTGGAGTTACTCTCCATCGATTCTTTCCTGAGACATTCTAACCACATGCCCATAGTATCGGAGCTGTGATCTCTCAATTCAGAGAAGTAGGCGCTTTACCTGGAGTTACTCTCCAGCGATTCTTTCCTGAGACATTCTAACCACATGCCCATAGTATCAGAGCTGTGATCTCTCAATTCATAGAAGTAGGCGCGTTACCTGGAGTTACTCTCCAGCGATTCTTTCCTGAAACTTTCTAACCACATGCCCATAGTATCGGAACTGTGATCTCTCAATTCGGAGAATTAGGGAGATTACTTGGAGTTACACTCCAGTGATTATTTCCTGAGACATTCTAACCACACGTCCATAGTATCGGAGCTGTTATCTCTCAGTTCGGAGAAGTAGGGACTTTACCTGGAGTTACTCTCCAGCGATTCTTTCCTGAGATATTCTAACCACATGCCCATAGTATCAGAGCCTTGATCTCTCAATTAAGAGAAGTAGGGACTTTACCTGGAGTTACTCTCCAGCGATTCTTTCCTGAGCCATTCTAACCACATGCCCATAGTATCAGAGCCTTGATCTCTCAATTAAGAGAAGTAGGGACTTTACCTGGAGTTACTCTCCAGCGATTCTTTCCTGAGCCATTCTAACCACATGCCCATAGTATCAGAGCTTTGATCTCTCAATTCAGAGAAGTAGGGGCTTTACCTGGAGCTACTCTCCAGCAATTCTTTCCTGAGACATTATAACCCCATGCCCATAGTATCAGAGCTGTGATCTCTCAATTCAGAGAAGTAGGGGCTTTACCTGGAGTTACTCGCCAGTGATTCTTTCCTGAGACATTCTAACCACATGGCCATAGTATCAGAGCTGTGATCTCTCAATTCGGAGAAGTAGGGACTTTACTTGGAGCTACACTCCAGTGATTCTTTCCTGAGATATTCTAACCACATGCCCATAGTATCAGAGCCTTGATCTCTCAATTAAGAGAAGTAGGGACTTTACCTGGAGTTACTCTCCAGTGATTATTTCCTGAGACATTCTAACCACATGCCCATAGTATCGGAGCTGTGATCTCTCAATTCGGAGATTAGGGGCATTACCTGGAGTTACTCTCCAGCGATTCTTTCCTGAGACATTCTAACCACATGCCCATAGTATCAGAGCTGTGATCTCTCAATTCAGAGAAGTAGGGGCTTTACCTGGAGTTACTCTCCAGCGTTTCTTTCCTGAGACATTCTAACCCCATGCCCAAAGTATCAGAGCTGTTATCTCTCAATTCGGAGAGGTAGGGTCTTTACCTGGAGTTACTCTACAGTGATTCTTTCCTGAGACATTATAACCACATGCCCATAGTATCGGAGCTTTGATCTCTCAATTCAGAGTCGCAGGGGCTTTACCTGGAGTTACTCTCCAGTGATTCTTTCCTGAGACATTATAACCACATGCCCATAGTATCAGCGCTGTGATCTCTCAATTCAGAGAAGTAGGCGCTTTACCTGGAGTTACTCTCCAGCGATTCTTTCCTGAGACATTGTAACCACATGCCCATAGTCTCGGAACTGTGATCTCTCAATTCGGAGAAGTAGGGACTTTACCTGGAGTTACACTCCAGTGATTCTTTTATGAGACATTATAACCACATACCCATAGTATCGGAGCTGTGATCTCTCAATTCGGAGAAGTAGGGACTTTACTTGGAGTTACACTCCAGTGATTCTTTCCTGAGACATTCTAACCACATGCCCATAGTGTCAGAGCTGTGATCTCTCAATTCAGAGAAGTAGGGGCTTTACCTGGAGTTACTCTCCAGCGATTCTTTCCTGAGAGATTCTAACGACATGCCCATAGTATCAGAGCTGTGATCTCTCAATTCAGAGAAGTAGGGGCTTTACCTGGAGTTACTCTCCAGTGTTTCTTTCCTGAGACATTCTAACCACATGGCCATAGTATCAGAGCTTTGATCTCTCAACTCAGAGTAGCAGAGGTTTTAGCTGGAGTTACTCTCCAGTGATTCTTTCCTGAGACATTCTAACTGCATGCCCAAAGTATCAGAGCTGTGATATCTCAATTCAGAGAAGTAGGGACTTTACATGGAGTTACACTCCAGTGATTATTTCCTGAGACATTCTAACCACATGTCCATAGTATCGGAGCTGTGATCTCTCAATTCAGAGTCGCAGGGGCTTTACCTGGAGTTACTCTCCAGCAATTCTTTCCTCAGACATTATAACCACATGCCCATAGTATCAGAGCTGTGATCTCTCAATTCTGAGAAGTAGGGGCTTTACCTGGAGTTACTCTCCAGCAATTCTTTCCTGAGACATTATAACCACATGCCCATAGTATCAGAGCCTTGATCTCTCAATTCTGAGAAGTAGGGGCTTTACCTGGAGTTACTCGCCAGTGATTCTTTCCTGAGACATTCTAACCACATGGCCATAGTATCAGAGTTATGATCTCTCAATTCGGAGAAGTAGGGACTTTACCTGGAGTTACTCTCCAGCGATTCTTTCCTGAGACGTTCTAACCACATGCCCATAGTATCAGAGCCTTGATCTCTCAATTCAGAGAAGTAGGGGCTTTACCTGGAGTTACTCGCCAGTGATTCTTTCCTGAGACATTCTAAACACATGACCATAGTATCAGAGCTGTGATCTCTCAATTCAGAGAAGTAGGGGCTTTACCTGGAGTTACTCTCCTGCAATTCTTTCCTGAGACATTATAACCACATGCCCATAGTATCAGAGCTGTGATCTCTCAATTCAGAGAAGTAGGGGCTTTACCTGGAGTTACTCTCCCGTGATTATTTCCTGAGACATTCTAACCACATGCCCATAGTATCAGAGCTTTGATCTCTCAATTCAGAGTAGCAGGGGCTTTACCTGGAGTTACTCTCCAGTGATTCTTTCCTGAGACATTCTAACCCCATGCCCATAGTATCAGAGCTGTGATCTCTCAATTCAGAGAAGTAGGGACTTTACCTGGAGTTACTCTCCAGCGATTCTTTCCTGAGACATTCTAACCACATGCCCAAAGTATCAGAGCTGTGATCTCTCAATTCGGAGAAGTAGGGACTTTACTTGGAGTTACACTCCAGTGATTCTTTCCTGAGACATTCTAACCACATGCACATAGTATCGGAGCTGTGATCTTTCAATTCGGAGAAGTGGGGACATTACTTGGAGTTACACTCCAGTGATTATTTCCTGAGACATTCTAACCACATTCCCATAGTATCAGAGCTGTGATCTCTCAATTAAGAGAAGTAGGGGCTTTACCTGGAGTTACTCTCCTGTGATTATTTCCTGAGACATTCTAACCACATGCCCATAGTATCAGAGCTGTCATCTCTCAAGTCAGAGAAGTAGGGGCTTTACCTGGAGTTACTCTCCAGTGATTATTTCCTGAGACATTCTAACCACATGCCCATAGTATCAGAGCTGTGATCTCTCAATTCAGAGAAGTAGGGACTTTACTTGGAGTTACTCTCCAGTGATTATTTCCTGAGACATTTTAACCACATGCCCATAGTATCAGAGCTGTGATCTCTTAATTCAGAGAAGTAGGGACTTTACTTGGAGTTACTCTCCAGTGATTATTTCCTGAGACATTTTAACCACATGCCCATAGTATCAGAGCTGTGATCTCTTAATTCAGAGAAGTAGGGACTTTACTTGGAGTTACTCTCCAGTGATTCTTTCCTGAGACATTCTAACCACATGCCCATAGTATCAGAGCTGTGATCTCTTAATTCAGAGAAGGAGCGACTCTACCTGGAGTGAGTCACTGATCTCCGAGTTACGCAGTCGATCGAGTAACGTTACTTCAAAGACTCTTCGAAGGAACCCCATTTTGTGTGCTTGTATTCCCGATCGTATTCTTTCGGTCATTACCCAAGATTCATTACCTCAGGTAAGGGTAGGCACAAACGCTGTATTGAAGATACCAAGTTTTTTTTTACACCTACCCACTTCTTCTGATTACTGAATGCTGAAGCTAGTTCATTATTGTACCAGTTCCTGCAATTCTTGCAACTGTAACGGAATACTCCTATGTTTTACCTGGCGAAGATTCGAAACCTCTAAAACCACCTATTGTTGGGAGTTCCCACCATTGTCCTGTCAAGAGACGACTATGATAAACATATATACCACTTGACTTGTGACCCCAGGTTCTGGAAAGATGGAACACACATGGCTACTCCTAAATCAACCCATATACACATCCTTCTAGCTATAGGGTTATTATAAATACAGGGAATCCACCAGACATACCCCGAAGCAGCAGTCCATGAGTGGTTAACGATGTAGTCATTTACTTTCTACAGACCTTTTACTCTCTCTCTCTCTCCTGGCCTTACAGGCTCTCACATTTCATACCAGCTCGGCAAATTGACCAACTACAAAAAAACAACCTATGCTAAGGATAAACACAAACATACACCCACAGTAAGTTTCATTATATTTTTCCCTACTACAATTTATCTATCCTTTCGCCTCCCTGTCATTTCACTTCTATTGTATCGTTTTATTTAGCATACACGCTAGCTCGACGTAGCTAGTAAGAAAATAATGTAGTGATAATTGCTGTCATGATTTTATTACTCGACATTCAATGTACCAACAAGTGAATTTTGTTATTGTAAAATAAACATTGTTAACATCATAATTCCGGCATCATTCTTTTTATCATTCGGCCTGAAAAGAATACATTTATCCACTACATAATGGTGACCCCTATCACTACACACTTAACTCAGCTTTCTGCCTTCCATCGTGAACACGGCCCAGAGATACTTGAACTTCTCCACCTGCTTCAGTGAAACTCCACTCACACTCACATTAGCTGAAGAAATTTATTTTTACCCAACTTAACACACAGAATTCCCATAATAATATAAAAAAATCAAATGATTATTTTTTTTAAAAAATACTATAGAAAATCTTTTTGATCCTTTTTCCAACCCAATTAGTTTTCTGATTCAAGACAAAATTAAAAAAAAAATGTTTTTTTTCAAAATAGAAACCTTTGTCGTCACGTCCATTGGTAGTTTTACTTTAATGAAATATTGAAATTAATTCTCTAAATACTAAAGCGTGAATTCGTATATTTGACTTATGTATGTCTACATAAGCATATGTTTACATGTCTTACATGTGTGTATATTTAATGTATGTACGTGTACATAAGCATACGTTTGTATGTCTGTCTGTGAATATTTACTTATGTACGTCTACATAAGCATACGTTTGTATGTGTGTGTGTGTGTGTGTGTGTGTGTGTATTTACTTATTACAAACTAAAATGTTGATATGTTTGACATATTTTCACAATTGCGTTAATGGTATAACAATTTGTAATGTTATTTATACAACTGTGAATAAAATATATATTTTTATATACATATATAACTGCATGGGAAGGTGGAGAGTGAGTATAGTGTGTCTTGTACAACATGTGTGGGACGTACCTCCCCTATGACGTCACTGACCTTATACAACCGGCATGGCCCCCAGTCCAACGGTGTAACCTTTTTAATCAGCTTTTATTTTGTATAAAGCCCAGCTTCTCAAATGTGGAGCTGAAACAGTAAGTTATAAAGAGGGATAACTGACCAAGTATCAGCCGCTGTTGTGGTAGAGCCTGTAGCAGTGGAGACTTCCGGCGTTCTTGGCCCCCGGACCACAATCCCTATTCTGTTATCGGAACGAGGCCTGCGAGGTGGAGTCGCTGTTTCAGCGTGTCTCCCTCGCCGTTCTCTTCTTCATCCTGTCGACCGTGTCAAAAGGTTCTCCAACATGGCTACTCTGTCCACACCACTACCAATTGCAGTGCTAACAGGACCAGTGTTAGCCCTGTATACACAAGTAGTGTTAATCTTATTCGCTGTGCTTTTCACAATTTTGGCAGGGGTCTTTTCTGGCTAGATGCCCTCCCTATCACCAACTTCACAGCAGGGACTGGGTGCATTATTCGTGCCACCATCACTAGGGAAGTCTTACTGGACTTGAGAGTCCTCTCAAACCTATATCAGTTTTTATTCAGAGTGCCTACTCTCCTAGACAAGTTACCTTCACTACGACTTACGAAGTCCATGTCTGTCGTTTACAGACATTTTTATTCGGAATCACTTGTGAAGTCCACATCTGCCTCGTGCCGTCATTCCTATCTGGAGTCACTGCCCTCTTGGACAGGCCGTCTTCCAACTAAAAAATCTTAAGAATTTGTTGAGTGCTCCAACCTGCACACCTCAGTATACAGGTTGGAGCACTCAACAAATTGCGCAGGTGGGTCTGTTTACTCCGGAGTAAAGTAAAAACAAGAAGTGTAAGTCAACAGGTTAAAATTAACTTCGTTTATTCATATTCGCTACTATATATATTTCAGTGATAGCCATTATTCAACAGCTATGACCTCATCAGGCAGGAAGAACTTGAACAGAAAAAACAGGAAAACACAATGTTGGAATAGATTTTATCTTGTTAATTCATTGATATGCCCAGATCCAGATCCTAAGGAACTGAAAGCATATGATTTAGAATGAACGAATTTCAGCGTCCAAAGGATATGTCCTCCCCTCATTGGTAGGATATCATACCTCCCCTCATTGGTAGGATATCATACCTCCCCTCAGCCGAAAGTCTTTTGAAATTCTTCAATCACTTATCCGAGAACAAAATATTCTTTATGAACTAATGTGAAGGAATTAGTCTGGTGTGAAGGAAGGAGTCTAATGTGAAGGAAGGAAGTAGTCTGGTGTGAAGTAAGTAGTCTGGTGTGAAGTAAGTAGTCTGGTGTGAAGGAAGGAAGTAGTCTGATGTGAAGGAAGTCTGATGTGAAGGAAGTGACAAATTAAACAAATAATCCCCGAAAGATTTCAAGCTCCAGGGAAATCACAGTATGCAGTTTACGACCTGCATTAAATGGTTTAGTGTATATCTTATAGAATTGTTATATAGTTATCTATAGCTAATGAACACAACCAGAAGGATATGGTCCGAACGTGGAAATGTTTTACCTAGCGAAGATTCGAAACCAAATCTGAGGGTTCTCGCCTCTAAAACCACCTATTGTTGGGAGTTCCCATCATTGTCCTGTCAAGAGACAATTATGAAAAACGTATATACCACTTGACCTATGACCCCAGCTTCTTGACAAATGAAACACACATGGCTACCTACTCCTAAATCAACCCATATACACATCCTTCTAGCTATAGAATTACTATAAATACTTAGGGAATCCAACAGAGAGACCCCGAAGCAGCAGTCTGTAAGATGTTAACGATGTAGCCATTCACTATCTATAGACCTTTTACTCTCTCTCTCTCCTGGCCTTACAGGCTCTCACATTTCATACCAGCTCGGCAGATTGACCAACTACAGGATAGACACACACGCAGTAGGTTTACTTATATTTTCCCCTACTCTTTCGGCTTCCTGTTATTTCATTTCTATTGTATCGTTTTATTGATACATGCATACACGCTAGCTCGAAGTAGCTAGTCAGAAAATAATTGTTTCTACTTTTGGCACACTGCCAGCAATTGTCCCAGTGTATTACTGCTATTTTATTTTATCCACCCCGTAAGGATGAAAGGCAAAGTTAACCACGGCAGGATTTGAACTCAGACCATAAAGGGCCGTAACTCTTTGCTGCAAACCTAGTCAGAAAATAATGTAGTGATAATTCACGATTTTGTTACTCGATATTCAATGTACCAACAAGTGAATTTTGTTATTATAAAATAAACATTGTCGACATCACAATTCTTGCAACATTCTTTTTTATCGTTCATCTATTCACTACATAATGGTGACCTCCATCACTACAAGCCGAACTCCCACTGTCATTGCTTCCATCTCTCTCGCCATCCCCATCTCTCTGTATGGTGAGCAAATAGGGTCCCACGTGCTGGCCTCCCCACCGCCGCAGCGGTCAGAATGGAGAAGGCGTTTCCCTGGACGATGGTAAGGGAAATGCCATTCCAACTCGCAGGGCTCACACCTTCGGCTGGCCAGCTCAGCACCTATGGTGGTGAGTAGGGAGGTAGCCCTAGGGCCGTCAGCTTATTAGAATTGCTTTTAACTACATGTATATTCTAGTCCGGTTGACCTACTTCACTGTAGTGGTAGTGGTGTGAGCGGGTCAGTTAGCTGGTCAACTACATTTCCCTGTTGTGTTGTTATTCAGGTTGTTGAGGAAGAATTTATGTAGGTAAACTGGTATGGGTTCCTCGGGTGGGTTCAGTGCTTCTCCATATCGCCTATCGCTTCTCGGCCTTTTGGCTAAGATCAAAGTGCACTAGGTCTTATAGTGGGAGATGCTATAAATGTGTGTTAAAACAAATACGTGTTAAAATCTAGAAGTGTATATATCGATCGACTTTCGTCAAATCGGACCGAGGAAACAATGTTTTCGTCGGTCTTTCCAGTTGCTAGTACTATCTATCGGTCGCAACTCCAGGTAGAAGGAGCAACGTGGAATAAAGTGTCTTGCTCAAGGACATAACGTATCACCCGGTCCAGGAATCGAACTCACAACCTCAAGATTGTGAATTCACTTCTCTAACCACTCAGCCACACGCCTTCTAGCCGGGTCTGGGATGCATGGTTAGTTTCCGGATGTTTTTTGCAGCGCCTGCTCGCCGGGGTGTTAAAGCTTGGTGTAAGGAGACCCGGTTTACGGTTTCCACTCCTCGTCCTTATTCCATCTGGAGTAGGATATTTTTAAGCGGTGTGTACAGCTTATCGTCGTTTCAGCTCTGCTGTTGATGAGCTCGTGGGGTGCTGTAATAATATGGTAGAGCTCCATGAGGCAAAGCTCGCACTTCCTCTTGAAGTTGTACGGTGCAGCTCTGCCGACAATTTCGGAGGCCACACTCCGACAATAGGGGGGATGGAACCATAGGACGTTACGGTGGCGATTACGTGTCTTAGTACGTTTGCTACGGGTTGTGCTATCAGAGTGACCGTTACGTGTGCCTTTCGCTTTATGCTCGGGTGCACTCATCTTCCTTCTGCTACGTTTATGTATAGGAAGATGTTGGTTGGAAGGCGTTGGTAGTAGGCCGTCGCCTTTGTTGATCTTATAGTAGGGGAATAATTCAAGTAGGCTGCAGTGGTCACTGTCACCGGAGTCGTGATCTTTATTGTGTGGTAAGCTACCTATACTATCGCTATTGTAATTAACAATATGGCCGTGTTCCCTAGTGCGATTTTCTATACTATTACATCCGACTCTTTCAAAGCCGTGAGCTTATCTCTAAAAACCCATTCCGGGTCATGTAAGGAACGCTTTTTAGTTGTTTATGCCCTTGAGAAGCCCATTCGGGCGAAACGTACGTATGTGCTGTTTTAAATAAACATGTTTTAACGGTTTGTTCTCCTTTATTTACTTCTCCACGTGTATATATATATATATATGTATTCGAAGGCTTGCCACAATTTTGGCAGGGCTTTTTTCTGGCTAGGTGCCCTTCCTATTACCAACCATTTTACCTATGTGAGCACATGCGTAAGCATGAGTTTGTGCGCGTGTGTGTGTTATTATAGGTCCGTACGAATCTAAGAAGAAATGTGTGTGTATATGTGAGTAAAAGAGTGTGTGTGCATGTAAGTACGAAGCTATGAGCAAAAGTATGTTAATATAAGGGTGTGTATCGGCATGTATTAGTAGTAAGAGAAGCTGCTAATGATCAAGAGAAAGCGATAGGAATCTAGGAGAGTAATAATGGACGGGGTATTAGAGAAATTGGGGAGGTGAGTTGAGTCCAAGAGGGGAATAGGATCCAAGACGGTGAATCAGACTTTGTTCAGTCCTGGTGCGCGAGGCCTGTGATCCATGATGTAAAAGGACACCCAGGACTGAAACATGTAGGGAAGAATGACCAGGAGAACAGAAATGATGAGCGACAGGAGTATCCAAACAGAGTCGTATGTCCCACAAATGTTCGGCAAAACGGTCCGCCACACGGTGTCCCGTTTGTCCGATATATAAAGACCCGCAAAGGGAACACCGGAGGGTATAAATAACGTGGGTGGATGTGCAGGTGAAGGAATGGCGGATACGGAAAGACCCGTTTATGCCTGTAAGAGTGATGAGGGTGGAAATAAAGAGACAAGTGTTGCAGCGGGAACGGGAACAAGGATGAGAGCTGGGTGGAGTCGTGGGAGAGGACGAGAAGGAACTGCGAACCAGGAGGTCGCGGAGGTTTCTGGCGCACTTAAAAGCAGTAATGGATGGGTTTGGAAAAAAGCGAGAAGTGACGGGGTCAGAAGAGAGGATACGGAAGGAACGGAGGATATGTCACCATTATTTTTGGCAGTATTGGTAGAGTGTCGGATGCCATGCTTTGGCGCATAGAGTTACGGCCCTTGCCATTCTGAGTTCAAATCCCGCCGAGGTTAACTTTGCTTTTCATCCTTACGGGGTCGATAAAATAAAGTACCAGTAATACACTGGGTAATTGCTGGCCTTGTGCCTAACGTAGAAACAATTATTTTTATCTAAAGACATTTTTTTCCAATTCCATCCCGCCCGTCCCCTCAATCTATTTTATTTCTCATTCTTTCTTCTGATGAAGGACTAGCGTCCGAAACGTTAAGACCCTCTTCCTGCTATATCAAGCGTTAACCTAATATATACCTTTATACGAATTGTGTTGTTATTTCTGTTTACCTTTTACATATATATATATATATATATATATATATATATATATATATATATATATATATATATATATATCATCATCATCATCATCATCATTGTTTAACGTCTATCTTCCACGCTAGCATGGGTTTAGACGGAAATTATCCCACTTGAGGCAAGATTGGTCGTCTCGCTCGTATAGGACTGTCTGGCAGGTTTTCTACGGCTGGATGCCCTTCCTAGCACCAACCACGTTTACAATGTGGACTGGGAGGTTTTTACCGTGTTACCTACATGGCCACATTATAGCATGGACTGTGTGTTTTTTTGTCGTGACACCTACACGACCTCATTTATTTAGGACTGGGTGCTGTGGTACCAACATAACATTACAGAGAAAGGGATGGTGTTGATGGGGGTGGGGTGGGGGAGTTGGGGGAGTGGGATGGGGGTGTATATTTGATTAAGATGTGCCTACTGACTGTAGGTTTCTTCTGTATTACTGTGTAGCGCCAAAGAACTCGGTCTACTGACATTGTCTTAGAGAGGTGTAAGTGTGTAAGGTCGGAATTTATCAAATCGTCCCAGGTTTTTCTGGGTCTGCCTACTCCGTAACTTCCATCAATTTTGATCGCCCTGCACTTTTTTATACAGCTGTCATCTTTCATGCGCATCACGTGGCCATACCAACGTAGTCTTCTCTCGAGTAAATAGCATCTGATCCCTCTTATTCCTAATTTCTCACTTAGTTCATTTATGCTTTGCTGTTCACGTATATTACTATTACACATCCAACAGAGCATGCATGCTTCGTTCCTCTCCAGTCTGCGCAGATCCTCTGAACACAATACCCATGTCTCACTGCCATGTAACATCGCTGTTCATATACAGGCATCATACAATCTGCCTTTCATTTTTAGAGAGAAACCTTTAGCGGCCAATAGTGGTATAAGGTCTCTGAACTTTTTCCATCCGGTTCTGACTCTGGCTACTGTACTTTCAGAATACCCTCCACCACTGCTGATTTTGTCACCCAGGTAACGGAAGGTGTCTACTATTTCTATAGAGCCATCTGGGCAATAGAAGGAGCTAGTATCCTGTGGGCACTTGCTACTTATTGCACCTGAGCACCGGCCACATATAAAATCTACATTCTTAGATAGCTTACCTGTGATCCCACTACATCTTTTATGCACCCATACTTTGCATTTGGGACATAAAATGGAATTTCTGCCTACTCCTTTCCTACACACTGAGCATGGCCATTTCCCAGAGGGGACCTGTGCCCTATTTTCCTTCCTACATACTAGACAAGTTAACTTTAAGGTCTTTTGATTCTAGGCCATGCTTCCATGTTTGGAATTTCTTCTCTAGTTCAGCCACTGATTCAGCTATGAGCGTTAGATCATCTGCATATAGAAGTTCCTATGGGCAGCCGGTCTTGAACTCCTCTGTTATAGCCTGAAGGGCAATAATAAATAGGAGCAGGCTAAGGACGGAGTCCTGATGAAAACCAACTTTTACGCTAAACTTCACTATATTCGTTGTTAATTCTAGCCTTGCTGACTGTTTCTTTATACATAGCTTGTATAGCTCTCACAAGCCATTCATCAACCCCTAGTCTTCTAAGGGCTCACCAGATAATGGCGCGGGGGACTCTGTCAAAGGCTTTTTCCTAGTCGACAAAAGCTACGTATAGGGGTTTACTTTTAGCTAGGTACTTCTGCTGTAGTTGTCGTAATATATGCACATATATATATATAGGAAAAGAGTCAGGACCCCGACAGCTGAGCTCCGGCCATTTCGACAGCTATCTCTGAACTAACACAGTATTGTTAGCACAGCAGTAGTCTGGCTGAACTTATCAAGGGGTAATTCCATATATGGGCATGCACTCGTGTCAAGGAGTTCTGAAAGTTGTTGTTATCAGGGGAGTGGTCAAAGTTTTTGTAAGCACAGTTAGGCAAGTTCAGCCACCCCCACCCCCTGCCATGAAGGTATCTAACTGTGCTTACAAAAACTTTGACCACTCCCCTGATAACAACAAGTTCAGAGATAGCTGTCGAAATGGCCGGAGCTCAGCCGTCGGGGTCCTGACTCTTTTCCTATTACCCACTCTACTACCCTAAGTATAGAGTTCTCTGGTGCGTTATGGTCCACCTGGTTCCTTACCACACTTCCTTCATTTTATATATATTTATATATATATAAGTTTATCTTGGGTTCAATCAGGGGTAACCACAGTAAGTAAGGTACTCAATACAAAGCAGAGTATATATATTTAATATATATATATATCATCATCATCATCATCATTTCATTTTACGTCCACTTTTCCCTGCTTGCAAGGGTGGGACGGGAACTGATTCTGGCTTGATTTCTACAGCTGGATGCCCTTCCTAACACCAACCTCATTTACAGTGAGTGCTGGGTGCTTTTTTGCCGTGGCACCTCCACGACCACTTTGCAGTGGAATGATAGGGATCCCAGTCCCTATAATCTCATTTCTACAGTTGAGTGAACTGGAGCAACGTGAAATAAAGTGTCTTGCTCAAGGAAACAACACATCACCCGGTCTGAGAATTGAACTCACAACCTTTCGATTGCAAGGCCAATGCTCTAACCACTAAGCCATGTGCCTCTATATATATATATTTGTATTGGTGCTCCTACATATTGGTATACATGTAAATCTATATATTGAATAATATATGGGATGTTTAAGAAAAACATTTGAAGGCCTTTAGTGTGTTGATGGGTTGGAATAAGAGCTGGGGAGGGTGTTGAAAAAATCTGAAATATTAATAAGATGGTGGTGGGGATGAATAGAGTAGATTAAAACTAATAGATTATATATATTCTTTCGTGAAGGTGTATGGCTTAGTGGGTAGAGTGTCGGGCTTACAATGACGAGGTTGTGAGCTCCATTTTTGGACCGGGCTTTGCGTTGTGTTCTTGAGCAAGACAGGTTTATTTCATATTGCTTCAGTTCACTCAGCTGTAGAAATGAGTCGCGATGTTACTGGTGCCAAGCTGTATCAGCCACTGCCTATCCCTTGGATAACATCGGTGGCATGGAGAGGGGAGACTGGTATGTGTGGATGACAGCTGGTCTTCCACAAACAAACCTTGCCTCGGAGGGGAACATTCTAGGTGCAAATACCATGGTCATTCGTGACCGAAGTGGGCATCTTTACCCTTTACCCTATATATTCTATTAAAATTAAAAGATTATATATAACCAGTCCACACTGTAAATGTGGTTGGCGTTAGAAAGGACATCCAGCTGGAGAAACCAAGCCAAAAATGCCCTGGGTGAGTGAAACATGGTCCTGACCTGATTCTCTCCCAAAGGGTCAACCCATCCTACCCATGCTAGCATGGAAAATGGACGTTAAACAATGATGATGATATCAGCAGTAATACATTATATATATACAATCAGAATTAACAGATTATATATATAAGGTGGCGACTTGGGAGAGTCATTAGAACGTCGGTAGAATGCTTTATGGTATTCGTTCTGGTTATCTGCTCTTTGAGTTCAAATCCTGCTGAGGTCAACTTTGCTTTTCATTCTTTCGAAGTTGATAAAAAATAGTACCAGTCAAGTACTGGGGTCGATTCTTCCTCTCTCTGGAAGAAATCTGCTGTACTCAGGGACTCTGCCAGGCTGAAGATGCCCAACTATGTCAATACGGTGCTCCGACGACTCTATCAGGAGTTACGGGATTATACATACATTCGACACAATTTTACATCAGTCAAGTATTTATTTAGAAAATTTGCAATATTTGATTTTTTTTTGTCTTACTTTTAACTGAAAAATGTTCCATGATTTTCTCATCTAAATTTTAGAATATTTTTTAGAATATTGTTGACATATTGTAGTGTTTGTGTGACAGATGGACAAAAGTATCTGTATAAATACTATCATATAGATTTACCAGTAAAGAACCAAATCTTGATTCTAATTTGACACGATACAAAATAAATATGTACACATATGTACACAAATACACTTAAGCCAAAACATCTGTTAAGATTAAGTATCAATATATTTCTATTTACATTTATTTTCAATAAATTGAAAACATGTTTCATTTACTAAATAACTTTTCCATAACATTTTAAAATTATAATGATTTTAAAAAATAAACAAACTTGTTGACCAGAAGTTTCAATATAATCTAACTGTGCTTACAAAAACTTTGACCACTCCACTGATAACAACAAGTTCAGAGATAGCTGTCGAAATGGCTCTCTGATCTCCAAGCTACACACTCTATCAAGTTACGTTACTCCAAAGACCCTTCGGTGGAACCCCATTTTGGCCACTTGTATTGACGATCATACTCTTTCAGTCATTACCCAGGATTCATTACTTTAGATAAGGGTTGGCACAAACACTGAATTGAAGATAGTGAGTTTGGCTTTTACACCTACCTCCCTCCTGATTACTGTAGCTGACACATTACTGCACCAACTCCTGCCATTCTTCACTTAATTCACCCTCCTGCCTTCCATCATTTGTGAACAAGGCCCCAAGCTACTTAAACTTCTTCTTCTACTTCAGAATAACTCCACTCATATACTTTCTTCAGAGGACAAGTGTCCAAGTCTTTACTGAGTTTTATTCTTGCTATACAGCTCTTGTGAAGGCGCATGGCTTAGTGGTTAGAGCATTGACCTTGCAATCGAAAGGTTGTGAGTTCAATTCTCGGACCAGGTGATGTTTTGTTTCCTTGAGCAAGACACTTTATTTTACATTGCTCCAGTTTACTCAGCTGTAGAAATGAGATGATAGGACTAGGGTCCCTATCATTAAAACACCCAAGAAACCTCCAACGAGATATACCTTGGAGGAGGCCAGCTAAACCTGTATTTGAGCTGTCACACACACACACATACAGCTCTTGGCAGTAAATCTAACCATGTGTGTTATACAGCCCTGAAGCACCTAAGTGTATGTACATCTGCTACATAAGCTTCAGTACATCTTGATAACAAGAAAGTTATACAATGGAACCTCTGTTCATGAAAACCTCTCATCACAAACAAATCAATTCACGAACAATTTTTCTAAATATAAAACGTTGCGGTTCACAAACAGTGTCTTGAGTAATGAATACACAAGCTGGAAACAACAGTTGGTGACAAGCTTGAAGTATTAGGAGGAAAGTGTTGCTTGCTGTTTGTTAGTTACTATGGTGGTGATATCCATCTGTCTTTCACACACAGTCTCTCTCTCTCTCTCTCTCTCTCTCTCTCTCTCTCTCTCTCTCTCTCTCTCTTTGTATTTCCCGCTCAACATTTCACATGGGAAAAATAGTTTTGGTTTACAAACATTTCAGGTGACACACAACCTTCAGGAACGAATTAAGTTTTTGAACCAAAGTTCCACTGTAATACTAAACCCCTCTAAATTCTAGATTATTTTCAAAATTGTTTGAAAATCATAGTCAGTATCTTTGACTCTTTAGCATTTAATAATAATGAAATTATTGTGTAAAGTGCTCAGGTGCACTACAACTCGTCAAAGGTGCATGTATAGTACATAGAATAATACACAAATGTCAGGGAAGTGAATAGTGTATGAGTCATGGTATACATGTGTGTATGTGTATGGAGGGGGAATATCAGGTGTAGTGTTGGCGAATATCGGGAAGCATGGAGGTTTTAAAGGATGCAGTGTCTCAACAGCTAACAACTGAAGCAGGGAGTTTGTTCCATGGAGGTTTTAAAGGATGCAGTGTCTCGACAGCTAACAACTGATGCAGGTAGTTTGTTCCATGGAGGTTTAAAAGGATGCAGTGTCTCGACAGCTAACAACTGAAGCAGGGAGTTTGTTCCATGGAGGTTTAAAAGGATGCAGTGTCTCGACAGCTAACAACTGATGCAGGTAGTTTGTTCCATGGAGGTTTAAAAGGATGCAGTGTCTCGACAGCTAACAACTGATGCAGGTAGTTTGTTCCATGGAGGTTTTAAAGGATGCAGTGTCTCAACAGCTAACAACTGAAGCAGGGAGTTTGTTCCATGGAGGTTTTAAAGGATGCAGTGTCTCGACAGCTAACAACTGATGCAGGTAGTTTGTTCCATGGAGGTTTAAAAGGATGCAGTGTCTCGACAGCTAACAACTGATGCAGGTAGTTTGTTCCATGGAGGTTTTAAAGGATGCAGTGTCTCGACAGCTAACAACTGATGCAGGTAGTTTGTTCCATGCTTCAGCAACTCTGAGCGTGAAAAAATGTTTCCGAAAGTCATGGGAACTGTACTGTTTTCTGACTTTGTGGGCATGCCCACGTGTGTTAGACACATGGAAATCAAAAAGGTACTGAGGGTTGTTGTTGGCAAGATGGTTTACAATTTTGTGGGTGTTTACCAAGTCAGTTGCCAGGCGTCGGAGCTTCAATGTATCCATGCCCAGGGAAGCAAGGCGTTCAGAGTATGGTAGATGCCTGATGGAGGGTATTCGCTTGGTTGCACGTCTCTGAACAGTTTCCAGGCGGTCAATGTTCTGAGCAAGATAGGGGTTCCAGACTGGCTGTATCTGGTCAGAATTCTCTCACCTCTTTCTGTTCAAACTGGCTGTAACCGGCCACTCATACTGATGTCATTTATTTTGTTCTCAAAATAAATAACATCAAAATCTCATAGATTTGATATTATATGACATAAATATGTGAGGTAAAGCCTTTACTATGAAAATATAATAGTAAATATAGAGTAATGTAAATGCTATGGTAATGAAAAAGCAATGGAAATAAATTACATTGTAAGGAAAATAATACACATTAATTTTTTGCAGAGTAATTCAACCCGACTTCTCAGCTTAAACTATTCAGCTTAACTACATATATCTAAATGTGACCACAAAAGAAACCAGTTTGGGGCAAGACTGGAAATAGGTTACTGCCATGGTTGTACTGTTTCAGTCTATAGAGCAACAGGCATTTGTGTATGTGTGTGTGTATGTGTGTATGTGTATATGTGTGTATGTCTGTGTGTATGTGTGTATGCGTGTATGTGTCTGTGTGTGTATGTGTAGGTGTGTGTGAGTGTGTGTGTGTGTGTGTGTCTGTGTGTGTATGTGTCTGTGTATATATGTGTAGGTATGTGAGGGTATGTCTGTGTATGTATGTGTGTGTGTATGTGTCTGTGTGTGTGTGTGTATATGTCTGTGTGTGTGTGTCTGTATGTGTCTGTGTGTGTATTTATCAGTGTATATGAATCAGTGATATGAAACCTGAGACAGTAGCTTTAGTATTACACCGCACAGGTAATATTGTGGCACTAGAGGCAGGCCTGCTGTTAATAAGCTCAGGTGAGATGTAAAATATAGGCCACACAGGCAGGCCCATGCTAAACTGGTCACTAACTATTGTAGTTATTGGTATAAGTCAGACATGAACTGTAGGGTCCTCTTTTAAAAAGTTAGTAATATGACCAAGTTAGTTATGAAATGTAGGCCAAACCATCACCACCACCATCACCACCACCATCATTACCATGACCCCCACCACCACCACCATCATCACCATCACCAACATCACCCCCACCACCACCATCACCATCACAATCGCCACTGTCATCACTAGCACTGTCATCATTACAACCACTACCACCACCACCTTCTCATAGGTGAGATAGCCGATAGCATAGGAGAAAAGATGAATGAACACTGGCGAGATGGGACTAGAGGGCAGACTAGAGGACATAGAAATAAATATCATATCCATACAGAGAAGAGATGCTCCGACAGATTAAAGAGGGGAGTAGCAACAACATCAGAACTAGTAACTAAGGACAAGATAATTGTTTCTACGTTAGGCACAAGGCCAGCATTTATCCAGTGCATTACTGGTACTTTATTTTATCGACCCCGTAAGGATGAAAGGCAAAGTCAACCTCGGCGGGATTTGAACTCAGATCGTAAAGGGACGTAACTATGCTGGAAAGCATGGCGTCCGACCCTCTACCGATACTGCCAATCCACCGCCCTCACAAGATAATGGCATACAGAGACATAAGAACCAAACTAATAAAACAAACCAGACACACACAGATACACACACACACACCACACAGGCACACACACACATCACACAGATACACACATACACACACACACCTGGATATAACACATGCACAGACCAAAGACAGCACACAGCCCACAGCTCAAAAACAATATGGTGTAGGACAGAACAAAAAGGAAAGACACAAAATAACAAATTAGTCACTGAGAAAGTCACAGAATGTGTGACGAATGAGATTGACAATAAACAAATAAACATCCATCTGGTTATTAAACTAACTGACTGGATGTTTATAATAAATCAAAGTGGAAAGCAACAGGTTGATTGGCAGCTTAACATGTACAGTGCCCACTAAGTAAAATGGTTGATGTTAAGAAGGCCATCTACACATTAGAAATCTTACCAAAAAGGTTGAGAAAAGGATAGTTGAGTTATATGAAGGCCACAAAGTGGAGTTATATGAAGGCCATAAGGTGGAGTTATATGAAGGCCATAAGGTTGAGTTATATGAAGGCCACAAAGTGGAGTTATATGAAGGCCATGAAGTGGAGTTATATGAAGGCCATAAGATTGAGTTATATGAAAGCCATTAAGTGGAGTTATATGAAGACCACAAAGTGGAGTTATATGAAGGCCATAAGGTTGAGTTATAAGAAGGCCAAAAAGTGGAGTTATATGAAGGCCACCAAGTGGAGTTATATGAAGGTCACAATGTGGATTTATATAGAGGCCACAAAGTGGAGTTATATGAAGGCCACAAAGTGGAGTTATATGAAGGCTACACAGTGGAGTTATCCCGCCGAGGTTAACTTTGCCTTTCATCCTTACGGGGTCGATAATATAAAGTACCAGTAATGTACTGGGTAATTGCTGGCCTTGTGCCTAAAGTAGAAACAGTTATATGAAGGCCATAAAGTGGAGTTATATGAAGGCCACAAAGTGGAGTTATATGAAGGCCACCAAGTGGAGTTATATGAAGGTCACAAAGTGGATTTATATAGAGGCCACAAAGTGGAGTTATATGAAGGCCACAAAGTGGAGTTATATGAAGGCTACACAGTGGAGTTATATGAAGGACATAAAGTGGAGTTATATAAAGGCCATAAGGTTGAGTTATATGACGGCCTAAAAGTGGAGTTATATGAAGACCATAAAGTGGAGTTATATGAAGGCTACACAGTGGAGTTATATGAAGGACATAAAGTGGAGTTATATGAAGGCCATAAGGTTGAGTTATATGAAGGCCAAAAAGTGCAGTTATATGAAGGCCACAAGGTGCAGTTATATAAAGGCCACAAAGTGGAGTTATATGAAGGCCATAAAGTGAAATTATATAAAGGCCACAAAGTGGAGTTATATGAAGGCCATAAAGTGAAATTATATAAAGGCCACAAAGTGGAGTTATATGAAGGCCACAAGGTGCAGTTATATAAAGGCCACAAAGTGGAGTTATATGAAGGCCATAAGGTTAACTTATAGGAAGGCCATAAAGTGGAGTTATATAAAGGCCACAAAGTGGAGTTATATGAAGGCCATAAAGTGGAGTTATATGAAGGCCATAAAGTGGAGATTTAGGAAGGCCATAAAGTGGAGTTATATAAAGGCCATAAAGTGGAGTTATATGAAGGCCACAAAGTGTGTTATAGGAAGGCCATAAAGTGGGGTTATATAAGGGCCATGAAGTGGAGTTATATGAAGGCCACAAAGTGGAGTTATAGGAAGGCCATAAAGTGGAGTTATATGAAGGCCATAAAGTGGAGTTATATGAAGGCTACACAGTGGAGTTATATGAAGGCCAGAAAGTGGAGTTATATGAAGGCCACAAAGTGGAGTTATATGAAGGCCACAAAGTGGAGTTATATGAGGGCCATAAAGTGGTGTTATATGAAGGCCACAAAGTGGAGTTATATGAAGGCCACAAAGTGGAGTTATATGAAGGCCACAAAGTGGAGTTATATGAAGGCCACAAAGTGGAGTTATATGAAGGCCACAAAGTGCAGTTATATGAAGCTCATAAAGTGGAGTTATATGAAGGCCACAAAGTGGAGTTATATGAAGGCCATAAAGTGGAGTTATATGAAGGCCACAAACTGAAGTTATATGAAGGCCATAAAGTGGAGTTATATGAAGGCCATAAAGGGGAGTTATATGAAAGCCATAAAGTGGAGTTATATAAAGCCCACAAAGTGGAGTTATATAAAGGCCACAAAGTGGAGTTATATGAAGGCCATAAAGTGGAGTTATATGAAGGCCACAAACTGAAGTTATATGAAGGCCATAAAGTGGAGTTATATGAAGGCCATAAAGGGGAGTTATATGAAAGCCATAAAGTGGAGTTATATAAAGCCCACAAAGTGGAGTTATATAAAGGCCATAAAGTGGAGTTATATGAAAGCCATAAAGTGGAGTTATATAAAGCCCACAAAGTGGAGTTATATGAAGGCCACAAAGTGGAGTTATATAAAGCCCACAAAGTGGAGTTATATAAAGCCCACAAAGTGGAGTTATATAAAGGCCATAAAGTGGAGTTATATGAAAGCCATAAAGTGGAGTTATATAAAGCCCACAAAGTGGAGTTATATGAAGGCCATAAAGTGGAGTTATATAAAGCCCACAAAGTGGAGTTATATAAAGCCCACAAAGTGGAGTTATATGAAGGCCATAAGGTTGAGTTATAAGAAGGCCAAAAAGTGGAGTTATATGAAGGCCATAAAGTGGAGTTATATGAAGGCCACAAAGTGGAGTTATATGAAGGCCACAAAGTGGAGTTATATGAAGGCCACAAAGGTAAGTTATATAAAGGCCACAAAATGGAGTTATATGAAGGCCATAAAGTGGAGTTATATAAAGGCCACAAAGTGGAGTTATATGAAGGCCATAAAGTGGAGTTATATGAAAGCCATAAAGTGGAGTTATATAAAGGCCACAAAGTGGAGTTATATGAAGGCCACCAAGTGGAGTTATATGAAGGCCACAAAGGTAAGTTATATAAAGGCCACAAAATGGAGTTATATGAAGGCCATAAAGTGGAGTTATATAAAGGCCACAAAGTGGAGTTATATGAAGGCCATAAAGTGGAGTTATATGAAGACCACAAAGTGGAGTTATATGAAGGCCATAAAGTGGAGTTATATGAAAGCCATAAAGTGGAGTTATATAAAGGCCACAAAGTGGAGTTATATGAAGGCCATAAGGTTGAGTTATATGAAAGCCATAAAGTGGAGTTATATGAAGGCCACACAGTGGTCTTATATGAAGGACATAAAGTGGAGTTATATGAAAGCCATAAAGTGGAGTTATATAAAGGCCACAAAGTGGAGTTATATGAAGGCCATAAGGTTGAGTTATATGAAAGCCATAAAGTGGAGTTATATGAAGGCCACACAGTGGTCTTATATGAAGGACATAAAGTGGAGTTATATGAAGGTCACAAGGTGCAGTTATATAAAGGCCATAAAGTGAAATTATATAAAGGCCACAAAGTGGAGTTATATGAAGGCCACAAGGTGCAGTTATATGAAGGCCATAAAGTGAAATTATATGAAGGCCATAAAGTGGAGTTATATGAAGGCCATAAGGTTGAGTTATAGGAAGGCCAGAAAGTGGAGTTATATAAAGGCCACAAAGTGGAGTTATATGAAGGCCACAAAGTGGAGTTATATGAAGGCCACAAGGTGCAGTTATATAAAGGCCACAAAGTGGAGTTATATGAAGGCCATAAAGTGGAGTTATATGAAGGCCACAAAGTGGAGTTATATGAAAGCCATAAAGTGGAGTTATATAAAGCCCACAAAGTGGAGTTATATAAAGGCCATAAAGTGGAGTTATATGAAGGTCATAAAGTGGAGTTATATGAAGGCCACAAAGTGGAGTTATATGAAGGCCACAAAGTGGAGTTATATGAAGGCCTGAAAGTGGGGTTATTTGAAGGCCAGAAATTGGAATTATATGAAGACCACAAAGTGGAGTTATATGAAGGCCATAAGGTTGAGTTATAAGAAGGCCAAAAAGTGGAGTTATATGAAGGCCATAAAGTGGAGTTATATGAAGGCCACAAAGTGGAGTTATATGAAGGCCACCAAGTGGAGTTATATGAAGGTCACAAAGTGGATTTATATAGAGGCCACAAAGTGGAGTTATATGAAGGCCACAAAGTGGAGTTATATGAAGGCTACACAGTGGAGTTATATGAAGGACATAAAGTGGAGTTATATAAAGGCCATAAGGTTGAGTTATATGACGGCCTAAAAGTGGAGTTATATGAAGACCATAAAGTGGAGTTATATGAAGGCTACACAGGGAAGTTATATGAAGGACATAAAGTGGAGTTATATGAAGGCCATAAGTTTGAGTTATATGAAGGACAAAAAGTGGAGTTATATGAAGGCCACAAGGTGCAGTTATATAAAGGCCACAAAGTGGAGTTATATGAAGGCCATAAAGTGGAGTTATATGAAGGCCATAAGGTTAACTTATAGGAAGGCCATAAAGTGGAGTTATATAAAGGCCATAAAGTGGGGTTTTAGGAAGGCCATAAAGTGGAGTTATATGAAGGCCATAAAGTGGAGTTATATGAAGGCCATAAAGTGGAGTTTTAGGAAGGCCATAAAGTGGAGTTATATAAAGGCCATAAAGTGGAGTTATATGAAGGCCACAAAGTGTGTTATAGGGAGGCCATAAAGTGGGGTTATATAAGGGCCATGAAGTGGAGTTATATGAAGGCCATAAAGTGGAGTTATATGAAGGCTACACAGTGGAGTTATATGAAGGCCAGAAAGTGGAGTTATATAAAGGCCATAAAGTGGAGTTATATGAGGGCCATAAAGTGGAGTTATATAAAGGCCACAAAGTGGAGTTATATGAAAGCCATAAAGTGGAGTTATATAAAGGCCACAAAGTGGAGTTATATGAAGGCCATAAAGTGGAGTTATATAAAGGCAATAAAGTGGAGTTATATAAAGGCCATAAAGTGGAGTTATATGAAGGTCATAAAGTGGAGTTATATGAAGGCCACAAAGTGGAGTTATATGAAGGCCTGAAAGTGGGGTTATTTGAAGGCCATAAATTGGAATTATATGAAGACCACAAAGTGGAGTTATATGAAGGCCATAAGGTTGAGTTATAAGAAGGCCAAAAAGTGGAGTTATATGAAGGCCATAAAGTGGAGTTATATGAAGGCCACAAAGTGGAGTTATATGAAGGCCACCAAGTGGAGTTATATGAAGGTCACAAAGTGGATTTATATAGAGGCCACAAAGTGGAGTTATATGAAGGCCACAAAGTGGAGTTATATGAAGGCTACACAGTGGAGTTATATGAAGGACATAAAGTGGAGTTATATGAAGGCCATAAAGTGAAATTATATAAAGGCCACAAAGTGGAGTTATATGAAGGCCACAAGGTGCAGTTATATAAAGGCCACAAAGTGGAGTTATATGAAGGCCATAAAGTGGAGTTATATGAAGGCCACAAAGTGGAGTTATATGAAGGCCACCAAGTGGAGTTATATGAAGGCTACACAGTGGAGTTATATGAAGGCCACAAAGTGGAGTTATATGAAGGCTACACAGTGGAGTTATATGAAGGACATAAAGTGGAGTTATATGAAGGCCATAAGGTTGAGTTATATGAAGGCCAAAAAGTGCAGTTATATGAAGGCCACAAAGTGGAGTTATATGAAGGCCTGAAAGTGGGGTTATTTGAAGGCCATAAATTGGAATTATATGAAGACCACAAAGTGGAGTTATATGAAGGCCATAAGGTTGAGTTATAAGAAGGCCAAAAAGTGGAGTTATATGAAGGCCATAAAGTGGAGTTATATGAAGGCCACAAAGTGGAGTTATATGAAGGCCACCAAGTGGAGTTATATGAAGGTCACAAAGTGGATTTATATAGAGGCCACAAAGTGGAGTTATATGAAGGCCACAAAGTGGAGTTATATGAAGGCTACACAGTGGAGTTATATAAAGGCCACAAAGTGGAGTTATATGAAGGCCATAAAGTGAAATTATATAAAGGCCACAAAGTGGAGTTATATGAAGGCCACAAGGTGCAGTTATATAAAGGCCACAAAGTGGAGTTATATGAAGGCCATAAAGTGGAGTTATATGAAGGCCATAAGGTTAACTTATAGGAAGGCCATAAAGTGGAGTTATATAAAGGCCACAAAGTGGAGTTATATGAAGGCCATAAAGTGGAGTTATATGAAGGCCATAAAGTGGAGTTTTAGGAAGGCCATAAAGTGGAGTTATATAAAGGCCATAAAGTGGAGTTATATGAAGGCCACAAAGTGTGTTATAGGAAGGCCATAAAGTGGGGTTATATAAGGGCCATAAAGTGGAGTTATATGAAAGCCACAAAGTGGAGTTATATGAAGGCCACAAAGTGGAGTTATATGAAGGCCACAAAGTGGAGTTATATGAAGGCCACAAAGTGGAGTTATATGAAGCTCATAAAGTGGAGTTATATGAAGGCCACAAAGTGAGGTTATATGAAGGCCATAAAGTGGAGTTATATGAAGGCCACAAACTGAAGTTATATGAAGGCCATAAAGTGGAGTTATATGAGGGCCATAAAGTGGAGTTATATGAAGGCCATAAAGTGCAGTTATAGGAAGGCCATGAAGTGGAGTTATATGAAGGCCATAAAGTGGTGTTATATGAAGGCCATAAAGTGGAGTTATATGAAGGCCACAAATTGGAGTTATATGAAGGCCATAAAGTGGAGTTATATGAAGGCCATAAAGTGGAGTTATATGAAGGCCATAAAGTGGAGTTATATGAAGGCCATAAAGTGCAGTTATATGAAGGCCATAAAGTGGAGTTATATGAAGGCCACAAAGTGGAGTTATATGAAGACCACAAAGTGGTGTTATATGAAGGCCACAAAGTGTGGTTATATGAAGGCCATAAAGTGGAGTTATATGAAGGCCATAAAGTTGAGTTATATGAAGGCCATTAAGTGGAGTTATATGAAGGCCATAAAGTTGAGTTATATGAAGGCCATAAGGTTGAGTTATATGAAGGCGAAAAAGTGAAGTTATATGAAGGCCATAAAGTGGAGTTATATGAAGTCTACAAAGTGGAGTTATATGAAGGCCACAAAGTGGTGTTATATGAAGGCCATAAAGTGGAGTTATATGAAAGCCATAAAGTGGTGTTATATGAAGGCCATAAAGTGGAGTTATATGAAAGCCATAAAGTTTGTGTTATATGAAGGCCATAAAGTGCAGTTATATGAAAGCCATAAAGTGGTGTTATATGAAGGCCATGAAGTGGAGTTATATAAAGGCAACAAAGTGGAGTTATATGAAGGCCACAAAGTGGAGTTATATGAAGGCCACACAGTAGTTTTATATGAAGGCCACAAAGTGGAGTTATATGAAGGCCATAAAGTGAAATTATATAAAGGCTACAAAGTGGAGTTATATAAAGGCCATGAAGTGGAGTTATATAAAGGCCACAAAGTGGAGTTATATAAAGGCCACAAAGTGCAGTTATATGAAGGCCAGAAAGTGGAGTTATATGAAGGCCAAAAATGGAGTTATATGAAGACCATAAAGTGGAGTTATATGAAGACCATAAAGTGGTGTTATATGAAGGCCATAATGTGAAGTTATATGAAAGCTACAAAGTGGAGTTATATGAAGACCATAAAGTGGAGATATATAAAGGCCACAAAGTGGATTTATATAAAGCCCACAAAGTGGATTTATATGAAGGCCAAAAATGGAGTTATATGAAGACCATAAAGTGGAGTTATATGAAGACCATAAAGTGGAGTTATATGAAGGCCACAAAGTGGAGTTATCTAAAGGCCACAAATTCGACTTATATGAAGGCCACAAAATGGAGTTATATGAAGGCCACGAAGTGGAGTTATCTAAAGGCCACAAATTCGACTTATATGAAGGCCACACAATGGAGTTATATGAAGGCCACAAAGTGTAGTTATAAGAATGCTATAAAGTGGAATTATATATAGGCCATAAAGTGGAGTTATATGAAGCCCACAAAGTGGGGTTATATGAAGGCCATAAGATTGAGTTATATGAAGGCCATAAAGTGGAGCTTTATGGAGGCAACAAAGTGGAGTTACATGAAGGCCATAAAGTGGAGTTTTATGAAGGCCACAAAGTGGAATTATATGAAGGCCATAAAGTGGAGTTATATGAAGGCCATAAGGTGGAGTTATATGAAGGCCATAAGGTTGAGTTATATGAAGGCCATAAGGTTGAATTTTATGAGGGCCACAAAGTGGAGTTATATGTAGGCTACAAAGTGGAGTTATATGAAGACCACAAAGTGGAGTTATATGAAGGCCACAAAATGGAGTTATATGTAGGCCACAAAGTGGAGTTATATGAAGGCCATAAGGTGGAGTTATATAAAGGCCACAATGTGGAATTATATGAAGGCCACAAAGTGGAGTTATATGAAGGCCATAAAGTTGAGTTATATGAAGGCCATAAAGTGGAGTTATATGAAGGCCAAAAGGTTGAGTTATATAAAGGCCACAATGTGGAATTATATGAAGGCCACAAAGTGGAGTTATATGAAGGCCTTAAGGTTGAGTTATATGAAGGCCATAAAGTTGAGTTATATGAAGGCCATAAAGTGGAGTTATATGAAGGCCAAAAGGTTGAGTTATATAAAGGCCACAATGTGGAATTATATGAAGGCCACAAAGTGGAGTTATATGAAGGCCATAAGGTTGAGTTATATGAAGGCCATAAAGTGGAGTTATATGAAGGCCATAAAGTGCAGTTATATGAAGGCCATGGAGTGGAGTTATATGAAGGCCACAAAGTGGAGTTATATGAAGACCACAAAGTGGTGTTATATGAAGGCCACAAAGTGTGGTTATATGAAGGCCATAAAGTGGAGTTATATGAAGGCCATAAAGTTGAGTTATATGAAGGCCATTAAGTGGAGTTATATGAAGGCCATAAAGTTGAGTTATATGAAGGCCATAAGGTTGAGTTATATGAAGGCGAAAAAGTGAAGTTATATGAAGGCCATAAAGTGGAGTTATATGAAGTCTACAAAGTGGAGTTATATGAAGGCCACAAAGTGGAGTTATATGAAGGCCATAAAGTAGAGTTATATGAAGTCCCCAAAGTGGACTTATATGAAGGCCACAAAGTGGAGTTATATGAAGCCATAAAGTGGAGTTATATGAAGGCCATAAAGTGGAGTTATATGAAGTCCCCAAAGTGGACTTATATGAAGGCCACAAAGTGGAGTTATATGAAGCCATAAAGTGGAGTTATATGAAGGCCATAAAGTGGAGTTATATGAAGGCCATAAAGTTGAGTTATAGGAAGGCCATAAAGTGGAGTTATATGAAGGCCATAAAGGGGAGTTATATGAAGGCCATAAAGGGGAGTTATATGAAGGCCATAAAGTTGAGTTATATGAAGGCCATAAAGGGGAGTTATATGAAGGCCATAAAGGGGAGTTATATGAAGGCCATAAAGTTGAGTTATATGAAGGCCATAAAGTGGAGTTATATGAAGGCCATAAAGTGGAGTTATATGAAGGCCATAAAGGGGAGTTATATGAAGGCCATAAAGTGGAGTTATATGAAGGCCATAAAGGGGAGTTATATGAAGGCCATAAAGGGGAGTTATATGAAGGCCATAAAGGGGAGTTATATGAAGGCCATAAAGGGGAGTTATATGAAGGCCATAAAGGGGAGTTATATGAAGGCCATAAAGTGGAGTTATATGAAGGCCATAAAGTGGAGTTATATGAAGGCCATAAAGTGGAGTTATATGAAGGCCATAAAGGGGAGTTATATGAAGGCCATAAAGGGGAGTTATATGAAGGCCATAAAGTTGAGTTATATGAAGGCCATAAAGTGGAGTTATATGAAGGCCATAAAGTGGAGTTATATGAAGCCATAAAGTGGAGTTATATGAAGGCCATAAAGTGGAGTTATATGAAGGCCATAAAGGGGAGTTATATGAAGGCCATAAAGTTGAGTTATATGAAGGCCATAAAGGGGAGTTATAGGAAGGCCATAAAGGGGAGTTATATGAAGGCCATGAAGTGGAGTTATATAAAGGCCACAAACTGAAGTTATAAGAAGGCCATAAAGTGGAGTTATATGAAGGCCACAAAGTGAAATTATATGAAGACCATAAAGTGGAGTTATATGAAGGCCATGAAGTGGAGTTATATGAAGGCCATAAAGTGGAGTTATATGAAGGCCATAAAGGGGAGTTATATGAAGGCCATAATGTGGAGTTATATGAAGGCCACAAAGTGGAGTTATATGAAGGCCACAAAGTGGTGTTATATGAAGGCCACAAAGTTCAGTTAAATGAAGGCCACAGTAACTTCCCTAGTATTGTTGATCTACATAAGCAATGTACCCAGTACACTCTTTGAAGTGGTTGGTATGGGAAAATTAGTCACATTAAAATCAACATCATAATATACATGTATATATATGCTAATATTTAGATATTTACATATCTCTCTCTCACTCTCTATATGTATATATATATATATATGTGTGTGTGTGTGTGTGTGTGTGTGTGTGTGTATGTGAATATATACATGCATATATATGTGCATACTTGCATACATGATGATGGCTGCCCCCTCTTTATCGAGTATGGCCATTGCACGATATACCATTATTAATAATCATTAATTAATTCTATCCCGCCGAGGTTAACTTTGCTTTTCATCCTTACGGGGTCGATAAAATAAAGTACCAGTAATGTACTGGGTAATTGTTGGCCTTGTGCCAAAAAGTAGAAACAATTAATTAATTCTATCGTGCAATGCCTGTGTGTGTAGATATTTTTTAAAGTGAGGTAAGACTGTGCACTGAGCCAATCCCACTCTCTGAGCGACAGTAGCTATAACCCGAAAAGAAGAAAAGATCAACATCATCGGTAACTACTGAGAGGCAGGTTTTATATCGGAGTTATCCCAGTTTCCTGAGTTGCCTTCTCCTAGAAGAATGCCCTGACAAATGCTAGGGGTCCTTCACTCCCAGTGGTTTAACCGCGCAATTGGGTGTCAAGCCCGACTATTTCTATGTCCCCGCGCATATACATACACATGCACCCATGTATATACACATATACATACATATGTACATGTGTATATACATACATACATACATACATACAAAACGATTTTAAAAAAACAAAAAAAAACAAACAGAAAGAAAATGCTGAATATAAACGTTTAAAGTACAGTTGTAGAATTAAAAACTAGCCGAAAGGAAATATTACTCAAGCTGCGAACAACTTTAAATTTAATTCTGACAAAACTTTGTTGAAACTTTTAAAGAAGATCGTGTATTTTGAAAAATAAATGCTAAATATTAGTGAATAGACAAACTCATCATGGCTAAATGTATAAGTGTCCTTCGACCAAATCGCAACTGCAATCTCAACAAAGATTTATATGAAGCATACAAACAATCTGATCCCCAAAAGTTCGGTTTTATGCAGAGGCTAAAGACTTTGTCGAATTCCAAATACCGAGAATTAGACTTTTCCCCCAAACATTTAAATAAACAGGCAAAATGTGTCATTAGATGTAAATTGATACGCCAGCCAGATAGATTATATCCTTACTAGATGACGTGACAGATTGTCTGTTGTAAACACTAAGTCCCTCCTCCATGAAGAATGCACCTCCCAACATAGCCTCATAGTTAGTGACCTCATAGTCAGGACTTGACATACTCGACGACAGAGGAGGACTACTTTGAGGAGAAGAATATGGAAGTTGAAGGACCCCACAGCCAGAGACAAATTTAAAAGCATATTACTTGATGCTTTTGACAGTAAGGAAGAGCAATTAGAGACGTACAATATAGAGGAACAGTGGGAATTCTTGAAAGTTAACCTGCCGAAGGTGACAGATGAAATCTGTGGCTGGAGCAGACCTATAGGCAGGAGGAGAGTAACTTGGTGGTGGAACAGTAAAGTGGAGGAGACAATCAAGGCCAAAAAGCAGGCTTGGAAAGTATGGCGGTCAAGTGGCCAACAGAGAAGCTAGGAGACAAGTGTACCTTGCAAGAAGGGAAGCAGAGGATAGAAAGTTCAAGCATGTTCTACAATGTAAGGAAAACCATGATATTGTCGAGGAGAAGTGTGTCCGTAATGATGATGGTGTACTTGCTGATACTGATAAGAAGGTAGCTTTGAAGTGTCACTACGAAAGATTACTAAATGAGGAGAATAAATGTGATAAAGATGGTCTGCACCAAATCGATCCAATAGAGGGACCAGTGGTGCAAGTTAGTGGTAATATAATAAGTAAGACAATCGGAGATAGTTGCTGATATGTTGAAAGTATCTGGAATGGTGGGACATACTATAGTCACCTGGATAGTAAACCAAGTAATACAGAATGGGGTCATACCAAATGATTGGCGTAGCAGCATCATCATTAACTGCTACAAGGCCAAAGGAGATGCTCTAGATAGAGATAACTATAGAGGCATTAAGTTAGTTGACCAGGTCATGAAGGTCATTGAAAATTGTTATTGCACAACTAATTAGAGACCGAATTGATCTAGATAGAATGCAGTTTGGGTTTGTGTCAGGTAAAAGTACCACAGATGCTCTTTTCCTTGTACGACAACTACAGAAGTACCTAGCTAAAAGTAAACCCCTTTACTTAGCTTTTGTTGACTTGGAGAAAGCCTTTGACAGAGTTCCCCCCTCCATTATCTGGTGGGCTCTTAGAAAACTAGGAGTAGATGAGTAGCTTGTGAGAGTTATACAAGCCATGTATAAAGAAACTGTCAGCAAGGTTAGAATTAACAATGAATATAGTGAAGAATTTAGCGTAAAAGTTGGTATTCGTCAGGGCTCTGTCCTTAGAACCCTCCTGTTTATTATTGCCCTTCAGGCTATAACAGAGGAGTTTAAGACCGGCTGTTCATGGGAACTTCTATAGGCAGATGATCTAACCCTCATAGCTGAATCTATGGCTGAACTAGAGAAGAAATTCCAAACATGGAAGCATGACCTAGAATCAAAAGGCTTTAAAGTTAACTTGTCTAAGACTAAAGTTCTAGTATGTAGAAAGGCAAATAGGGCACAGGTTCGCCCTGGGAAATGGCCATGCTCAATGTGTAGGAAAGGAGTAGGTAGAAATTCCATTCTATGTCCCAAATGTAAACTATGGGTACATAAAAGATGTAGTGGGATCACAGGCAAGCTATCTAAGAACGTACATTTTATATATGGCCAATGCTCAGGTGCAATGAGTAGCAAGTGCCCACAGGATACTAGCTCCTTCTACTGCCCAGATGATTCTATAGAAATAATGGACACTTTCCGTTACCTGGGTGACAACAGCTGTATAAAAAATTACAGGGCGATCAAAATTGATGGAAGTTATGGAGTAGGTAGACCCAGAAAAACCTGAGACGATATGATAAATTCTGACCTTGCACACTTACACCTCTCTAAGACAACGTCACTGGACCTAGATCTCTGGTGCCACGCACTAATACAGAAGACTCACCTTCCCTATGTGCAAAGTTAACCTACAGTCAGTAGGGCCCCCCCAAACCAAACATACACCCCAACCCACTACCCTTACTCCACCCTTCCACTCCCACCAACACCACCCCTTTCTCTATAAAGTTATGTTGGTACCATAACATCCAGTCCACACTATAATGTGGTAATGTAGGTGTCACAACAAAAAAAAACACAGTCCACACTATAATGTGGTCGTGTAGGTAACACGGTAAAGAGTTCCCAGTCCACACTGTAAATGTGGTTGGTGTTAGAAAGGGCATCCAGCCATAGAAAATGTTCCAGATAGTCCTATACGAGTGCGACACGGTCACCCGATCAATCTTGCTTCAAGTGGGGCAATTCCCGTTTAACCCATGCTAGCGTGATGATGAATGGAACTGAGTGACACTATTGAAGACAATCATTCCACTTCCATTGACAGACAAAGAGAATGGTCAGCTAAATCTAGCAGTAAACAGCTCACCAATAACGTAGCTGAAATCTATAACTCTACTGTACAAACAGAACACCAAAATCTTGTGGACACATTACAAGTGATATGGGATGATATGTCTCAAGAGATACACAGCCTTAATATGTAACAGACCATACAACACCAGAATCAGTAAAGAACCCACTAAATTGGAATTGGAAGCAGTGAACGAAATAGCTGACAATTATCTGAAGGCCATACAATCCAAAGGTGTGGAAACGACATATGAAATACTTTATATTCTGTTATATGTTTCAGCTATCACATTGCTATCCTATCATAAACAACTAAAACCAAGATACAAACAGAAAGCCTGAACCAGCGTGGATGTGTAATTTAAAAAACAAAATTATGTCCCTGAGACGAATTATCGCACAGATCACTGTAGTTATAAAAGGCAACATAGCGAGCAACTTCACACGACACCAGGAAGACGTAAGAAAAAAGCTATAGAGGCGATTTGGCGATACAAGATTTAAAACTCTAAACTCCAAACTACACCAGTTGAAACAATAACTCACAGCTGCAACAGAAATACTAAAATATAAGTCAACAGCACATAAACGGCAAGTGCTAAATAGATTATTTGCCAGAGATCCTAAATCAGTTTATCGCAGTTTGAATAGGAAAAGCTCAATCTCTGTAAATGACAAAAGAACAGGTTGAGAGCTACTGGAGATCTGTATGGGAAACGAATGATGGATTTAACAAACAAACTAAATGGCTAAAAGAACTGGATCAGGAATAAGGCCAGCATGTCCAGACAAAACATTATGACATAGATCAGTCAATACAGGAAACAGCTCTACAGAAAATGTTGAATAGGAAATCACCAGGTCTGGGCCTGGTGATTTCCTATAACAGGATACTGGCTGTAGAATTTCACCTTCTATTGGCAAGATCTCATATGGCTGTTTAGAGAAACCATCAAAGGCAGACAAGAACTGCCCCTATGGTTATCAACTGCCACTACTCTCTTCTTTTTTAACTCTGTGATGGGGTTTTCAGTATAACTCGCTACAACTTGTTTCGTAAAGACCGCATTAATCGTGGTGGTGGTTGTGTAATGGTCTATGTTCGGTCAAATTTGTCGGCAATTCCTTGTGTTGATTTGAACCAATCACAGCAGGAAGTATTTTTCTGCGATATACGTATGACCATGTCAACACTGCTACTTGGAGTCGTTTACCGTCCCCCAAATTACCATCAGGACACTCAACTTTGTGATATCCTCAGAGTTGCTGCCAGGAAAACAGCCACTTATGTTTTCATTGCAGGAGATTTCAATCACCCTGAGATTGACTGGAAACCTTTCGTTGGCCACCAAGTGCAAATGACTTCCTTGAGCTAATGCTGGACTCGAATTGGTCCCAAGTAGTCACCTCCCCAACAAGAGGTGACAACACTTTGGATCTAATCTTCACCACTACTCCTGAAACGGTCATTAGTGTTACTGCTGAGGAACCTTTAGGTGACTCTGATCATGCTATGATCATTGCCAGTCTATCCCTCATAGGCAGTAACAAGAACCACAACAATCTTCAAACTGCTCACTTTGACTGGAATAAAGCAGACTGGAACTGTTACTGCACCGAGTTGCAATGTCCAAACTGGCTTGAGTTCTACGACTCTGGAGATGTCAACACTGTACACCAGAACATCCTGAGCTCAATATGGACAGCATGTGCAGCATCGGTGCCATGTAAGCAGAAAAAACATCCCAAAAGTGCAATTTGGGAGACTGCAGCAGTCAGAAAAGAACGTTGTAATGAAAAGAACGTTGTAATGCTGAATGTGAGTACAAACTCCATAAATCAGATATCAATAGGAAGAGGCGAAATAAATCATCCAACCATCTCAAACAGGTGACAAAAAAGGCAGTGCTTCAATTTGAGCAGCATATAGCAACCAACCCTGACAGTAAGGTGTTCTGGAAGTATGTTCACTCAAAGCAGAGGCCTCACTCTCCAGTTGGTCCTCTTCACAATCCCCACACAAGCCAGGTTACTGACGACCCCAAGGAATGCGCAGAGCTCATTGCTGAATGCTATGCAGGCATTTTCACTATTGAAGACCAGAGTGTACCATCTCCACCACCTATGACACCGGATTCTATTACAACAATGAAATTTACACCTGCAATGCTGCGATGTCACCTTAAAAATAAACGCAACCATGCCTCTTCTGGTCTTGATGGTGTTACGTACCTGCTTCTCAAATGTGGTGGGTACTTCCTTCTGCACCAGCTATCACGCTTCTTCCAATTCTGTCTAAACAACGGTGCTACTCCAGAACAGTGGAAAACTGCCAGTGTCATTCCTCTGTTCAAAAAGGGTGACTGCACATCACCTGTGAACTATCGTGCAGTCAGTCTGACTAGCTGCATTGCCAAACTGATGGAATACTGTGTCAGAGAAACACTTTGGAACTTCTGGAACTCGCAATTTGTATTTATCCCTAACTCCAGCTGCTGTGATCAACTTATCGAGTTTCTTGAAGACATCACCCGGATCACTGATGGTGGCTCATGGGTGGATGTTGTTTACCTTGATTTTGCTAAAGCTTTCAGTTCTGTGCCACACAAAAGGCTTATGGAAAAACTCTCTGCAATGGGTGTGAAGGATGACCTTTTTAACTGGTTGAAGTCCTTCATTCTCAGTCGAAGAGAAGTAGTCACGGTTCTGGGACAGCATTCCTCACCATATGAGATGTCATCTGGTGTACCACAGGGATCTGTTCTTGGTCCCCTTTTGTTTGTGGCATATATTAATGACATAGATGCCAACTTAAAGAATGCCACAGTACTGAAATATGCTGATGACATCAAGCTGTACCTTAAGATAAAAAGGACAGATCCTGAACACTATAGATCTTGCCTGCAATCTGACCTGGACACAATGCAACAATGGATCACAGACTGGCAACTCAAGCTAGCTGTGGACAAGTGCACCACCATGCATTTTGGGAGTAAAAACCCAGTGTCCACATACTCCCTCCACAATATTAATATCAAGAAGTCTTCTTGTGAACGTGACCTGGGCATTACGGTCAGCAGCGATTTGCGTTGGACGAAGCACGTCTCTAAAATTGTCAAGAAGGCCGAGGGTGTCTTAGCATCACCCAGCAAGACCTTTGTCAGCCGCTCTCCAGCTATCTATTTAAAGCTGTACATAGCTATGGTGCGGCCACACTTAGAATTTGCATCACCAGTCTGGAACCCCTATCCTGCTCAGAACATTGACCGCCTGGAAACTGTTCAGAGACGTGCAACCAAGCGAATACCCTCCATCTCTGAATGCCTTGCTTCCCTGGGCATGGATACATTGAAGCTCCAACGTCTGGCAACTGACTTGGTAAACACCCACAAGATTATTAACTATCTTGCCAACAACAACCCTGAGTACCTTTTTGATTTCATGTGTCTAACACACGTGGGCATACCTACAAAGTCAGAAACAGCACAGCTCCCATGACTTTCGGAAACATTTTTTCACGCTCAGAGTTGCTGAAGCATGGAACAAACTCCCTGCTTCAGTTGTTAGCTGTTGAGACACTGCATCCTTTAAAACCTCCATGCTTCCTGAGATTCGCCAACACTACACCTGATATTCCCCCTCCATACACATACACACATGTATACCATGACTCATACACTATTCACTTCCCTGACATTTGTATATTATTCTATGTACTATACATGCACCTTTGACAAGTTGTAGTGCACCTGAGCACTTTACACAATAATTTCATTATTATTATTATTATTAATCCTCATATGTCCAATGAAAGACACAGCCAATGTGTTTCAATTAATTTTGAAAAAGATCAAAAGTTTGAAAAGATTTAGAAATATAACTAACTTTCACATCATTAAACTGGTGCTTGGAACATAACTTAACAAAGGTTCTTAAATAAATTATCATGAAAAGCTTTTATATGAATATAACGTTGGTATGGACATGTGATGCATATGAAGGATGACAGCTGCATAAAAAGGTGCAGAGCACTAGAAGTCGATGGAAGCCACGGAGTAGGGAGACCGAAGAAGACCTGGGATGAGGTGATAAAAGCCGACCTTACCTAATTGCACCTCTCAAGGGTGATGACACACGACCGTGATGTCTGGCGTCATGCAGTAATACAGACGACCCGACTTCCCACGAGTACAAGCTGAAGCTGAAGCATATAGTCAATATGCACCCACCCCCTCCCACTGCAAAGTGGTCGTGGAGGTGCCACGCAAAAAAGAACCCAGCCCACACTGTAAAGTGGACGTGTAGGCGCCTCGGAAAAAAAGCACCCAGCACTCACTGTAAATGAGGTTGGTGTTAGGAAGGGCATCCAGCTATAGAAATCAAGCCAGAATCAGTTCCCGTATGAACAAGACAAGGTCAGCCGACTGGACACTGCTCACAACAGGACAACCCGTCTAACCCCTGCTAGCGTGGAAGAACAGACGTAAAACGGTGATGATGATAACCCTTTCATTACCATATTTCTAATGAAAGACATTGTCAATGTGTTTCAATTATTTTTTTAAATAATAAATATGTTGGGAGAATTTAGTTATACAGAGTGAATTTAGTTATACAAAAGTCTTGCTTTTGTTTCATAGATACCATTTTGTTACTGAAAATTACAACTACTTCCTGTAGAAGAGAAAATGTAAAACATGTTTAGAAAAACTTGAAACTTGAAATTTATAAATTAAAACAATGAAAAAGTAGAACCTCAAATAGTATGAGATATGGTATTTTATAATCAGGTAAATACTTTATGCTCACTCTATAATAATAATAATGAAAATTATTGTGTACAGTGCCCAGGTGCACTACAACTCATCAAAGGTGCATGTATAGTACATAGAATAATATACAAATGTCAGGAAAGTGAACAATGTATGAGTCATGATATACACACAGATACACATGTGCGTGTATATGGAGGGGGAATATCAGGTGTAGTGTTGGCAAATTTTGGGAAGCATGGAAGTTTTGAAGGATGCAGTGCCTCGACAGCTAATAACTGATGCAGGTAGTCTTTTTCATGCTTCAGCAACTCTGAGTATGAAAAAATGTTTCCGAAAGTCATGGGAGCTGCGCTGTTTTCTGACTTTGTTAGCATGTCATGGGTTTTAGACACATGGAATTCAAAAAGGTGTTCAGGGTTGTTGTTGGCAAGATGGTTAATAATTTTATGGGTGTTTAGCAAGTCAGTTGCTAAATGTCAAAGCTTTCATTAAGGTTTAAAAATAAGTTTGAACACTTTAGTACCATAGAAATAAGGGTGATTTCAAGCAGCTTGATATCAAAAGGGTTGATCCCTTTTAGGTCAGCTTTGATTTGAAAGATATTTCAGCTGTAACCAACACATATTTTAGCCAGACATAGTGTATCTAGAACTACATTATCCAATACATCCGTCCTTTTTGTAAAAGATAGTATGGTGATATGAGGGAGATTTGACTTCTATTTCTAGCAAGTCAAGCCATAATGTAAAATCTCCCATGTTGACTTATCTCAGTATGTTTGTGTCTGTGTTTGCAGGGATAATTAAATTGATGGGAGGAGAGAGTCGGGTATTGATATAATATTTATTGTAATATTTATGTTTCATAAAGGAGCTGGGAGGAGGTGTACCAAAGTTCTGCTGCATGAGGATCAGAGACCAGGAGGTGTTTGGCTTTGTAAAGTGTATCAATGTATCAGTGTGAATCAGGATATTATTGGGGAAAAGTTTATTCAAAATGACACTGGTGCACTTAACACCACTGACAGTGAAAAGAACAAGGCCTGGGAATGTTATTACAAGAGGTCAATGTATAGAGAAAGGGGTGGAAGGAAGAGGGACTACCTCTAGTTGACAGTAACTATTAAAGGAAATAAACTTCGTTTAGGGACACAACACTATGGTAAAGGACGTGCGTCTACATGTGAGAACACAGATACCTAAATATGGAATGTTACGCGAATGTTACGGAATGTATGTATATGTGTATATTTGTGTATACTGTATATATATATCTGTAGCAGTTGCCTCCCTTGTTGTGACTCACAACCCCAATAGATTAACAACATCTAGACGGGAAGTAGAATCCTTTCTGTAACTTCCGGTCAGAACCCTATAAAACTAACAACTTTAAGTTCTCACTCTCTCATTTGCCCTTCCGGCGCCTGGCCTTCGCCAGGCGTCCCGCTATATTGGTAACCCTGACGTGATACGAACACGCAGCCGTTCATTGGTATAAGTGGTCACCCCCCACCCACCCACCCCCCAAAAAATAGCAGAATCTGGTGTTGTGTGAGTAACATTACGAATACACAGCAAATTTATTGACAAACTATGAAAATACTCAGTCAAAGAAACGCACACACGCACATGTGAAACTTTCGTGCAGACAGACCTTTTCTCTCACGCATCAACTAACTGTCGCATTTCACGATATATATATATGTTTCTCCAAGAAACGAACACACCACGCACATGTGAAATTCGCGTTCAGACAGACTTTTTCTCTCACGCATCAACTAACTGTCGCATTTCACGGGTTGAAAACTGCGCATTTAATCAGAATGCTTATTTCTTTGGTCTATATATATATATATATCTGTAGCAGTTGCCTCCCTTGTTGTGACTCACAACCCCAATAGATTAACAACATCTAGACGGGAAGTAGAACCCTTTCTGTAACTTCCGGTCAGAACCCTATAAAACTAACAACTTTAAGTTCTCACTCTCTCATTTGCCCTTCCGGCGCCTGGCCTTCGCCAGGCGTCTTCTGCCAGCCGCGTTTGCCTGGCAATCAAAACGGTAACTACTAACTTTGCTTCATTCTTTCATTTATTCATTGACATGTCAACTATACTGTTAAATTGTTGATTAAATAGTATACACACAAACCATGTCTCCTTGTTACATTCATACACACTAGTTCTCCGCTATATATCTGTGTGTGTGTGTGTCTGTGTGCATGTATGGGTATGCGTGTATGTGTATTTCCATGTACGTGTATTATATTTGTTCATTTGCGAGTGTGGATTTATATAGATATTGATATATATATATATATATATATATGTGGGTGTTTATATATAAGTATGTATGCGAGTACGTATGTATGTATATGTATTTACATTATTCTTAACTCAGACGGTGAGAATCATTCGGTTTCCTAAATAGAATATTAGTCTAATGACTCCGTTTATACCATAAACGTGGTTTTGTCTTTGCGTGTAATTGTTCTCATCGCTCCACATAATGACGCATTATCTTCGCTTTTTTCCGTTCATTACCAGGGAAAGTCTTCATGAACTAAAGTATCATCTTACTGTTTTCCTCCGGTTGCAACATTTTTTCGAAATATTTACTTCTGCGTTCACAGATTGATTTCTTTAGTTTCAGAAGATCCCGTTAAGGGTGAAAGCAGCGATTCTTTGCTTAAACTTTAATCTGTTATTTTAATAAATATCTATATATATATATATATAATCATCATCATCATTTCATTTTACGTCCGCTTTTCCCTGCTTGCAAGGGTGGGACGGGAACTGATTCTGGCTTGATTTCTACAGCTGGATGCCCTTCCTAACACCAACATCATTTACGGTGAGTGCTGGGTGCTTTTTTGTCGTGGCACCTCCACGACCACTTTGCAGTAGAATGATATGGACCCCAGTCCTATCATCTCATTTCTACAGCTGAGTAAACTGGAGCAATGTGAAATAAAGTGTCATATATACAGGGTGCGAACGATATTTGTTCGCAAGATTACTGTCTAGGAAAAAATAACACAGTCGTTTTATTTTTTTAAATATATTTATCAAACTTGGGTCAGTTTGTCTTCTTGACTTGTTCTTTCGATCTCACTCGATAAATCCGCCATTGGCTTTGATGACGGCCTCAAGGTGGCCTCGGAACCAGCTACAGGCCTTCAGCACTGTCCCCCAACTTAGGCCCCTAAAGGCACTTGTGATCCTGGCCTTCAGATTGTCTTTCGTATTGCAGCTAGATATGTTGGTGTATCGTTCCACTGCGCCCCACACAAAGAAGTCGAGGGGGTTGCAGTCAGGCGAGCTGGGAAGCCAGATGTCAGGTGAAGTGTGGTCGACGAAGTTCTCTGACAGCCAGGCTTGGGTCCTTCGGCTGGTATGGCAGGGCACTGAGTCTTGCTGCCACACGTACGGCCTACCTGCAGCTACCTGGTCGATCCAGGGCTTTACTACCTTGCTCAGAACGTGGATGTAGCCATCGGTGTTCAGCTTGAGGCCCTCAGGGAAGAAGTGAGGTGGCATGTCGTCACCTTGACTGCTGACGACACCTAAGATCAATGTTGTCGCTGGAAACTTTGTCTGCATGACTCTGGGCATGTCTTTGGATAAGACAGCGAGCCACCTCTAGTTCTGGGAGTTGATCTTCTGGTCCTTATTTGTCCTCCCGGCACGGATTCCAAGAAGAACTCCGTGTCTCTTTCACAAATTTGGAGGTTCAAAATTATTCATAATCAATTATTCTGAAAATAAATAATGGAAATATAGTCACTGTTTTTATGAAGACAAGAGTGACAACGGAAGTAAAACAAATTTGCATAAAATTAGCAGTTGAAAATTGCGAACAAATTTCGTCCACACCCTGTATATATACACACACACACATCATCATCATCAGCATCCTCCTTTTTCAAACAACATAACCATTATGTCCCAACAATTCATGTCACTATTTATTACTCCAAAAGAAATAAAATATAAATAATATAAAAAGCTTTACACATGATAGGTATTCAATTTATATTTGTAAAAGTTATATATACAAGTTTGTTGTATTCACATGATCTATATTGTGATGGTCTTTACATCCATATCTTAGTTGTCTTATAATCCATGAATTTGGCAATCATCATCATTATCACGATTGTGAACACAGTTGAACATTCCTGACAAGGTCTCTCCATAATTCATGATTTTCCATTGCGCTTGGCAACTGTATCATCTGAGAGTTTATCAATGAAGGTTTGAGCAGGTCTTCTACTGCGTCTTCCATGAGTTTGGCAACTGTATCATCTGAGAGTTTATCAATGAAGGTTTGAGCAGGTCTTCTACTGCGTCTTCCATGAGTTTGGCAACTGTATCATCTGAGAGTTTATCAATGAAGGTTTGAGCAGGTCTTCTACTGCGTCTTCCATGAGTTTGGCAACTGTATCATCTGAGAGTTTATCAATGAAGGTTTGAGCAGGTCTTCTACTGCGTCTTCCATGAGTTTGGTTCTCACAATAGCTAGATAGATCATCATCATCACCATTGCGATCACAGTCGAACATTCTTGACAAAGTCTTAGCAACTGCTCCCTACTGAGGTTTGTATCATCTGAAAGTTGATCAATAAAGGTTCAAGCAAATCTTCCTCTACTGCATCTCTCGTGAGTTGATTCCCACAATCATATCTTGTATATAACTTCCTGAGTTGATTCCCACAATAGTAACTGGTGTATAACTTCCTGCTTCCTTCTCCAGCAATGTCCTGTAAATCATAACTGTCTTTCAGTAATTGTAGTTGGTATCTTGGGCAAGATTCCATATAAACTTTCATTTGTAATACGTTAACACCAGTTTATGTTTTGTACAACCCTAAGCATTTTAGTATATGTTTCATCTAGTTTCTTCTCAAGTACTTGTGTGAAGGTCCATGTACCTCATACAACAACACTGACTCAACAGATGTTCTGAAGAATAATATTTTGATTTTCTGGATAGGTCTGACTTACACATCCTTTCCATGATACTGATCCATGTCTCAACTAATCCATACTGTCACTTAATCCTTATCTAATCCACATGCTCTGAACTATGGGGTTTTCTTATGATAATTCTCATCATTGAAAATATTTTCAATTGAATGTGTTCTTTGAATAATAAATGCTAGGGAGATCATATCCCTACATATTGTAAGAGGCAACAAGATTGATTTGAGCCAAGGTCATCTGGCTGTAAAATAGAAAGCCTGTTCTGAACCCACAAGGTTAACCTCTGATTTAGTAGGGAAAACAACTTTAAAACGATTGTTGTTATGTCTGTTGTTCAAATATTAAGAAATGTGTTTATAGTTTGTGGGTGTCAATAAGATCACAGTGTACTTATATCATTTTTGAATGTGACTCATTTGTAACTAGGTTCAGTAATTTAGTTGGAATGTTACTGTAATATACCGATCCTTTTTAATTTGGTTGATAAATTAATGAATTATAACACATGTCCACACATTTTCAATACTCAGTAACTAATTTATAGAGCTTGTGTATTACAATTACCAGTTATTTACATATACTCTATTTTCCAATGTATAAGATGCAGTTTTTTTTACTCCAAACTTTTATGTCAAAATCTGCTTGTGTCCTATATATTAATAATATAAATACAATAATAAGGTGGCATCAGTAAAACAGTGGATGGTATTGAGGATGATATTCTCTTTGAAAATGGCAGTGTACACAATGATGAAATTGTTAATGTTTTCCAAGCCATAGTTAAAGCAACAAGGAATTTGTAAGTTTTGAGGTTAACTAAATATACCTTTCTTTATTGTGCTTTAAGAATTCTTTCCAATATGAGGTTGAAGTTTTGTTCAATAAAATTTTTTAAAATAATTTTCCCCAAATAAGAGTGCACCAAATCCACCAATATATCCTGAACAGTAAGACAATTTTCTAAGAGTAATGAACATGTTATGAAGACATTTTGAAGTTAGTTAACTGATAACTTTCCTTCCTTCAAATGAAAACAAAACTGTTTTGAAATAAACCTTATATTTCAAAATTGTTTTGAAATAAGCCTTATATTTTATACTGACTTGTATATTTTCGTTATTTTTCATATCATATTCCTTATTCGGGATTTCAATTTGATTATAAATCAGCAAATCAACTTAATTTGTTCCAGTTTCATCGAGATATTCAAATGTAATTTTAAAAAAAATAACATTTGTTATTATCGTCATGAGAAATTAATATTCTCTCTTCCATGTAGGCAAAAGTTTAATTTAAATGTCAACTGACATCATCATCATCATCACCGTTTAACGTCCACTTTTTCCACGTTAACATGGGTTTACAATATCCTCTCTACTAATTTACATTTCTGAGTTCAAACCAAGTCTACATTGACTTTATTTTTATTTTCAGAGATAATAAACAGCAGTAATATACACAGGTCGATTAGGTCAACTCTTTTCTTGAAGTAAATAGTGTTTGATAATAATGGTTTCTTATATAGGCACAAGGTAAGCAATTTTGGGTGAGGGGAAAGTTGATTAAATCAACCCCAGGGCATTACTGGTGCTTTATTTTTATCGACTTCATAAGGATGACAGGCAAAGTTAACCTTGGTGTGATTGAATTCAGAACGTAAAGGGTGATGACTCTATGTCGCTAAGCATGTTGTCGGACGCTCTACCGATTCTGCCACTCCACAAGGCCACTGCTATTCCTGTCGTAGTTGGAGAACTGGGTTTGATAAGCAAGGGAAGTGACAAACTCTTGGATCAAATGCCAAGTATACCATATATAAAAGAAATTAAAAAAACCGTACTTATTAATACTGATCACATTTTGTGAAGAGCATTGTCAATGTAATGTTGGGAGGGCAAACTGCGTTATAGCCATGGACAAAAGGGTGCAGTTTATCCATTATATGTTTTATAATAATCAGTTATCTACAGAACTGTAAAATGTGTTATAACAAACCATCACCCACACCAGGCCCCACAGATATCCAAGGAAAAAAAAAAAAAAATAATAATAATAATAATAATAATAATAATAATAATAATAATAATAACAACAATGGTAATAACAATGAACCAAAGGAAGATTATAGAAAATTGAAGGGAAATTTCTGTTTCCCATAAGAGTTAGGTGAATAGAAATATATATTTTACAGTAATATCCACTAGAATGCTTCCCTTGGTGACCAACCTTTTAAAATTTTGGTACATTCTGTCCAAATTTTGAAGTCAGAGATCTTTTTAGTTTATATGGCAAAACCCTAAAAAAACTTCTAAGAATTTATCAATTTTAATCTCAAGAAAAACACCATTAAGTTTCACTTAAAATTTATTTCGATGTTGAGAGTGGTATATCCTTGTTCAATTCCGTGAAGGAAACACTTTTAGTTTTCCTGCATCACTTAGTTCATTCCTAGTTTCATTCTTTTTAGAATTTGAAGACAAAACTTTAGGTTTCCAATATTTTTTCTGTTTAATTTTTGAGATAACAGTTTTTAGCTTACTGGTTTCATTCTTTTTAAACATTGAAGAAAAAGCCTTGGGTTTCCACTTATTTTTCTGTCCAAATTTTGAAAGCGCATGTTGTATTTTCCCAGTTTCATTCTTTTTTAAATTTGAAGAAAAAACCCTAGGTTTCCATGGAAGTTTCTTGTTAAACAGTAAAGGAACTGCTTCCTGTATTTTCCCAGTTTCATTCTTTTTAATCTTTGAAGAAAAAACCTTGATTTTCCATGGAATTTTCTTGTTAGGAACTGCTTCCTGTATTTTCCCAGTTTTATTCTTTTTAATCTTTGAAGAAAAAACCTTGATTTTCCATGGAATTTTCTTGTTAGGAACTGCTTCCTGTATTTTCCCAGTTTTATTCTTTTTAATCTTTGAAGAAAAAACCTTGATTTTCCATGGAATTTTCTTGTTAGGAACTGCTTCCTGTATTTTCCCAGTTTTATTCTTTTTAATCTTTGAAGAAAAAACCTTGTTAGACTTTGGAGCAAATGCTTCCTGTATTTTCCCAGTTTTATTCTGTGTAAATTTTAAGGAATATTTTATCTTGTTTTTGTTTAATATTATTGTGTTTGATTTATATTTATTTTGTATCCGATAAATAGATGGTTTAATGGATGTTTTCAAGAAAAACGTTTTATATTTCAGTTTTTCTAAATTTACACCAGACGTGATATTTATTTTACCGTCTGCCCAAGTTTTTTGTTTCCCATGTTTCGGGACGTTTTTTAAGGGTTTCGTCTGTGTTGCTTGTATGTTATATTTCCGTTGTATTTCATTCCTTTTACGTAGATAATTTCGGTTAGGTTTAGGTTTAGAGAAATATTTCACTGACGGGATTTTAATTTTGTCTTTGTGATTTTTTCCACTGGAAAATTTATACGTTCGTTTGAATTCATTTTTCGGCATATATTCGCTTGCAAAGAAACCGTATGTCATCACTAAGCTTACAAGAACAACTGAGAAAAGTACAAGCAAATAAAAAGTTTTAATGCTTGTAATACTACAACATGCCTTTTTCTTTTGACGTTTTAACATTTTCGCTTATAATTATCAAGGAAAAAAGTTGAAAAGTTGAACGTGAACATATCAAAATAATCCTTATTTAGCGAAGTATATACATATATACACACAAACACAAATATATATATGAGTGTGTGTATCTATGTATGTACTAAATAAATCAAATGAGGATAAAGCAGGTTGATTTACTTACATGTGTATAAAGATAAAATAACGTCCTATTTACAGGTAATATGAAGTGTGCTTAAATAAACACTATACACAACACATATATATAAGTATATATATGACCAGCTTGAACAATGGGGAGAGAAGAAAAGAACAGGTATATATATATATATATATATATAGGACAATGTGAATATATATATCGACTGCTGGATCGACTAGGTTTTTGTTTGAGAGAATAGATCACTGAACAATATAAACAGCAGGGTGTACGTGTTTTGATTCAATTTTGTTATAAACGAAATCTCCTAATTTCTTTTATAAAATCACACACGCACACACACATATATATATATATACACATATGTATATGTGTATATATGTGTGTGTGTGTGTTTTGATTCAATTTTGTTATAAATGGAATTAAGAAATTTCGTTTATAAAATCACTCACACACATATATATGTATGTATCTGTGTGTGAGTGTATATATACATACATTAATACATTCATACACACACACACATATATATAAATATGTATGTATCTGTGTGTGTATATATATATATATACACATACATATGTATTATATATGTATGTATACATACATCCATACAAATACATACATGTATGTGTGTATATGTACACACACACACACACATATATAATTAGTTATAACAGTAACATATACAGGTACTTAAGTTTCGTTGGGTTATACACCCCAACTCATTTCAGTCTATTGTGGATTGGCAGTATTGGTAGAGGGTCGGACACCATGCTTTGATGCATAGAGTTACGGCCCTTGCCATTCTGAGTTCAAATCCCGCCGAGGTTAACTTTGCCTTTCATCCTTACGGGGTCGATAAAATAAAGTACCAGTAATGCACTGCGTAATTGCTGGCCTTGTGCCTAACGTAGAAACAATTATATAAATAAAACATATTTATAACCATTTAACGTCTGTCTTCCCAGCTACCAGCCGTTGGACATGTCACAAATCAAGTGGTATCGCAGTTATTGATCTCTCGGACATTACACTATTCTACAGTGTGTATTGGTAGTGATGTAGCTACAGTGTGTGCCGCCAGCCCTTCAGTTTGCTGCCCCTCTGGACCCCAACAAAAATGCATATTGCTCTCAATATATATATATATATATATATATATATATTAGAAAGTGAGGTTTTTTTTTACAAAATGAAAAATAACCGAGGTGTCCTACACGAGTGAAAGTATAAAGAAAAAGAGATGAAATCGAAAATGCAACTGGAGTCTTATTTTTTTAAAAAATATATATATTTATTTGGTTCCTTTACCGGTTTCGCAGTTCTTCTGCTTTTCAAAAGGTGAGTTGAGATGGAGGGTCTGTGGTTTTTCTCACATCTGGTTGGTCTCTGAATGTTACTTGTTTTATATGGAAAAAGTGGCTCGAAATGCCAGGTTTTTCGAGCCACTTTTTCCATATAAAACAAGTAACATTCAGAGACCAACCAGATGTGAGAAAAACCACAGACCCTCCATCTCAACTCACCTTTTGAAAAGCAGAAGAACTGCGAAACCGGTAAAGGAACCAAATAAATATATATATTTTTTTTAAAAATAAGACTCCAGTTGCATTTTCGATTTCATCTCTTTTTCTTTATATATATATATATATATATATATATATATATATATATATATATATATATATATATATATATACATACATATACATATATATATTGATAACCTTGACCGACCAGTCTGTTGGGCGACGATTGGCGCCGCTAGTCACAGCACGTCGTGCTGTTTTAGCCATATATATATACATATAAATGAAATATATATATATATATATATATATATATATATATATGAGAATAAACGTTCTGCGTGGTTGCATATGGGTTACATATGAATAAAGTGGTCCTTCATCAGTGATCTTTCAACCATCATCGTATTCCTTCGCTTTAAAGACCATATACCTGCGGTTCTTCCTCACTTTTCGTTGCTTCACCATCTTTGTTTGTTTACACTCTCGCTGTTCCCTTTATTTACGTGTCCCAACGACTTTCTTTAGCCGTTGCTCGCACCAACCGGAGGTATATGGTCTTTAAAGCGAAGGAATACCGATGATGGTTGGAAGATCACTGATGAAGGACCACTTTATTCATATATATATATATAACCCGTTTTACGTGTGTTGTGTTGAAGCAAATAACTATGTGTATACTCTGGGAATGTATCTTACATTGCCCATGAAGTACGCTGAGATACAACCGGTACTGGCATTGATAAATAAGCTGGGTCCGTCAACTCCTTATTATATATATTGTTATACTTTGGGATGGTCATGTTGCCAATAAGAAACACACGCACCAGTTGCTTTCACTCCAATTTATTATAAATTAAAAAATTCTTTTTTTTTTAATTTATAAATTTCCAGTTGGTTGGTTGGTTCCACAACCGGACGGTTGTTCATATATTGTCAAAGTTCTTTCGTCACACATTCTGTGACCTCTTCAGTGACTGGGATTCTTTTCTTTGTTTTGTGCCTCTCCTTTGTTCTGTCCTACGCCATCTTGTCTGTGTGTGTGTTGTGTGCTTAGTTTGCGCATGTGTTACATCCGGGTGTCTGTGTGCGTTTTTATTTGTTTATTTTATTTGTTTCTTTACATGTTACTGGTTGGTTGTTTGTTCTATGTGTGTGTGTTTTCATTTTGTCCTTAATTGTAAGTTGTGATGTTACTATTCCATTCATGTTTTCTATTTAATTTTGGTTGGAGTTTATTTATGTTTATTGCCTCTGTGATTTGTCTAAACATTGCGTCTTTTCTGTGTGTAGATTTTATTTTTATTTCTATGTTCTCTAATTTGCCCTTATGTTCTATTTTAGCATGTTGGTGGAGTACTGATGATTATTTTCTATCTTGAAGCTCTCGCCAGTGTTCATTAACCGTTCTCCTATACTACGAGCTGTCTCACCTATGTACACTATATTCTTATCTTTACATTGTCCTTCAGTACATCTTATGCTACATACTATGTTTCTAGTTTTACAGTTAATATGGGGGCTTAGTTTACAGATTAAGCATTTCTTATCTATACAGGGAGGTCTTTGAAAAGGGTATGTATTACTAATAAGTGTTTTTATGGAGGTACCTGGTCTTTCTACTATCTTAATATTAAGTTTAATTTTATCTAGGGCCCTTCTAAATTTGTAAGCTAATTCACTTCTAGGGGTTGTATTGATGAACATTACACTCTGGTATATATTGCTATAATACCATGAGTTTATTCTATTAACCTTATTCCTAGTTCTTTCTATTCTATTCCAAAATTTGCTCCTATACAAGGGGCAGGTCCCATTTGTATCATTATTTACCATTTTTTCCCATTTGGTTCTGGCTCCTCTATATACTCTGATTTTATCTCTCTGATTGTAACCAGAGAACTGCATACGGTGGATGAAGTGTTGTATGTGTCTCTCTAGTTCTTTGGGGTTGCACATGCGGGACACGTTTCTCATCACCCGTACTAAATCCGCAATCAGTATGTTGATTTTGGTGTGATCCGAAACAGTTGAGTTTCGGTGGATCAAATATTTGGAAGTCTTGGGTTTGGCATAATGGGAATGGGCGATTTGTTTTTTGTTATTAATGGTTTCTAATCAGATCTCTGTGTCTAGTACAGGTAATCGATGGTTGGGGTGTTTGCTTGGGTAGTCTATAGTAACTCTAATACTCTGGTGGATGGAGTTAGCTATTTGCTGGATGCTTTCCATGGTGTTTTTCTCTAATTGCTGACTGTTCTCTAGTGGAGGTGTTTTTACTACGATGTTTATATCATCAACGTAGCGAGAGTACATTATCAGGGTTAAGAGGTTGCTGTCTTCTAATTGTTCTTTAAGTTTATTGTCCCACCATACCATGAATAGGTTAGCTATGTCACCTGCAATGCTAACACCACTGGCTGCTCCCTCCTCTTGGGCATATTTCCATTAAATTTGAACATATATTCCTTAAGGGTTAGTTTTATACTGGTCCCCACCGCATGTGAAATCATTTTCTTTAGTTCATCGTGGTTTTCGGGGGTTCGTATGGCTCTGGTCCACCCATTCCATCTTTCTGTGTGGGTTTTCTTGGCCATTGAGGTAATGGTAGGTGGTCTGCCTCTTACTAGTCTTGTGGTTCTAAGGTCATACGTATCTAGATAATAATTACTATAAGTAAGTTTAAGTAGGAGTCCCAGCTCACTGGTATCAATCCCACGGAATTCAACATTGCTCTCACTGATAGTTAGTTTCTAGCGTAATGCTCCGATCTTTCTCTCTTTCTGTAGACCACTGGGGTCTGTTGATAGTGGTGAATCTTTCACATAGCTTGTTCTGTAGTGGAGTGCTCCGATGTCTCTGTTGCTAAGGTGGGAAAATATAGGCTTTATATACCTGTCGCTTTCTGCCTCCCACCTTTAGGGGATAGCCCACGCATGAACCTGTTTACACCAAAAGGGTGATGACCTAGAATTTGACCTTTAGGTGTCACCCAAGGTTCAAGGCACGGACAGATTTCACTACATATATATATATATATATATATATATATATATATATATATATATATATATATATATATATATATATGTATATATATATATGTATATATATATATATATATATATATATATATATATATATATATATATGTGTATATATATATCAATAGATAGATAGATAGACTTCGTTTTTGAATTTGTTTTGCAAGATTTCTTATCTGAAAAGGTATGTTGAAGCATATATTGTTATACTTTGGGAGGGTCATGCTGCCAATAAAAACACACGCACCTGATGGGTTTCTCTTCAATTTATTATAACTGTCCAGCTGGTTGGTATAATAACCAGATGGTTGTTTATATATTGTCAAAGCTCTTTCGTCACACATTCTGTGATTTGAACTCAGAACGTAAAGGGCCATAACTCTATGTCACAAAGCATATTGGCCGACTCTCTACCGATACTACCAATAATATTCAACACAAACACGAACGTCAACAGATTTGCTAATGGAACAGACATATTATACAAAGCATATAAATGAATTTACAGTAGATAACATTACAGATGCTTAGATAACATTATAAATTGCTCGCGATTCTTTCAGAAAGATATATTCTTATAACGTTGCAATATTAAAGAAAATGTAAAGGAAGGGGTGAACAACCGAGCCAACACCAGAGCAAAAGACAGCAACGGCGCAAGGAGTACTGGGCAACCTCTCTAATGATTTGTGAGGCAACCCAGCACACTCGCAGCGTTGCCTCGGGTGATGATGAGGCTAATGCGCTGGAACAACCAAGCGCCCTCGCGAGATTTGTCAGTTACTTCTATTAGGCGAGCCGCCAGTGAAGAGAGGAACCTCGCAGTCAGCGGCCCGACTCCCCCAAACGTCTGGAAAGCGACAGGCTGAAAAATGTAGCTGGCCGACAGATCACAGTATTTTAATCATATATAGACATCTATCTATGGTAAATAATTTATACTTGAACTCCGAACTGCTGAGCTCCTCCGCAATGTCGGTACGTCGGCGGCTCGTCTGAGGAAGGAACCCCATGAGGTGGGGTGCTGTTGCAGCGGGTGTCACTGGCCATCGTCCGTGGGAATGCTTTTGCCGTCTTGTCCGCGGGGAGAAACACTTCTGTCCTCTTGCCCTAGGCCCAAACACCCAATCACCCCCTCACCTCTCCCCTCTCTTCTGCGACACCAGAGCTCTTGCCATCCCTTCCCGTTCTTTTTTTTCTTTCTTTTTCTCTTTTTTCTCTATATTTCCCTATTCTTTTTTTCCTTTTGTATCCTTTTCTTTTTTTATTATTGCCGTTATTATAGTTGGCATTGGAGAGGTTCGGACGCCATGCTTTGCAGCAAAGAGTTACGGCCCTTTATGATCTGAGTCCAAATCCCGCCGAGGTTAACTTTGCCTTTCATCCTTACGGGGTCGATAAAATAAAGTACCAGTGATGCACTGGGGTAATTTCTGGCCTTGTGCCAAAAGTAGAAACAATTATTATTATTATTGTTACTGTTAATTAATAAAATATGGGATGAAGGCAAAAACACTATAAACTATAGGCCCTTGTCGTTTCAAACCTATTTTTCACGCATACAAAATGTTATTGGAAATATAATTTAAAGGGGAGCAACTCCATTAGCATATTCACATGTTTAATTCGTACACACCACCTCAAGATTTTAAAATAATGGTTTCTTATATAGGCACAAGGCCAGCAATTTTGAGGGAGGGCAAAGTCCTTTAAATCGACACCAGTGCGTGACTGGTACTTTATTTTATCAACCCCGTAAGGATGAAAGGCAAAGTTAACTTCGGCGGGATTTGAACTCAGATCATAAAGGGCCGTAACTCTTTGCTGAAAAGCATGGCGTTCGACCCTCTACAGATACTGCCAATCCACCACCCTAGAATAATATACAAATGTCAGGGAAGTGAATAGTGTATGAGTCATGATATACATGTGTGCGTGTGTATGGAGGGGGAATATTAGGTGTAGTGTTGGTGAATCTCAGGAAGCATGGAGGTTTTAAAGGATGCAGTGTCTCGACAGCTAACAACTGATGCAGGTAGTTTGTTCCATGGAGGTTTTAAAGGATGCAGTGTCTCGACAGCTAACAGCTGATGCAGGTAGTTTGATCCATGGAGGTTTTAAAGGATGCAGTGTCTCGACAGCTAATAACTGATGCAGGTAGTTTGTTCCATGGAGGTTTTAAAGGATGCAGTGTCTCGACAGCTAACAACTAATGCAGATAGTTTGTTCCATGGAGGTTTTAAAGGATGCAGTGTCTCGACAGCTAACAACTGATGCAGGTAGTTTGTTCCGTGGAGGTTTTAAAGGATGCAGTGTCTCGAGAGCTAACAACTGATGCAGGTAGTTTGTTCCATGGAGGTTTTAAAGGATGCAGTGTTTCGACAGCTAACAACTGATGCAGGTAGTTTGTTCCGTGGAGGTTTTAAAGGATGCAGTGTCTCGACAGCTAACAACTGATGCAGGTAGTTTGTTCCGTGGAGGTTTTAAAGGATGCAGTGTCTCGACAGCTAACAACTGATGCAGATAGTTTGTTCCGTGGAGGTTTTAAAGGATGCAGTGTCTCGACAGCTAACAATTGATGCAGGTAGTTTGTTCCATGGAGGTTTTAAAGGATGCAGTGTTTCGACAGCTAACAACTGATGTAGGTAGTTTGTTCCATGGAGGTTTTAAAGGATGCAGTGTCTCGACAGCTAACAACTGATGCAGGTAGTTTGTTCCATGGAGGTTTTAAAGGATGCAGTGTTTCGACAGCTAACAACTGATGTAGGTAGTTTGTTCCATGGAGGTTTTAAAAGATGCAGTGTCTCGACAGCTAACAACTGATGCAGGTAGTTTGTTCCATGGAGGTTTTAAAGGATGCAGTGTTTCGACAGTTAACAACTGATGCAGGTAGTTTGTTCCATGGAGGTTTTAAAGGATGCAGTGTCTCGACAGCTAACAACTGATGCAAGTAGTTTGTTCGATACTTCAGCAACTCTGAGCGTGAAAAAATGTTTCCGAAAGTCATGGGAGCTGTGCTGTTTTCTGACTTTGTTGACTTTAATTGTCGTTAGATCGTCGAATAGAATGGTTTGTAACATTCGTTCCGGTTCTCTGCTCTCTGAGTTCAAATCCTGCTGTCAACTTTGCTCTTCATCCTTTTGAGATCGATGAAAAAAATACCAGTTTAGTACTGGGGTAGATTCTTCCTCTATACCTCTTTCTCATTTCCACTCTCTCACTCTCCATCTTTCTCTGGAAGAAATATGCTGTATTCAGACCTGGAGAGTAGATGGGCTCTGCCAGGTTTTAAAATGACTTTGAAACACCATATGTCAAGAGTTATAGAAACATACATGCCTATTTATAAGTACACTATGTTTTGACTGATTTAATTTACAATTAATAGTGAATTCAAACTAGCAACTTATATTTCTAAATTAAATAATTGTTTCTACTTTTGGCACAAGGCCAGTAATTATCCCAGTGTATTACTGGTACTTTATTTTAGCGACCCTGTAAGGATGAAAGGCGAAGTTAACTTCGGCGGGATTTGAACTCAGACCATAAAGGGCCGTAACTCTTTGCTGCAAAGCATGGCGTCCGACCCTCTACGGATACTGCCAATCCACTGCCCTTAGAGTTTCTACTTTTGGCACAAGGCCAGCGATTACCCCAGTGCATCACTGGTACTTTATTTTATCGACCTCGTAAGGATGAAAGGCAAAGTTAACCTCAGCTGATTTGAATATATGATTTTGTAATATATCAAATCAAAATTACATTATTAAATCTTATTCTTATTTTGTTTCTTGTAAATCATTTTTTTTTTCAAAATATTAATTCAAAACTTTTGTGAATAGGCATCATATCTTGTCATTTACCTATGGTTTAAATTTCATATAAATCGAAGGGAAAAAATTTTCAGTGGGGGTTTGTGCCCCTTGGGGACCCTTTGATTCAAATGAAATATACTTATCCAAGTACCCTGGGCAATGTAGTTTCAGAATATATTTGGTTATGGGGGTTTATCTCCAAAACCATAGGAGGAGTTTGTGAACAAACAAACAAACAGACAGGAACTACAACTTTATATATAGAGATGTTCAACACTAAACGTTTCCTCCCTCACACACACAACTAAGGTACAAAAATGTATATTGATATTCTTTTATTTAATTAACTTTTTTAATACTAAATCTTCTCTTTCCAGCCAGATCTGCACTTCCTATCACCAACCACTTCACAGTGTGAACTGGATGTGTTTATTGTGTAAATCACCAACACTAGGGAGGCTGCCATGCCATTCACACTATTAGAGGGTTCTCCTGACCCTTTGTTTGTTTGCTTGGCAAGCTCTGAGTGGCTGGAAGCCCTTCCTATCACCAACAGTTTTCTAAAATAAAATAAAAACTACCTATAATTACTCTAAATGTTGTGATAACTAACAATTAATTGTTGTGGTCGTCTTTCTGACTATTTGTGATCAGCTTTTTCAAAAACTTTATTTTTCTAATTCTTAACTTATGAATAAAAGAAGATAGTTGTTGATGGTTAGCTCATGAAATGTATTCCATTTCAGTTCCCTATATTCTTTTGCCTACAAAAGTTGGCCATGTGACTAAGAAGAGCAGAGTCATCATAATCATCATCATCATTTAATTTCCTTGCTAGTAAGGGTTGGATGGGTCTTTACAGACTGAGTTAGTACACTAGTGGAGCCTTGTAGCTTTCAGAATGACGGGGGGGGGGAGGCTGAGGCTACATCTAACATATGTTTCTGCACTCTACAGAGAGCATTTTATCATGTAGGTCACCTTCCAACCTTTTGTTTAGCAAACTTGGTTCCTTTCTTGTCACCAACTACTTCACTGGTGTATTTATCATGTAGATCACAAACACAGAGAAGTTGTCATGTCTTTGACACAACTGAAGTGTCCTGACAGGTTTTCTACTGCAGGTTTTCAACCACTTTACAGAGTGTACTGGGTGCATTTGTCCTGTGTATCATCATCTTAGTGGGGGAGGTTGTCATGTCTTTGACACAGCTGAAGAATCCTCCTGATCCTTTAGACTAAATTCCTTTCAGTATTTTGTTATATTCTGAGTTTAAACTCTGCTGGGCTTGACTTTACCTGTCACCCTTCCAGGGCAAAAAAGAACATCTATGGCTGATATTTACCGAAAATTATTGTGAATGCAAGCAGCTGAAATGGGGTACCTCCGAAGGGTCTTTAGAGTAATGTTACTTGATAGAGTGTGTAACGTATATCAGAGAGTCCAGGTACAGCCACCACTCTGAATTGGGAGATCACAGCTCCGATACTATGGGTTAGATTGTCTTAGGAAAGAATCTCTGGACAGATTTTACGAGCAAAACCAACTGGAAGGAGAACCAGGGGTAGCCCCTAAGCAAGATAGTTGGATAACATCCATCAACTTGGCTGGTATAACTTGGGGATCTAGCCGGATCAGTTGGAGATGATTGATTCTGACAGGGCCCACTGGAAGTAGTGTTTGAGGACTCTGCTGCCACGACCCTCCCAAGAATAAGTGGAAGAGAAAGAAGAGAGAAATAGGTAATGTTTCTGAAAGAAGAAATAGAGGTGTTGTGATGTTCATTTCCATAGTGTTCTTCACCATTCCCTAAAATAGCAAACCTTCTCTCAACGAAATACAAGGATAATATTTGGAGGCAACATGCTACATGATCACTATAATTAATCCCTGCATGAGAGCATCTACATGACCTGCTAAAAATAGTAGCTAAATTTACATCAAACTGACACTATTCAATGTCTTTCAAAGAAGACATTGGGTAGTATAGTCCTAGATACAGTTTATCAGATATCAAGTTAGGATGGGCACCTTAGATCACAAGTCTACTTGTTGAGCACTGACCTAGGGCTAAACAAGAACAGGCATTTATTTTATTGATCCAGAGAAATTAAATGCAAGGTTCACTATGAAACTAAATACAATTGCATTTATTCAGATCACTTTTTTCAACTCACCATCACGCCCTGAAAATAACAATACTTTCTGATTTAATCACAAGGCCAACAATTTTGGGGGAGGGCAAAGTCAATTAAATCAACTTATATGCATGGTCATGTAGGTGTCACGACAAAAAGCACCTAGCCCACACTGAAGAGTGGTCATGTAGGTGTCACAATAAAAAGTACCCAGTCCACACTGTACAGTAATCGTGTATGTGTCACAACAAAAAGCACCCAGTCCACACTGTAAAGTGGTCATGTGGGTGTCACAACAAAAAACACCCAGTACACACTGTAAAGTGGTCATGTGGGTGTCACAATAAAAAGTATCCAGCATACACTGTATAGTGGTTGTGCAGGTATGACGACAAATAGTACCCAGCACACACTGTAAATATTTTTGGTGTTAAGAAGGGCATCCAGCTGTAGAAACCAAGCCCAAATCAGTTCTGTATGAGCAAGACATGGTCACCTGAACTACCTTGTCTCACGACAGGGCAACTTGTCTAATCCATGTTAGCATGGAAAATGGACATTAAACAGTGATGATGATGATGATGATGATGAGATGAATGGTCCATACAGGTGAATGTTTCTATAGAATGTACTTGTGAGGAGTTATGCCTGACAGGTTGAATGTGTATACAGTTAGCTTTTTTTTTAAAGTGACAGCTGTAAATCTGTGGTTTATCTACTTATTCTTTATATTTTATCTTGGTGATTAGTTATGCCTGACTGGTTCTCAGCTAAGGCCACTCCTTAGCTAAATCAGCTGTTGTATATATATTGGTGAGGGGCTATCCCTGACTGGTTCTCAGCTAAGGCTACTGAGTGTGTTGTCTCAGCTAGTTGAGTATTAATAGTTGATGAGGAGAACAAATTGTTATGACCTTCACACTACTGAAGAGTTCTCTCAACCTTTCCATGACATGGTTTCTACAGCTGGATGTCTTTCCTACCACCAGTCATTTTACAGAGTATACTGGGTGCATTTATCATATAGATCAGCAACACTAAAGAGGTTGTGGTGTCCTTCACCCTTTCATGACATGGTTTCTACAGCTGGATGACTTTCCTATCAACAATCACTTTATGGAATCACCCTCTTCCCATTCAGAGGTAGATCCCTCATCTGGGACACCATATGTTGTGACACATTCTCTGCCTCCAACTTAGTCACTTTGGCAACAAACCTTGGTACTGCGGCCCGCAATACAGAGGAAAGGAAGAGAAACAAATACCAGGGATTGTCCAGCTGCATCCTCTTCGCAACAGTCACCATCAAAACCTCAGGTGTACTTGGCCCCCATACTGTTGAGCTCCTCCACAAGATCGGAACTTTAGCACCCCCATCTGAGGAAGGAGCCCCGCGAGGAGGGGGTGGCTGTTACACCGGGTGTCGCAGGCCATTGTCTGCGGAAATGCTTTTGCGATCTTGTCCATGGGGGCGCAACCCCAACACCGCCGTGACCTAGGCCTAGAGCCCATCATCCTTTCCCCTTTCTCCTCCCTTTATTCTGTGACCCTAGAGTCCTTGCTTTTTCCCCTCCTTTTCCTCTCATTTATGGCCATTTATAGTCCTTTCCTCTACAGCCAGATCTGCCCTTCTTTACCCCTTCCCCTTTTTCCCATTACTTAATTTTGTTTTTATCTTTCTTGTTCATATTTATGTAATTATCAATGGTTTTAGGCCAACTTTACAGAGTGTACTGGGTGCATTTATTCTATAGATCACCAACACTAGGGAGGTTGTTGTGCCCTTGACACTAATGTAAAGTCCTCTTGACCCTTTTTTTGCAGTTAGATGCCCTTCCTGTCACAAACCATGTAACTGGGTGCAGTTTCATGGCACCAGCACTAGAACTGTTGCCATTTGGTGACTAGATGCTCCTTTCAACCTTTTTTGGCATGATTTCTACTGCTGGAAGCCTTTCCTAATACTTACCACTTTACAGAGTGTGCTGGGAGCCTTTCAATGTGGACCCAACACTAGGGAGGTTGTCGGTCATCGACTTGACTGAAGGACCCTCTCTATCGAATGAGAGAGGAGCAGTTTAATTTTTTTTTATATTACACCTTTCCTACCTCAGACTGTGACATTTGACACATTCAGAAGAGAATGGACCTTTTCAGATTGTTCGTGACTCGCTTTAATGAAGTATCAGGTTATTCTCTTTGTGGGGGTGCTTGGCTATTCCAGCACCTTAATCTCTCAATCTCACTCACCTATTTGGGGGCTTTGTGAAAAAATTAAGAATTCCTACAGGGTTTATCAGTAAAGTTGGACACTTCTTCATGACATTCTAAAATTTCTACTTTAACCCTTTCGCATTCAAACCGGCTGTATCCAGCCAGAATTCTCTCACCTCTTTCTGTTCAAACTGGCTGTAAATGGCTACTAATACTGATGTTAAGGTATTCTTCTCAAAATAAATATCATCAAAATCTCATAGATTCGATATTATGTGAGATAATTATGTGAAATAAAGTGTTTACCATGAAAATACAATAGTAAATATAGAGTAATGTAAATGCTAAGGGTTAATATGTTATTTTAAAATATAAAATGGTATAGTTTGTGTATGTCTCCATGTCTGTGTTTAGGTACTGTAACTTGAAAGTTTGATAAAAGAAGTGCAAGGAGACCAGAAAAAAAAAAAGTAGCAATTATATACGACTGACTAATAAATTGTAAGACAGTTAGAAACCTGACCCAAAACGTTGAGCTCTTTTGCCACATCAAAGAAAGGCCATCACACTACATTCTTTAAAGTGGTTGGTGTAGAGAAAGACATCTTTGTTATCGAAGGGGGTTGATTAGCAGAGTTGTTAGAGCAGTAATGGGTAACCTGAGGCCCGCAACTCTTTCTGAATGGCTCGCCTAAGTCATCTAAGTGAAATCTTTCTGATTTTTTTACCCCAACTTTTCAGTCATAATTTATCTTTCTAAAATAAATTTACAGTAGAATAACATAACAAATGTTTTAAATATATACATAAATAACATTACAAATGCTTAGATAACATTATAAATTTCTCGCGATTCTTTCAGAAGGATATATTCTTTTAATGTTATAATATTAAAGAAAATGTAAAGGAAGGGGTGAACAACCGAACCAACACCAGAGCAAAAGGCAGCAACGCCAGCACTGGTTCGGTTGTTCACCCCTTCCTTTACATTTTCTTTAATATTGTAACATTAAAAGAATATATCTTTCTGAAAGAATCGCGAGCAATTTATAATGTTACTAAGCATTTGTAATGTTATTTAAAACATATTTGTTATGTTATTCTACTGTAAATTTATTTATATGGTTTGTATTTATCTTTCTATAATTTTTACGATCGAGGAAAACAACGTGTACGAATTCTGAAGAAACAAATCAAAACAACCTGAGTTACCGCCCCTTTTTCTAAATGTGGGCACAAATGTAAATAAGCGCTTGTGGTCCGCCTGATGATGAGCCATATCACATACGGGATTTGAACTCAGAATGGCAAGGGCCGTAACTCTATGCATCAAAGCATGGCGTCCGACCCTCTACCGATACTGCCAATCCACACGTATAGATAATAAATGTGTATATATATATGAGGAGGATGAGAAGAAAAAGGGAGAGGAGGAGAAAAAGAAGAATGACAACAACAACAATAACAAGTGGAAGTTTGTATGATTTTCATTTTATTTAAAATTAATTTTGATTTTGATTTGTTCTTCATGCAGCAAGAATTCTAGTGAATATAAAATCCAACATCTTTACATATTATATACATATATACAGATACGATTCAAGAGCAAAATATGATATCTATATTATTAAAATACTGTATTGGTATTTCAAAAGATCAAAAAAACAAAAAAAAACGAGAGGTTTATTATGTACTGTCAGGTCCCAAATACGAGGGTGGGTGGGAGTAGAATAAGTGGAGGGGTGGGGGAATTGGTAATTTTTTTAGGTTGTCCCTGTTGATTTTTTTAAAAACCAGAATTAGTTATTTAGTTTACATATTGAGACCCCAAACCATCCTATTTATTTTATAACATAAGGTATTTCTAGTAAGGTACTTTTTTGTCATGTATAATCTTAACTATAATAAAGAAAGGAGTGCGGGACTGCATCCAGAATATAATTTTTTATCCTGTTTGTAAAATAAGTTGGATTACTTTGAATAAACAATGAATGAATATTACATAATTTATCTGCAAAATTTCATAGCTTTTGATTAAATATATTTTATTGCTTATTTAAAGATTCACTTCTTTAAAATTTTCAAATGTCAACACTTCCAGTTAGTGATCACTTAAATAAACATTCATATATTTCCGTCACTAATTTTCTCCTAATGCAGTTTATATATAATCTCGTCTTTTTTAAAATGTATCATCGATTACGTTAATTATTACGCAGTCTTCATTCAATTTCTGTGTATATTTTCAATTACGATTTTATTTGATGTATCATATCTACATGTATATATACTTGCATATAATATCAATATACACACTACACATACTAGCAGAAAATCACCTGAAGGGTGGTTTTTCTGGTAGTGTTTTTAATGTCTAAAGAAAATTAATTGTGACAGAAATGCTACCACTTAAAATAAAATTTCACTGGAGATAGATTAGCAAAATTTAATAAACGTGTGCGTGTGTGTGTGTGTGTGGGGGGGGGGGGGGTCCTGAAAATCAATAGGGGGTGGGGTGATTATTCAAGACCCGGGAGTAATCATTTATAAATTGTATTGATTTGAAGTCCAATTTTAGTTTTCTACTGAATTTTCATTCAAGTCCAAATTTTAATTTCAGATTTTAAATATATGTATTTTAAGTTCCTGGTATATATATGTATGTATATATAAATAAATATATATATATATATATATATATATATACACATGTATTTGGTTCATGAAAATATGTTTAGCTGAATTTTCAATTAAAATATGTAAAAGCTGGAAGACCAAAAAAAAAAAAAAAAAAAAAAAAATAATCGCCCTCAAAATGTTTAACCATTATATTTCCATATTGTATTTCAAATAATTAATTAATAATTTTAGGGGGATTTACTAAAATTATTGCAGTTCTTGCATCAAATTATGTTGGTAGTTATTAATTTAAATATATACTTTATAAAATAGGTGGTCATACATAGGACCACAGCTGGTTTGGCTTGAGTTGGTATTAAAAGATCTTAATGTTGATTATTTCACTATGATACGATGACCCAATGGTAGATGAGAAATTTAAGGGTATTGGAAGTCTGAGAATACAAGCTAGATATTCATTTATCTATGATAATGATAATGAAAATTATTGTGTATAGTGCTCAGGTGCACTACAACTCATCAAAGGTGCATGTATAGTACATAGGGGTAATGTACAAATGTCAGGAAAGTGAACAGTGTGTGAGTTATGATATACACATAGACACACACATACATGCATGCGTGTGTATGGAAATTTCAGGAAACATGGAAGTTTTGAAGGATGCAGTGTGCCGATAGCTATGAAAATTGAATATTGTCAGCAAAATCTAGAGAAAAAAAAAAGTTCATTTCAAAGCAGAGAAATCCAAAGATTCTAGCCAGGAAGTGGAATATAAAACGTTATAAAAATATACCAAAATGATCTTTTCTCACTGTGGAATGTGTATTCTGTGGATACACTGATTATAAAAGCACCAACATCCAGTCAGATCTTTTACAAATGTTATTATGAAAGATGACTGAAGATTTTTTCAAAATCTTACTACAAACAAACAAATAAAAAAAAAACAGCAACAAAAATTAAGAAATAAATTAATTATACTACTGCTATTTATCATTATCAAACAGCTATTTATCATTATCAGACAGCTATTTGTCATTAACAATTACACATACACACAGATATTTGATTTTTAACTAACAGTTCATGGTCATCTCATATTTGTTTCAGGCCTAAGCTAAGTATGACTAATATCCCTCTCTCTCTCTCTGTCTGTGTCTCTGTGTGTATGTGTGTGTGGGTGGGTGTGAAGTAGTAGCAGCAGCAGTAGTAGTAGTAGTTGTAGTAGTAGTAAATACAAAATTTAAAATCTGACAACATATAAGAATTTAAGTGATTTGGTAAACTCCAAGATTCTGGTCATTTGTATTTGGAGTTTCAGCAGTTTTAGTTGGCAGGTGTTTTCAGCATTACCTTCAATGGTATATATTTTATATATGTGTGTATATATAACATACACATATATATTGGTTGTAACATAAATTCCCGCCGTTGTTATAAAACTTCTTAATAAAAAAAACGGCGGGAATGTATGTTACAACCCAATATATATATATAGACACACAATAGACCCTGCATATACATGCACACACATTATGAACCCTGCACATATATAATGTGGACATAGTGTACCCTTTGGTAACAAATCTAATTCACTCTAGAACTTTATTCATTAAGACACCAATTAACCCTTTAGTGTTCAAACCGGCCAAAACCGGCCAAAACCGGCCAGAATTCTCTACCTCTTTCTGTTCAAACCGGCTGTAACTGGTCACTCAAACTGATGTTAAGGTATTGTTCAAAATAAATACTTTAAAAATCTCATAGATTCGATATTATGTGAGATAATTATGCGAGGTAAAGCCTTTACCATGAAAATAATAGTATATATAAAATAATGTGAATGCTAAAGGGTTAAAATTTGTATTTCGAGACAATTCATTCTAAACCCTCAACCAATACAAAAAGTCTAAATCTAAAACATCTCTTTTCAAAATGAACAATAATATATAATAATATATATATTATTTATAAAAATAAATCATATAATAAAAACAATGTTAGAATTGTACAGTAGATATAAGAAGGAATAAACAGAAATGCTATGTCAATACAGCAACCCTATGACTCCCTTGCAAGTTATGAGAGAGAAGGGAAACAAAATAAATATAAAATATAGCCAAGTCTTCTTATTGTGTCCACAAGAGTATCAGTTACAAAGCTTAGCTAGATGTGGTTCCGCCACAGCTGAACACATTGCTGTCCTTTCTCATTAAATTCTGCCAAGTCCAATACTGTGTAGGGGTGTTCCAGCAGGGGTCATATCAGGAGGTGCTGCATAGGCTGTGGTTTGATACCACAGTCACACATACCGTCCCCATCCTTTAAATATCCTCATTTTGCCAGAGTGACTTTTGCATGTACAGTACAGTAGTTAGTATTAGTGGCTCAGACATAGTGTATCTAGGACTACATTATCTAATGTACAGTACAGTAGTTAGTATTAGTGGCTCAGACATAGTGTATCTAGGACTACATTATCTAATGTACAGTACAGTAGTTAGTATTAGTGGCTCAGACATAGTGTATCTAGGACTACATTATCTAATGTACAGTACAGTAGTTAGTATTAGTGGCTCAGACATAGTGTATCTAGGACTACATTATCTAATGTACAGTACAGTAGTTAGTATTAGTGGCTCAGACATAGTGTATCTAGGACTACATTATCTAATGTACAGTACAGTAGTTAGTATTAGTGGCTTTCAGACATAGTGTATCTAGGACTACATTATCTAATGTACAGTACAGTAGTTAGTATTAGTGGCTATCAGACATAGTGTATCTAGGACTATATTATCTAATGTACAGTACAGTAGTTAGTATTAGTGGCTATCAGACATAGTGTATCTAGGACTATATTATCTAATGTACAGTACAGTAGTTAGTATTAGTGGCTTTCAGACAGTGTATCTAGGACTACATTATCTAATGTACACTTCTTCTTATCATATCCACAAGAGTATCAGTTACAAAGCTTGGCTAAATGTGGTTCCGCCACAGCTGAACACATTGCTGTCCTTTCTCATTAAATTCTGCCAAGTCCAATACTGTGCAGGGGGAATATCAGGAGGTGCTGCATAGGCTGTGGTTTGATACTGCAGTCACACACACCGTCCCCATCTTTTAAATATCCTCATTTTGCCAGATTGGCTTTTGCACAACCAGCACCAGATCTTAATCTGTTGAGGCATTTCCACACTGCATAGTTTGTATCTGCTTCAGGGGGGGGGGGGGTAGTGGCTTGCTTATCTTTAGCTCAGGTAGCCAAGTAATACACTAATAAAACTTTCACACAGAAATTGTTCGACAGGATTCCATTTGTTAACAAGACCTTGTCCAGGACCCCACACCTAAACCAGCTTTGACATTCCCAGAAAGCAATGGGTGTCCCATAATCAGATCTGCCCAACACATGTCAGGACAGCCCATCATCTCCATTGATGGAAAATGAAGACAGCCCGGCATGAGACTGTGGGGAAACTGACAAGATAGTACTGTATGTTGTTCAGGATTGCTCACTCAGACGGAGGCAATAATGCTAATGCTGGAAATGATGCCTTAGTCTGGCTTGCTGGTCTCAACCTGCCTCTCTAACCATTGTGTATATGTCATACAAGAAAATTTGTTACCAAATAATTGTTTCTACTTTTGGCACAAGGCCAGCAATTACCCAGTGCATTACTGGTACTTTATTTTATCAACCCCGTTGGATGAAAGGCAAAGTTAACCTCGGCAGGATTTGAACTCAGACCATAAAGGGGCGTAACTCTATGCTGCAAAGCATGGCGTCTGACCCTCTACCGATACTGCCAATGGAGAAACATTTGTTACCTTCATTTTCACTACTACAGACTTTTAACAAAGGACCCACTGTATATATGTGTATATAAACGCACATATGTGTGTATATGTATACACATGTGTGTATGTGTATACATGTATGTGTGTATGTGTGTGTATCTGTATTTCGGTTTATGTCTCATAACTTAACATTTCAAACAAAAATGTATCCTATAATATAAATACTGGGGTTGATATAACCGACTAAATCAAGGTGATGCCCCAGCATGGTTGCAGTCAAATGACTGAAACAAGTAAATATACAAATATACATATATATAAGCAAAGAGAGATATTTAATTTGTTGGTTATTCAACAAATTTATTTATAACAGATTCAAAGCACTCTACAAGTTTTCTGGAGTATAATATCAATGATATTAATAAATGGAAACTATATTTATAAAACCATATTTATTTTATTATATATATTTCAAGGGTACCAACATTTTGGTACACTCTCATCAGATAAAATACAAACTGAACCTGAACCGATAAGGTCTGGTTTCTTGGATATGTCACCATTTATAAAACAAATTTTGTATTTTATCTGATGAGAGTGTACCAAAATGTTGGTACCCTTGAAATATATATAATAAAATAAATATGGTTTTATAAATATAGTTTCCATTTATTAATATCATTGATATTATACTCCAGAAAACCTGTAGAGTGCTTCGAATCTGTTATAAATAAATTTGTTGAATAACCAACAAATTAAATATCTCTCTTTGCTTATATATATGTATATATATACACACAAATGGAAGTTCAGTAAAATTGAAGTTGTGGCTGTGGCCAAGCTAATGATATACAATCAGGTATGTGCAGCAAAGCACTCGATAAGGTTGTGTCACCTTAGAGTAATAACATTTGTTAGAAAGCTTAACAAATTGAAGACTGCGACCGGTGAGCCAGCCACATGAACCAAAGCAACATGAAATCCAACTCATGTAATTGACAAACCTGGACCATCTCATCGATATTATGCAATATCTCCGATAGTTTTCTATGAATATATATATATGAACACATACACATACACGCACAAACATATATAAATACATATACACAATGGAGAGATGTTCAGATACTGAAAAGTAGGTTAGCGTGATAACTCATATGATCTGAGCTGATGCAGTGAGAGAAAAACTTTTTTTTTTATATCAACTTTTTCAGTAGTGGCCAGATTGTTGTGAAAATTTAATGTAAAACTTAAGTAAAGACTATAATTTTTAATGTGGTGCCATTTATAGTAATGTTTTGTACTTTTTAATGTCTTCTTAATGCTTTACAGGACATTAAGAGCTAATATATCTTAAATATAATTAATTAGAAAGTGAACAAGACAAAATATATTACTCCATTACCAAAGGTTTCTGGATCACAGACGATAATAATATATATGTCTGGATCGTTCGTCAGATGTTATGGATAAAAGATATGAAATGAAATTTCATTTCATATCTTTTATCCATAACATCTCTATCTGACGAACGATCCAGACGTATATTATTATCGTCTGTGATCTAGAAACCTTTGGTAATCGAGTAGTTATATTTTGTGTTGTTCACTTTCTAATTAAATAGCTCTGTTCTATACATAGAGCACTCTTTTTTCCTTTGCTTTTCCTTTGGAATTATGTAGCACATATCTTAAATATATATCATTTTGAATAATAACCAAAAGAATGAGATGGTGAATACATGCAGCCGAAATGAGGTTCCTATGAAGTGTCTCTGAAATAACATTACTCGATAGGGTAATAGCTTGGAGATTAAGGAGTCACTCCTTATAATAATTGTTTCTACTTTTGGCACAAGGCCAGCAATTATCCCAGTGCATTACTGGTACTTTATTTTATCGACGCCCGTAAGGATGAAAGGCAAAGTTAACCTTGGCAGGATTTGAACTCAGATCATAAAGGGCCGTAACTCCATGCTGCAAAGCATGGCGTCCGACCCTCTACCAATACTGCCAGTGCTCAGGTGCACTACAGCTCATCAAAGATACATGTATATTACATAGAATAATGTACAAATGTCAGAAAAGTGAACAGTGTATGAGTCAGGATGCACACAGGCACACACACACATGCGCACGTGTGTATGGAGGGGGAATATCAGGTGTAATGATAACGAATTTCGGGAAGCATGGACGTTTTGAAGGCTGCAGTGTCTCGACAGCTAGCAACTGATGCAGGTAGAGCCACTATTTTGAGAGAGAGAGAGATCGCAGCTCTAGAACTACAGACATATAATTAGTAGAATGTCTATGCAAGAATTACCGGCCAAATTTTATGGGCAAAGCCAACCGGTAGGGGACCCAGAGGTAGACCATGAGCATGATAGTTGGATAACATACATAAGCTGTGTTGGTCGGGGGTTGCTTCTGGTAGGACCTCTAGGGAAGTATGTCTGATGACTCTGGCCCCACAACCTTCTCAAGAATATGTGGCTGAAGAAGACAACAACTTAGCAGAAAAGAAATTTATCAGTAAAGGATCAGTTGAGAAACAAACACACACACACAGAGACACACACATACATTGTCTTAGACAGAGGAATATTAGCACACACAGAGACACACACACATTGTCTTAGACAGAGGAATATTAGCACACACAGAGACACACACATATACACACATACATTGTCTTAGACAGAGGAATATTAGCACACACAGAGACACACACACATTGTCTTAGACAGAGGAATATTAGCACACACAGAGACACACACACATATACACACACATTGTCTTAGACAGAGGAATATTAGCACACACAGAGACACACACATATACACACATACATTGTCTTAGACAGAGGAATATTAGCACACACAGAGACACACACACATTGTCTTAGACAGAGGAATATTAGCACACACAGAGACACACACACATACACACACACATTGTCTTAGACAGAGGAATATTAGCACACACATATACACACACACAGATATACACACATACATTGTCTTAGACAGAGGAATATTAGCACACACAGAGACACACACACATTGTCTTAGACAGAGGAATATTAGCACACACAGAGACACACACACATATATACACACATACACACATACATTGTCTTAGACAGAGGAATATTAACACACACAGACACAGACATTGTCTTAGAGGAATATTAAAACACACAGACAGACAGACACAGACACACAGACATTTTCTTAGAGGAATAATAACTGGAAATAAAATCCTAAATGACAAAAACAATTCCATTCAAAAATATAATCTACCGTTTAGTGATTGTCAGTTGTAAATATTTAAAATAATGGCCGAGATTTTTTCTACAAACATTACACAGTATTACACAACTGTCGTATACAGTATTACACTATATTACACATTACACAACATTACACTGTACTACACAGCAGTACACAATATTACACATTTCATAGTATTACACAGTACACACTATTACACAACAGCACATGGTATTACACATTACATAATACTACACAACATTACACTGTATTACATATTACAGTGTATTACATAGTATTACATATTACACAGTATTACACTGGATTCAGTCATGTCATAGAAATATTTTATAGTTTTTGGCTCATAATAGCTTATAAATATACGGGGGGGGGCTTCCTGGCTTTTAGGGTATCACAGAAGGGTAGAACTGCTGCAACAAGTGTGTGAATCTGAGAGGGAAATATGTTGAATAAAATCATAATTAACTGATCCTCCTGCATTTTCTTTTACTCAAAGCCAGGAAGTTTTCAGCACCTCCTTGTATACTAATTATCATCATCACCCGTTTTCCCTGCTAGCAACGGTTGAACAGGTTATCACAGACCAAATCAGTACTCAAGCAAAGCTACTAACCTTTCAGATAGGCCAGGGGCCCTATTTTTTGCTTAACTATATTTCTGCACTCTACAGAGTGCCCTAGGTGTATTTTATTATGGCACCAACACAAGGGGGTGGGGTGACATGTCTTTGAGACAAATGAGGATTCTTCCCAATCCTTTTGACAGGTTTTCCACAGCTAGATACCCTTCCTAGCACCAACCACTTTACAGAGTGTACTGGGTGTATGTATTGTGTAGATTACCAACACTAGAGAGGTTGACACAATTGAACAGTTCTCTTGACCCCTTTTTTGGACATAGTTTCTATAGCTGAAGGCTCTACCTATTACTAATCACCATACAGGATATACTGTGCATTTTTTTGAGGCACCAGTTGCCATGTCAGGAATGGAGGGTCCTCTCAATCATCTATGGCTGGAATCCCTAACACCAACCACATTACAAAGTATACTGGGTGCATATATATTACATGGTTCTACTGAGATGAATTTGAAGCTACTTGTCACTACTGCAGCAACTGAGATGACTGTACCAGGCCCAAAACGAATTGCTGGGTTTGATTGTGAAAAATTGCTCAGTAACAAATTTACTGAGCTGGAAGATATGTTTAAGGATAAAGAAGGATGGAGAGGAATTGTTCATGATAAATTTACTGTCCATCAGACATAAGGATGAGGATGAATCTCACTTATTTGACTAAAGGTAATTACAATATATATATATGTATATATATATATATATACTACCTTCAACTTGCACTGCTGGTCCCTCTATTGGATCGATGTGGGGGAGACTGTCTTTCTCCCAATTATTCTCCTCATTTAGTAGCCTTTCGTAGTGACACTTCCAAGCTACCTTCTTATCAGCGTCAGTGATGGCAAGTACACCATCATCATTAAGGACACACTTCTCCCCGACAATATCACGGTTTTCCTTGACACATTGCCTAGCAATCCTGAACACCTCACGTTTTTGGTCCTCGCGTTGTAGAACATGCTTGAACTTTCTTTCCTCTGCTTCCCTTCTTGTGAAGTACACTTGTCACTTCATGATGATGATGATGATATATATATATAGTTGTCCATAGTTTCCAGTGAAAGGACGATGTGGAAGAGGAAGACAAAATAAAACCTGGACAGAAGTGGTGAGGGTTAATTATAAAATGCTGAACCTCATGGAAAAGATCATGGAAATGCATCAAGCAGACTGAAGGTGTACTGGAGATGAAGTGCCCCACCCATACTTGAAAGGAAAGGATGTAAAATGATTCAGAACATCAACCTTCTAGAAATCCCTCCTCAGTAAAAGTTAGAGTTTAGGAGTTAGTTGTGAGGGTCACAATTAGCCTCACCATCTGATGACCCTTGCGGTGTGACCAATTGTCGCTCTTGGAGGTGAATTGATGTGACTTTTCTTTTTTTTTTTGCTTTGATTAAATATTTTTGTGCATTATATATACATATATCATCATCATCATTGTTTAATGTCCATCTTCCATGCTAGTATGGGTTGGACGGGTTTGTCCCACTTGAGGTAAGATTGGTTGGGTGACCATGTCTTGCTTATTCAGATCTGTTTCTGGCAAGTGTTCTACAGCTGGATGCCCTTCCTAACACCAACCACATTTACAGTGTGGACTGGGAGCCTTTTACCGTGTCTCCTACACGACCACTTTACAGTGGACTGAAGTGGGAGGATGGAGTAGGGATGTGCAGTGGGGTGTACATTGGGTTAAGAGGTGCCTACTGACTGTAGGTTCGTATGCAATGACAGTTGGGTCTTCTGTATAACTGCATGGCACCAAAGATCTCGATCCAGTGATGTTGTCTTAGAGAGAAGTAAGTGAGCAAGGTCAGTTTTTATCACCTCGTCCCAGGTTTTTCTGGGTCTACCCACTCCGTAGTTTCCATCAATTTTGATCACTCTGCACTTTTTTATACAGCTGTTGTCCTTCATATGCATCATATGTCCGTACCAACGCAACCTCCTCTCCAGAACACAACATTTATTCGTTTATGCTTTGACGTTTACGTTCATTACTATTACACATCCATTGGAGCGTGCAAGCTTCGTTTCTTTCTAATCTACACAAGTCTTCTACAGACAATGCCCAGGTCCCACTGCCATGTAATATTGCTGTTCGTATACAAGCATCATACAATCTGCCTTTCGTTTTTAGAGAAAACCCTTTTGTGGCCAAGAGTGGTATTAGCTCTGAACTTTTTCCATCCCGTTCTGACTCTGGCTACTGTACTTTCAGAACACCCTCCTCCACTGCTGATTTTGTCACCCAGGTAACAGAAAGTGTCTACTATTTCTATAGAACTACCTGGGCAGTTGAAGGAGTTAGTACCCAGTGGGCACTCACTACTTACTGCACCTGAACATCGGCCATATATAAAATCTACATTCTTAGATAGCTTACTTGTAATCCCACTACATCTTTTATTTACCCACAGTTTGCATTTGGGCATAGAATGGAATTTCTACCTATTCCTTTCTTATACACTGAGCATGGCCATTTCCCAGAGGGCACCTGTGTCATATTCTCCTTTCTAATACTAGAACTTTAGTCTTCGACAAGTCAACTTTCAGGCCTTTAGATTCTAGGCCATGCTTCCATGTTTGGAATTTCTTCTCTAGTTCTGCCATAGATTCAGCTATGAGAGTTAGATCATCCGCATATAGAAGTTCCCATGTGCAGCCAATCTTAAACTCCTCTGTTATAGCCTGTAGGGCAATAATAAACAGTAGAGGGCTAAGGACAGAGCCTTGGTGAACACCTACTTTTACGCTAAACTTTTCACTATATTCATTGTTAATTCTAACCGTGCTGACTGTTCCTCTATACATGGCTTGTATAGCGCTCACAAGCTACTCATCTACTAGTTTTATAAGAGCCCACCAGATAATGGAGCGGGGGACTCTGTCAAAGGCTTTCTCCAAGTCGACAGATGGTTGGATAACATCCATGATCTTGGCTGGTCTCGCTTGGGGATCCAGCTGGATCAGTTGGAGACGGTTGCTTCTGTCAGGACCTGGTGGAAGGAGCGTTTTAGGACTCTGCCCCCACGACTCTTTCAGGAATAAGTGGACAAGGAAGAAGAATATATATAAGCTTCCTAGCAATAATTAATTGATTATATCTATTTCTATCTGAGATTAAATTGTTCTGAAGGCGTTATAAAATTTGATATTGCTAGAAAAAAATTAATTGTTAATATTAATTATTGTGTTGGGGGTTAGAGTCATTGTTAGAGATAGATGTGTGTATAATACAATATTTAAATTTTAATTAATACAGCATGAAGTGAATTAGGTCATAAGGGGAGTCAATCCTACAAGTATTGAGCTTTGTGCGCCAAGAGTTATCGATCTTGTATTATAAATATACAATATACTTGTCTTAAATTTAATTTCTAGTAGAATTAATGGTTGCAAGTTATTCTAAACAAGTTAGGGGAGATCTAGGATCAAGGTAAGGGTACGGGTTCGGTTAATGATAGGTTTGGCGCTAGGTCTCTCTTTAGAGTTGTGGTTATGGTTTATTTCTGATATAGCGACATTATAAGGGCAGTGGATTGACAGTATCGGTAGAGGGTCAGACGCCATGCTTTCTAGCAAATAGTTATGGCCCTTGCCATTCTGAGTTCAAATCCCGCCGAGGTTAACTTTGTCTTTCATCCTTACGGGGTCGATAAAATAAAGTACTAGTAATACACTGGGTTATTGCTGGCCTTGTGCCAAAAGTAGAAACAATCAAATCTTGTTCAATTTCTCTTAGGTCTTGAAGAATTAAAACTCCTCTGAAGAGTGACAGACTCTTCAATTATTGGTAGTTCCAACAAGAATTCTTCCCCATGTGAAACCATGTTAAGGAGATAAACAAGATTAGATAGAATATTTTTAAATCTATATTGTTTGTACTCCCTTAAATAGAGTTTTTACTCGCTTAATTTTAATATATATATAATTGTTTCTACTTTTAGCACAAGGCTAGCAATTATCCCAGTGTATTACTGGTACTTTATTTTATCGACCCCGTAAGGATGAAAGGCAAAGTTAACCTCAGCAGGATTTGAACTCAGAATGGCAAGGGCCATAACTCTATGCATCAAAGCATGGCGTCCGACCCTCTACCGATACTGCCAATCCACCGCCTATATATATATATATAATGACAAACAAACAAACAAACGCAGGAGTCAATGGTACACAGTGTTATTAGCTTCACGCTTGGTGAGAGTGGGGGGAGGGGTTATGACGTTTCGGACATAAGTGAAGGGGAGAAGGAACTCTGAGAGAGAGAGAGTGAGGAGGGAGTTAGCAGGAAGAGGATGAGAGGACGGGAAAAAATAGAAATAAAAATAAACATAAAACATGAAGTCAAAATAAATAAAAACAGAATTAAACGGAATCATCATCATCATCATCATCATTTTACGTCCACTTTTCCCTGCTTGCAAGGGTGGGACAGGAACTGATGCTGGCTGCCCTTCCTAACACCAACCTCATTTACAGTGAGTGCTGGGTGCTTTTTTTCCATGGCGCCTACACGACCACTTTACAGTGTGGGCTGGGTGCTTTTTTGCCGTGGCACCTCCACAACCACTTTCCAGTGGAATGATATGGACCCCAGTCCCTATCATCTCATTTCTACAGCTGAGTTAACTGGAGCAATGTGAAATAAAGTGTCTTGCTCAAGGAAACAACAAGGAATATATAAAGAAAAGACAGAATTAAAAAAGTGAGAGGGGTGTGGAAAGGCAAGTGTGTGGTGGTGAGTGAGGGGTGGGCGGAGGTAGAGGGAGAGGGGGAAATTGGAGTCCGAGCGCAGATGGGGGAAGGTAAGGTGTGTGTATGTGTGTATATATATATATACACATATATATACACATATTTACATATATATATACACATATATATTCATATATATACACATATATATACATATATATACACATATATATACATATATATACACATATATATACATATATATACAGATATATATACACATATATATACACATATATACATATATATACACATATATACATATATATACACACATATATAACAAGACTCATTGTTTAGCCTTAATAAAATGGATATTAAAACTCTACTTTGCTATTGAGTACTCTTTTCTCTCAGCAATCAACCACACACACCTATATATGGAGTGGGGAGGTATTCATTCATATGTGTATATATATATATATATATATATATATATATATATATAGGAAAGTGTTCAAGACCCCGACGGCAGAGCTCAAGCCATTTCGACAGCCATTTCTGGACTGAGAGTCCAGAAATAGTCGTCGAAAAGGCTTGAGCTCTGCTGTCAGGTTCTTGAACATTTTCCTATTACCCACTCTACTACCCAAAGTATTGAGTACTCTGGTGCGTTATGGTCCACCTGGTTCCTTACCACACTTCCTTCGTTATATATACATATATATATATATATACACACACCAGAGTGTATCTAGATTAAAATTGGTACAATATATCCCTGCATATTCTATATAAGAAGGAACTAGAAGGGTTGATGTCAAAAGGGGCATCAGACTGTGAAACATTGCCTCAAAAAGTCCCATCCAACCAAATGCCAGCATGGAGAATTAGATGTAAAAACCAATGATGATGTGAGGCCTTTTTTTCTACAAGTTATAATTAGGTGAAAAGATAGGTATCAAATATAGTTAAATCAGGAGAAATATGCACCAATAACAAGGTTTGCCTTCAAACGTTTTACTTCTTTATGAAGGTGGCACTTAGTTTATGAGAAAGCCACATGTGGCCCTAAGACTGCATGTTCCTCATCTCTGGTCTAAAGCATATCTATCATTGTTTATGCTCTCTTACAAAACCTCTCATATATTGTAACGTTAGTTACAAATTTCATATATGAAATGAAAAAATATATAAAATGGTGATGACTAAATTTAAAAAATTAAATGATTTATGAAGATGAAGCTAAAATAACATAAACAATCATATCTTAACCCTTTAGCATTTAAACCGGCTATGTCCGGCCAGATCAAACCAGCCATAACCAGTTGCTCATACTTATGTTAAGGTATTATTCTCAAAATAAATGATATCAAAATCTCACAGATTCGATATTATGTGAGATAATTATGAGGTAAAGCTTGTACCATGAAAATACAATAGTAAATAAAATTAATCATCATCATCATCATCATCATCGTTTAACGTCCTACTTCCACGCTTGCATGGGTTTATGCTAAAGAGTTAAACAAGGAAAGAAAAAGAGCTGATTGTCAGATCGAACCAAGTAAACAATGTTCCCATTGGTCTTTCCATTACTGATACTATCTGCTGGTCACAATTCATGAAATAAAAATGCAGGTTTAACTGACCTCTTATAATATAACTCCTGGTAGAAGCATCACTAGTTTTTCCTGTAACTGGAGACATGATTTAAACTCAGATTACCGAAAGCTGGAACAGATAATGTAAAGCATTACATCAAACTCTTTACCAATTCCACTAATCTACTGTTCATCGATTGGTACTTTATTGATCCCGAGTAGAGTGAGCCAATTCATATACTGTAGTATTTAACGGTTCACCAGAGTTCAAATCTCACTGAGATCAACTTTACCTTCAATCCTTTAAGGGTCAATAAGTAAAGTACCAGTCCAGAAATGGTGGACTGGAAGAATTATTAAACAGTTGAGTAGGATGCTTTGTGGTATCTGATCTGACTCTTTGCATTCTGAGTTCAAATTAAATCTCTTACTGCCAGGACTTACAGCTAGCAGATGATATCAGCAATGGGGAAACATTACTCCCTTGGTCTGATCTGATAATCAGATTCTTTCCTTTCTTATTTAAAGCAAATCATTTTTTTTTTTTTTAATTGATATAAATTTGTGAAATTAATTAATTTGTGAATTGAAAGCAAATTTCATGTTTTCATTTTCCTTATCACAGATATTAAGCTCCAAGTATAAAATATCTTTTTTGGGGTTAGCAGAAAGGCATTTACCACTGGCTTCATTGTACAACATCGATGGAGCAGACTGAAAAGAGAAAAGTTAAAATATATCATTCATTTTATTTTCACTGTTTTGAAATTGAAATAAAAAGATCTATACTTTTTTGTGCCATATTCATTTTAGGCTTTTTTTAAAAATACAAATTAAAGTAATTAAGATTTCAATACTTATTCAAACTTAAAAGGTTGAATCATCATCATCATCATTTTTACGTCCGCTTTTCCCTGCTTGCAAGGGTGGGACGGGAACTGATTCTGGCTTAATTTCTACCACCAACCTTCCTAACACTAACCTCATTTACAGTGAGTGCTGGGTGCTTTTTTGCCGTGGCACTTCCACGACCACTTGGCAGTGGATTGATAGGGACCCCAGTCCCTGTCATCTCATTTCTACAGCTGAGTAAACTGGAGCAATGTGAAATAAAGTGTCTTGCTCAAGGAAACAACACATCACCCGGCCTGAGAATTGAACTCACAACCTTTCGATTGCAAGGCTAATGCTCTAACCACTAAGCCATGTGCCATATTTCAATATTTTAAGTTTGTGGATTTCAGATTTTTCTACCAAGAAAAGGAATTTGATTTTATTAAAAGTTTACACTATATAAAGAATAGGTATTCCAGTGTTTTGCACAGATAGTTAAAGGGCAGGAGTTACTGAATTTGACACAGAAATAAAATATTTGATATGACAGGTTATTAGACCAACATAGCTGCAAGATTCATTAGACCTATATAGCTATTAGGTTCATTAAATTAATACATAATTCAGGTCTATTTAACCAACTAGTATGTTAAATCTGTTAGACTAACACATCTCTAAGGTTTAAATCTGAAAAACCAGTAGAATAGACTCACCCTTCTTCTGGAATATACTAAGCAAATGAATTTACCTTGTCCCCTTGTCACCCTCTCCCTGTAAATATGTTATTCTTCTTTGTAAGATACATTAACAAGTCAAATTATGCATACAAAATTTAGGTTCAAACCCCTAATTAATTTTAAATGTTCTAGAAGTTTTTGGTCATATGACAGCAGGTTATAAATCCAGGCAGAAATCTTATGTCAATGAAGGATCTTCTAAATCCTTTCTAAATCTTCATCTTCACCTTTGTCTTGAGCCTTGTAAAGTCCATTGTTGGACATAGGCCTTCCCTGAGCTGCCCCATCTTTGCCAATCCTGAGCCATTCATGGCCAAACATTTTTCAACTTTCTTGAGGTTGTCTCTCCACCTGGTCTTCAGGTGGCCTCTCAATCAATGCCAGCCAGATTTGTATTTTTTCAAGTCTTTCCTGCCAACAATTTCCTCTGCTATAATTTCTCTTCAAGACATGAATTATTGTATATTCTTTGGATACAAAAGAATTATATTTTTACAAGGTATTTATCATATAGCCAAGCATTCATTAACCCATTAACATTTACATTACTCTATATTTACTATTGTATTTTCACGGTAAAGGCTTTATTTCAAATAATTACCTTACATAATATCGAATCTATGGGATTTTGATATTATCTATTTTGAGAACATAAATATGAGCAGCCGGTTACAGCCAGTTTGAATAGAAAGAGGTGAAAGAATTCTGGGTGGATATGGCCGGTTTAAATGCTAAAGGGTTAACACTTACACCAAAACAAATGCACACACCACATTTCATTATTTTGATTGTAATAAATGTTGGGGTTATTGTATAAATTTATGTATTATAAATAAAAATGAATTGTATTTTGTACAGTTTTCCTTGCTTCTTATTTGTATGTTTTTAGCTTTCAGGTGCAGTGGAACCTTGATTCACGAACAATTTTTCCAAATATAAAACGTTTTGGTTCACAAATAATGTCTCAAGTAATGAACACACAAGCCAGCAATAATGGTTGGAGACATCATCATCATCATCATCATTTTACGTCCGCTTTTCCCTGCTTACAAAGGTAGGACGGGAACTGATTCTGGCTTGATTTCTACAGCTGGATGCCCTTCCTAACACCAACCTCATTTACAGTGAGTGCTGGGTGCTTTTTTCCGTGGTGCCTACACGTCCACTTTACAGTGTGGGCTAGGTGCTTTTTTGCCGTGGAATGATAGGGACCCCAGTCCTATCATCTCATTTCTACAGCTGAGTAAACTGGAGCAATGTGAAATAAAGTGTCTTGCTCAAGGAAACAACACATCACCCGGTCTGAGAATTGAACTCACAACCTTTCAATTGCAAGGCCAATGCTATAACCACTAAGCCATGTGCCGCCAAGCTGGGAGTATCAGCAGGAAAGTGTCACTTGCTGTGTAGTTAGTTACTATGGTGATATCTATCTGTCTTTCACACACAGTCTATCTCTCTCTCTCTCTCTCTCTCACTGTATTTCTCTCTCAACATTTCGTATGGGAAAAATAGTTTTGGTTAACGGACATTTCAGATGAGGAACAGTCTTCAGGAATAAATTAAGTTCATGAACTGAGGTTCCACTGTATTTCCCAGATCATGATATATATTAAAGTAAACAGACTTACTGAAGTGTACCATATCCATTTCTGAGTTGCTTTGCCATTATCACATTTCATTAACTTTGGAAAGCTTTTCTTAGATCCATCATCATTGATTTCTAGACATAATACATTGCCTAACTTCAGCTCATCATCAAATGTTTGAAACCATTGCTGCAAATTTAAAGAAATATAAAGTAAATAAATATGGACAGATTTTAGGGGCAAAACGAACTGACAAGAGACCGATGGGTAGATCCCGAGCAAGATGGTTGAATAACATCCACGATCTTGGCTGGTCACACTTGGAGACTTCTGACAGGACCTGGTGAAAGGAGTTCTTTGAGGACTCTGCCCCCTCAACCCTCTCAGGAATAAGTGGGTGAAGAAGAAGAAAAGGAAAAAGAAGAAGAAAAAGAAGTGATGTATAATGATGATGATGATGATGATGAATCCTCCCCAATATAGGGTTTATTTTTTAATTCATATGAAGATTCTGGACAATCGACTAAAAATTAACTGCAACAGACAAGCCAAGAATATACAAACCTGTTTCTTCAACTTTAGACTGGGATCACATTTAGCTAAAATCAACTTAGATTTCTTTACATATATTTCCCGGGTTGACTGAAGACATAAGCCTGATGCAACATGCATAATCTGTAAAGAAAAAGAAAGAATGTAATAAATAAGAAGACTGTTTATTAAACAGTACAGCACTGATAGTGTATAAAGCTGATAATAAGGCCAGACCAGATGTGAAATGTAGGTCTTCCAAACTGGTAATAAGTCTAGATTAGAAGTTAAATTTAGGCCACTAAAACTAGTTACAGGCTCAGGGCAGATGTGAAATGTAGACTCTCAAACCTCATGTGAAATAAAGGCCTAATGAGAAGAATAATTTGCGTAATTCAAAGTCCTCATTAAGCTTTATATTAATCAGTACTACATATGATGTATAATTTGAAAATGTGGAAATTCCAAATGCAAAAAATAACAGAAACAACAGTCAACCACTGCAAATAATGGCTCAGAAAATCTGGTAAAATACTCTTGGAGATGAAAAACAGTGGCCAGCAACCATATAGGTTACAAGTACACTACTTGTATAAGTTATCCTGGCATCTTCCCCAGTCCAAATTCATATATAGGTGTGTATGTCTATAGTTGCTATAAATAGTGGCACCTTTCAATGAAATAATGAACCTTTATAGAATTATGTAGAAAACTCTAGAATATCCCTTCTCTTTTCCTTAAGTGGCTGATGTCTCGACTCTCTTCATCTTCCCCTTCCTCATTTACCCCCAAATTCTGTTGGACTAATCAAATAGCAGTAGCACCAAGTAGTTATAACCCAAAGACTAGCATAACTACTGGAACTGTATTACTGTTTAGCTGGCAGGTAGACAAGGTTGGACAAACTCATTTTGGTACGAACCCATTGTTCGTCTCTGGGGAGCCATGCAAACTTTCTTCATTTCAGACATGATAAGCCAATACCAACGCAGCTTCCTTCGACAAGAATACATTTCCTTCTTTTGGTGAACTCCAAAACTTTGGAGACACCCACAAGATTATTAACCATCTTTCCAACAACATCCCTGAGCACCTTTTTAAATTATATATGTCTAACACCCATAGAGGTGCTTACAAAATCAGAAAACAGTACAGCTCCTATGTCTCTTGGAAACATTTTTTCACAGAGTTGCTGAAGCATGGAACAAACTACCAGCATCTGTTGTTAGCTGTCAGGACACTGCATCCTTCAAAATTTCAATACTTCCTGAAATTCACCAGCACTACACCTGATATTCCCCCTCCATACACATGCATGCATGTCTGTGTAGTATGTATATATCATCACTCATACACTATTCACTTTCCTGATATTTGTACATTATTCCATTTACTATACATACACCTTTGATGAGTTGTAGTGCACCTGAGCACTGTACACAAACATTTTCATTACTATTATTCATTATTATTGCTGAGGATGGTGGATTGGCAGTATCGATAAAGCGTCAGACACCATGCTTTGCAGCATAGAGTTATGGCCCTTTACGTTCTGAGTTTAAATCCCGCTACGGCCAACTTTGCCTTTCATCCTTATAGGATCGATAAAATAAAGTGCCAATAATGCACTGGGGTATTTGCTGGCCTTGTGCCAAAAGTAGAAACAATTATTATGGCTATCAACGAAGGCATGATGAAAGGGAGGTAAGGGGAGAATGTTGAGATGCTAGAGTGAAAGGAAGTGGATGGATGTTGTGTCCAAAAGACTAAATGGAGAGGAACATCAGTTAGACTTCTCATAGGCAAAACACAATGCCACAAATTTTTCTGAGTGGGTAACAACCACGGGCTGGGTAGGGTAGGTATTCTGTTAGTAGAATAATGGGTAAATTGAGTAAATGACAGAATAATTAAAATGAGATTAGTCCTTATAAAAGTTGTGATATATGTACTGCAAGTCTTTCATACAGACTCCTTCCCTAACGAGTGATGGAGACTTTATAACCACAACTGATGACCTCATAACCACAGCTAGTGACGTCATAACCACAGCTGGTGACCTCATAACCACAGCTAGTGACATCATAACCACAACTGGATACCTCATAACCACAACTGGTGACCTCATAACCACAGCTTGTGACCTCATAACCACAACAGGTAACCTCATAACCACAGCTAGTGACCTCATAACCACAGCTAGTGACTTCACAACACAGCTTGTGACCTCACAACACAGTTTGTGACTTCACAAAATAGCTGATGACATCATAACCACAACTGGTGAGCTCATAACCACAACTGGTGACCTAATAACCACAGCCGGTGACCTCATAACCACATCTGGTGACCTCATATTCACAGCTGGTGACCTCATAACCACAGCTGGTGACCTCATAACCACAGCTGGTGACATCATAACCACAGCTGGTGACATCATAACCACAGCTGGTGATCTCATAACCACAACTGGTGACCTCATAACCACAGCTGGTGACCTCATAACCACAACCGGTGACCTCATAACCACAACTGGTGACCTCATAACCACAACTGGTGACCTCATAACCACAACTGGTGACCTCATAACCACAGCTGGTGACCTCAAAACCACAACTGGTGACCTCATAACCACAGCTTGTGACCTCATAATCACAGCTTGTGACCTCACAACACAGTTTGTGACTTCACAAACCAGCTGATGACATCATAACCACAACTGGTGACCTCATAACCACAACCGGTGACCTCATAACCACAACTGGTGACCTCATAACCACAACTGGTGACCTCATAACCACAGCTGGTGACCTCATAACCACAGCTGGTGACCTCAAAACCACAGCTTGTGACCTCATAACCACAGCTTGTGACCTCACAACACAGTTTGTGACTTCACAAACCAGCTGATGATATCATAACCACAACTGGTGACCTCATAACCACAACTGGTGACCTCATAACCACAACTGGTGACATCATAACCACAACTGGTGACCTCATAACCATAGCTGGTGACCTCATAACCACAGCTGGTGACCTCATAACCACAGCTGGTGACCTCAAAACCACAACTGGTGACCTCATAACCACAGCTTGTGACCTCACAACACAGTTTGTGACTTCACAAACCAGCTGATGACATCATAACCACAACTGGTGACCTCATAACCACAGCTGGTGACCTCATAACCACAACCGGTGACCTCATAACCACAACCGGTGACCTCATAACCACAACTGGTGACCTCATAACCACAGCTTGTGACCTCAAAACCACAACTGGTGACCTCATAACCACAGCTTGTGACCTCATAATCACAGCTTGTGACCTCACAACAGTTTGTGACTTCACAAACCAGCTGATGACATCATAACCACAACTGGTGACATCATAACCACAACTGGTGACCTCATAACCACAGCTGGTGACCTCATAACCACAGCTGGTGACCTCATAACCACAGCTGGTGACCTCATAACCACAACAGGTGACCTCATAACCACAACTGGTGACCTCATAACCACGAATGGTGACCTCATAATCACAGCTGGTGACCTCATAACCACAGCTGGTGACCTCATAACCACAGCTGGTGACCTCATAACCACAACAGGTGACCTCATAACCACAACTGGTGACCTCATAACCACGAATGGTGACCTCATAACCACAGCTGGTGACCTCATAACCACAGCTTGTGACTTTAATGGACATGCTTTCTGAAATTCACTAACACTACACCTGATATTCCCCATCCATGCACACACACGTGTGTGTGTGTGTGTGGTGTGTGGTGTGGTGTGTGGTGTGTGTGGTGTGTGGTGTGTGTGTGGTGTGTGTGATGTATGTGTGGTGTGTGTGGTGTGTGTGGTGTGTGTGGTGTGTGTGTGTGTGTGTGTGGTGTGTTTGTGTGGTGTGTGTGGTGTATGTGTGGCCTGTGTGGTTTGTGTGTATATCATGACTCATACACTATTCACTTTCCTGACATTTGTACATTATTCTAAGTACTATACATGCACCTTTGATGAGTTGTAGTGCACCTGAGCAGTGTACACAATAATTTCCATTATGTCAAGCAACACTCTATGGGATTCACAGAGGCTTTAGGTTTGATACAAGAAATAAGGAAAGACAGCACCCATGACTCCTTTTCAGAACCTTTCTGACTAAAGGAAGGATGGGAAGAAGTTATTTTCACACAGGAGAAGTGGATAGACTAAAGGCCTCTGGAGTCAGGTTGTGGTATTAACCCTTTAGCATTTAAACCGGCTGTATCCGACCAGAACTCTCTCACCGCTTTCTGTTCAAATTGACCGTAACTGGCTACTGTTAAGCTATTGTTCTCAAAATAAATAATATCAAACCCTCACAGATTCGATATTATGTGAGATATAGTGTTTACTGTGAAAATACAATAGTATATATAGATTAATGTAAATGCTAAAGGGTTAAACTGGACAACAGATTAAGTAAAATTTTTAAATTAGCCAATGATTAAAATCAACGACATACCTTGCTAACAACTTTTGGTTTCTGATGGCTTCGATGTAAATGTAAATTTAAAAAAGCTGGTGGTACCTCATCAGAATTTGGTAGCGACTGTTTCAAAATAAATAAGATAGATATATAAATAAGTCAACCAAACAATACTTCAGAGTAAGTAACAATAGAAAGTCTGTATTACAAGACATTCAAATACAATTGATGTTGTTTAGTTCAACTCAGGCCTGATCAAATAGATTTCATATCAAAGACATTCAAGCCATGACCATCCAGTCTATTTTAAGAATAATGTACTCTGTACTACATTATCCATGTGACACTAGAGTGTGGTTGCAGAGAGATTTAGCTGCTATTTCTAACAGGTTGAGTGACAATGTGAAGGCTCCCTCATCAGATTGTTTCAAATAATGTTATTAATGTTCATTCAGCCCTTGGTCAGCCCTGATCAAGCAGGCTTATGATCAAAGAAACTCCTGCAGTGGCCATCCTACCATTTCTTCCCAGTCATAGGACATCATTATCATCATATAATGTGGAAAGTGATACAAAATGGACGATAAGATGATGGTAATGAAAAAGTTACCTGGTAATCTTTGTTTTTTTTTGTTTTTTGTTGTTGTTGTTTCTTTCATCCTAATATTTCAGAACTGAAAATTCCCTTCTTCGGAGTATAAAGAACTCTCAGAGAAAAATTAGGATGAAAGAAACAACAGCAACAAAAACAAAAACAAAAGCCAAAGATTACCAGGTAACTAACTTTTTCGTTACCTCATCTTACCTTCCATTTTGCATTGTTTAGCCTTCTATCACTGTCCACATTATATATTATATACAATGTTTCAAGCAAACTACAACATTTTATCATCATCATTATCCTTTTACAGCCACTTTCCATGCTTGCATGGGTTGGACGGATTGTCATGGTTTGAAATTAGACAGATTTGAAGCACTATGGCACATTTTTATCAAATTCTACACAATGTCCTTCCTAATGCCAATCACTTTACAGTGTGCACTGGGTACATTTTATCATGGCACCAGCACTACCACTTTACAGTGTTCAATAGGTACATTTTATCATGGCACCAGCACTACCACTTTATAGTGTTCAATAGGTACATTTTATCATGGCACCAGCACTACTACTTTATAGTGTTCAATAAGTACATTTTATCATGGCACCAGCACTACCACTTTACAGTGTTCAATAGGTACATTTTATCATGGCACCAGCACTACCACTTTACAGTGTGCAATAGGTACATTTTATCATGGCACCAGCACTACCACTTTACAGTGTGCAATATTCAGAAACACAAGGGGGTGGGGGGTTGTCATGTTCTTGACAAAACTGAAGAATCCTCTTGACCATTTATTAAGTATGATTTCCATGGCTGGATGCCCTTCCTAACACCAACCAACTTACAGAGTGTACCTTGGTGCTGTTTGTTGTTGCACTAGTACTATATATACACAGTTGAAAAATGGGGTAACAGTTATAGTGTTATAGTTAAGTGCTTACCCGTTCAGGATAGACATTTTTTAAATACCATTTGAAGGATTGGCACTCTAAAGATTTTCTAAGTGAGACTCTTTCTGAAATATCTCCATATTTTCTGTTTTTGGCAGCTCCATCAATAATACTGAAGAAGTATTTCTTTTGGAAGTAAAATAATAAAAACATTAACAACAATAGTAATAATTAGTTTCTCAAACAATTAAAATTATTCATAGTGTTTCTCTTTACACAGTATTTCAGTCAGATTCATCTCGAATCACCACACCTGAAGATCTATAGTGTTGTATACCCTAGTACTTGACAGACCTGAAGATATATAGTGTTCTAGACATCATTTGACCCTGAAGATATACAGTGCTGTATACCCTAGTACTTGACACACCTGAAGATATACAGTGTTGTATACCCTAGTACTTGACACACCTGAAGATATACAGTGTTGTATACCCTAGTAATTCACACACCTGAAGATATACACTGTTGTATACCCTAGTACTTACAATACCATATAGTGCATCCAGTGTAAACTTTGAATACACTAAAGTTATAGTAGAATCACAGGCTGGCTAACAAAGAAGAGATTTTTGTGTGACATGCACAGAGGTAATTATTAGTAAGAGAGCGAACCAGTAAAATAAAGTCTTTCCAATGTATGGAAGACTCCACAGAAGTAGTTGATAGTTTTTTTGTTACCTAGGTGACCTAATTAACAGTAGAGGAGGCTGTTCAGAAGACATAGTAGCTTGAGCAAAACAGGGTGGAAAGAGTTCAGGAAGCTATTATTTCTGCTGGCACTGAATGAATTCTCTTCAAACAAAGAGTAAATGATACAATTCTTGTATGTGAAATGCTATAATTGTTTCTACTTTTGGCACAAGGCCAGCAATTATCCCAGTGTATTACTGGTACTTTATTTTATCAACCCCGTAAGGATGAAAGGCAAAGTTAACCTCGGCTGGATTTGAACACAGACCATAAAGGGTCGTAATTCTTTGCTTCAAAGCATGGCGTCCGACCCTCTACCGATACTGCCAATCCACTGCCCTATACAGGCGGTAGTGAGTATATGGTTGTGAGTCCTGGGGATTGAACAGAGAGGATGTGAGAAAGTTGGAAAGAAATAAGGGTGGCATGTCTTGTGAAGGCGTGTGACTTGTCGTTAGAGTATTCAGCTCACAATTGTAAGGTCGTGAGCTCGATTTCAGGTGGTGTGTTGTGTCCTTGAACAAGACACTTTATTTCACATTGCTAGCAAAAATGAGTTGTACCTGTAGTTCGAAGGATCAGCCTTGTCACACACTGTGTCACACTGAATCTTCCTGAGAACTATGTAAAGAGTACACGTGTCTGTGGAATGCTCAGCCACTTGCAAGTTAATTTCATGAGCAGGTTGTTCCATTGATTGTGTCAACAGGAACACTTGATGTTGTAACCGATGGAGTGCCTCCATATTCTACTGGATGTTAAATGTGATAATGTATGGTAGTGAGACCTGGGAATTGAACTCAGAGGATATGAGAAAGTTAGAAATGAAGCTGTGTAATGGATGTGTAATGTTAGGGTTAGGGTTAACATGAACAACAAAGAACAGATGATATTGAAGAAAAAACTGGGTATAAGAAGAATTAGGGGTAACGTGCAAGTATGGACACATCATACATATGGGGGTGGTTCTTAGGTGAGGAAGTGGCATAAATTCCAGGTAGAAGACACCTGAGGAAAGCTTGAGCAGAAGTGGTGAAAACTGGTTTCAGGATTTTGACCCTTACAAAGAGGATACTGAAAGAATGTGACATGTGGCAGGAAGGGAGCATGTGACATGTGGCAGGAAGGGAGTATGTGACATGTGACAGGAAGGGAGCTGTCTTGAAGAGGACTTATCTAATCTATGTAGCATGGTAAAGTGGACATAAAACTGATGGTGATGATGAGGATTTTGATGATGATGATGATAATGACAATGATGATGATGATAATGCTGATGATGATGATGGTGGTGATAATGATAATGCAGTGCACCTGAGCACTGTACATAATTTTCGTTAGTATGATGATAATGATTGTGATGATGATGATGATGATAATAATTGTTTCTAAGGCCAGCAATTATCCCAGTGTATTACTGGTACTTTATTTTATCGACCCCGTAAGGATGAAAGGCAAAGTTAACCTCGGTGGGATTTGAACTCAGACCATAAAGGGCCGTAACTCTTTGCTGTAAAGCATGGCGTCCCACCCTCTACCGATACTGCCATTCCAGATGATGATAATGCTGCTGCTGATGATGATGATAAAGGTGATAAGGATAATGTAGTGCATCTGAGCACTGTACACAATTTTCATTATTATGATGATGGATTGGCAGTATCGGTAGAGGGTCGGATGCCATGCTTTGACGCATAGTTACGGCCCTTGCCATTCTGAGTTCAAATCCCGCCGAGGTTAACTTTGCCTTTCATCCTTACGGGGTCGATAAAATAAAGTACCAGTAATGCACTGGGTAATTGCTGGCCTTGTGCCAAAAGTAGAAACAATTATTATGATGATAATGATTGTGATGATAATGATGATGATGGTGATGATGATTGTGATGATAATGATGATGATTGTGGTGATGATAATGATGATGATTGTGGTGATGATGATGATGATGATGATGATGATGATGATGATGATGATGATGGTGGTGGTGATGGTTCTCTCTTTGAAGTAGAAATACTTACAATATATCCATCCATCCAAACATGAGCAACACGAAGGGAATTCTTCAGCATGGTGTTTTCTCCTTTTGGGGAAGTATAAGGTCGACGAACCCGGAAAACATGTCCGACTCTGGAACATGGCAATATCTTCAGATGCCCACCACACATCCATATCTGAGAAGAAATAAATTAAAATATATTAATTTGAGCGATTTCCGTCTGTCACACAATGTGTGTGTGTGTTTGTGTGTGTGTATGTGTGTGTAAAAGGAAGGAAAGGGGTGGTGAAAAAACTATAGCAAAACAGCTGCTGGCGTTCCATTTGCTACTCTCTGTGTGAGTGTATGTGTGTGTTTGTGTGTGTGAATGTATGTGTGTAAAAGGAAGGAAGGGGGAGGTGAAAAAACTATAGCAAAACAGCTGCTGGCGTTCCATTTGCTACTCTGTGTGTGAGTGTATGTGTGTGTTTGTGTGTGTGAATGTATGTGTGTAAAAGGAAGGAAGGGGGAGGTGAAAAAACTATAGCAAAACAGCTGCTGGCGTTCCATTTGCTACTCTGTGTGTGAGTGTATGTGTGTGTTTGTGTGTGTGAATGTATGTGTGTAAAAGGAAGGAAGGGGGAGGTGAAAAAACTATAGCAAAACAGCTGCTGGCGTTTCATTGACTACTCTGCGTGCGAGTGTATGTGTGTGTGTGTGTTTGTGTGTGTGAATGTATGTGTGTAAAAAGAAAGGAAGGGCTGGTGAAAAATCTATAGCAAAACAGCTGCTGGCGTTCCATTTGTTACGCTGTGTGTGAGTGTATGTGTTTGTGTGTGTGAATGTATGTGTGTGTAAACAGAAGGAAGGGGGTGGCGAAAAAACTATAGCAAAACAGCTGCTGGCGTTCCATTTGCTACTCTGTGTGTGAGTGTATGTGTTTGTGTGAGTGCATGCGTGTGTGTGTGTTTGTGTGTGTGAATTATGTGTGTGTGTTTGTGTGAATGTATGTGTATGTGTATTTGTATGAACGTATGTCTGTGAGTGTGTATTTTTGTAAGCGTGTCTGCGTTTGCGCGTTTATATTTATATACTCATACATATGAGTATGCACACACACACATACATAAGTGTCAGCATGTTGAAAAAAATCCTAGTAAATAAAATTACAGACAGCAAAGTCTACTACATATAATATGTCCTGCTGGAAATAGCAGTCAAATCCCCTTCAAACTACACCCTAAAAAAATAAATGATACATTGGTTAAGTTACTTTTATATATACTAGACTGGATAAAAAGATAGCTGGTCATGGATGGAATAGCTTTGATCATCATGAGTTGCTGAAGCATGGAACAAACTACCTACCTATAAAACCTCCATGCTTCCTGAGATTCGCCAACACTACACCTGATATTCCCCCTCCATACACATACACACATGTATATCCTGACTCATACACTATTCACTTCCCTGGCATTTGTATATTACTCTATGTACTATACATGCACCTTTGATGAGTTGTAGTGCACCTGAGCACTGTACACAATGATTTCATTATTAAAAAATAATAATAATAATGAAATATTGTGTACAGTGCTCAGGTGCACTACAACTCATCAAAAAGTGTATGTATAGTACATAGGGTAATGTACAAGCGTCAGGAAAATGAACAGTACATGAGTGATGATATACACATGTGTGCATGTGTATGGAAGGGGGACATCAGGTGTAGTTTTGGCGAATTTCAGGAAGCATGAGTGTTTTAAAGGATGCAGTGTCTCGACAGCTAACAACTGACGCAGGCAGTTTGTTCCATGCTTCAGCAACTCTGAGCGTGAAAAAATGTTTCCGAAAGTTATGGGAGCTGTGCTGTTTTCTGATTTTGTAGGCATGTGTGTTAGACACATGGAGATCAAAACGGTGCTCAGGGTTGTTGTTGGCGAGATGGTTAATAACTTTGTGGGTGTTTACCAAGTCCATTGCCAGACGTCGGGGCTTCAATGAATCCATGCCCAGGGAAGCAAGGCATTCAGAGTATGGTAGGTGTCTGATGGAGGGTATGCCCTTGGTTGTACGTCTCTGAACAGTTTCTAGGAGGTCAATGTTCTGAGCAAGATAGGGGTTCCTGACTGATGATGTGAATTCCAAGAGTGGTTGTACCATAGCTGTATACAGCTTTAAATAGATGGCTGGAGAGCGGCTAACAAAGGTCTTGCTGAGTGATGCCAAGACACCCTCGGCCTTCTTGACAATCTTAGAGACATGCTTTGTCCAACGCAAATCGCTGCTGACAGTAATGCCCAGGTCACGTTCACAAGAGGACTTCTTGATATCAGTGTTGTGGAGGGAGTATGTGGACGCTGGATTTTTCCTCCCAAAATGCATGGTGGTACACTTGTCCACAGCCAGCTTCAGTTGCCAGTCTGTGATCCATTGCTGCATTGTGTCCAGGTCTGATTGTAGGAAAGAGTTGTAGATTTCAGGATCAGTCCTTTTGATTTCAAGGTACAGATTGATGTCATCTGCATATTTCAGTACCGTGGCATTCTTTAGGTTGGCATCTATGTCATTAATATATGCCACAAACAAAAGGGGACCACGAACAGATCCCTGTGGTACACCAGATGACATCTCATATGGTGAAGAATGCTGTCCTAGAAGTGTGACTACCTCTTTTCGGCTGAGAATGAAGTATTTCAACCAGTTAAAAAGATCATCCCTCACACCCATTGCAGAGAGTTTTGCCATAAGTCTTTTGTGTGGCACAGAATTAAAAGCCTTAGCGAAGTCAAGATAAACAACATCCACCCATGAGCCACTGTCAGTGATCCGGGTAATGTCTTCAAGGAACTCGATAAGCTGATCACGGCAGCTGGAGTTAGGGATAAATCCAAACTGCGAGGGCCGGATGAGGCTGTGAGAGTTCCAGAAGTTCCAAAGTGTTTCTCTGACACAGGATTCCATCAGTTTGGCCATACAGCTAGTAAGACTGACTTGACGATAGTTGACAGGTGACGTGCGGTTGCCCTTTTTGAACAGGGGAATGACACTGGCAGTTTTCCACTGCTCCGGAGTAGCACCATTGTTGAGACAGTATTGAAAGAAGAAAGAAAGCTGGTGCAAAAGGAAGTACCCGCCACATTTGAGAAGCAGGTATGTAACACCATCAAGACCAGGGGAGGCATAGTTGCACTTATTCTTAAGGTGACGTCGCAACATTGCAGGTGTAAATTCCATAGTTGTTATGGAATTTGATGTTAGAGATGGTGGAGATGGTACATTCTGGTTTTCAACAGTAAAAATGCTTGCATAGCACTCAGCAATGAGTTCTGCGCATTCTTTGGGATCATCAGTGATCTGGCTTGTGTGGGAATTGCGAAGAGGACCAACTAGAGAGTGAGGTCTCTGCTTTGAATGAACATATTTCCAGAACACCTTACTGTCAGGATTGGTTGCTATGCGCTGTTCAAATTCAAGCACTGCCTTTTTTGTCGCTTGAGGTGGTTGGAAGAGTTATTCCACTTTTTTCTGTTGGCATCTGATTTATGCAGTTTATATTCTCGTTCAGCGTTCCAACGTTCTTTCCTGGCAAGTCGGACCACTGAAGTTTCCCAAATTGCACTTTTGGGGTGGGTTTTTTTCTGCTTACGTGGCACCGATGCTACACACGCTATCCATATTGAGTCCAGGATGCTCTGGAGTATAGTGTTACATCTCCAGAGTTATAGAACTCATACCAGTTTGGGCGCTGTAGCCCAGTGCAGTACAAGTTCCAATCTGCTTTCTTCCAATCAAAGCAAGCAGATTGGAGATGGTTCTGGTTTTTGTTGCTGCCCGCAAGAGCCAGATTGGCAATGATCATAGCATTATATTATATTACATCAGTGTTACCTGTTGGAACACTGCATCCTTCAAAACTTCAATGCTTCCCAAAATTCGCCAACACTACACCTGATATTCCCCCTCCATACACACACATCCGTGTATGTGTGTGTTGTGCGTGTGTCTGTGTGTGTGTGTGTATAGATGGAACAACATGAAATAAAGCTTCTTGATGAAGGACACAACACATTGCCCAGCCCGGGATTCGAACTCACAACCTCACAATTGTGAATCCAACTCCCTAACACAAAGTCTTCACAAGAAGAAACACCTGTTAGTAAATAAAACTTACCCTAAATGAGATTTCCAAGTTTTCTCCCCCCCAAACATCCATACCCGAGTCATATTTCCCCATCTCGTTAAAGTAATGACGTTCAATAGCAAACAAGCCACCAACCATAGTTGGAGTTCTGCAGGTAGAAAAGAAAATAAAGTTTAATAAATTCTGAGAATTTATCTCTTTTGAAGATAGAAGATATTCACCTGTATAAAAATATACTTCAATTACGTACTGGGATAAGTTATCATCATTAAAAAAAAACACACAGTCATTAAAATAATTTATCATCATTAAAATAATTTATCATCATTAAAAAAAAACACACAGTCATTAAAACAATTTATCATCATTAAAATAATTTATCATCATAAAAAAAAACACACACACAGTCCACGCTGTAATGTGGTCATGTAGGTAACACAGTAAAAAGGCTCCCAGTCCAAAATATAAATGTGGTTCGTGTTAGGAAGGGCATCCAGACAGTCCTCTACGAGCGAGACACGGTCACCCAACCAATCTTGCCTCAAGTGGGACAATTCCCGTCTAACCCATGCTAGCATGGAAGATAGACATTAAACGATGATGATGATAAGTACCAGTAATACACTGGGGTAATTGCTGGCCTTGTGCCAAAAGTAGAAACAATTATTAGTCTACCTTTCTATGCCTACATGGGCTGGATGAGTCTTCCCCAGCCATGGTTGGATTAAGACCTTGGAGGACCAGGGGCACTTCAGGTTAGGGGGGGGGGGTATACATAAAAAAATTAGAATACACAGCAAACCCCCCCCCCCAATTTTACACATCAAAGTTAGCTTGGCACAAGTAATTAGAATTGAAAAGTTATACATACAGGTATTAAATTCAAAAATTCTAACCATCTTAATGCCCAGCTGAGGGCACAAATAAATTGCTACAGCCGTCACTGGTGGGGCTCCCATTGCAAGGGGTCAGGGAAATTGCCCCCTTTGCCCCCCAATAAATCCAGCCCTGTCCCCAGCACAGCTTTCTTCTACTTGACTTATTCCTTCATCATCTCTTCTGTAAGGTTCAACATTCTGAGATCTGTTCTTACCACTTCTACTCAGGTTTTCCTCAGTCTTGCTGTTCTGTAAGTGTCTGGCAATTACTCAGACTTGCTCTTCTTGGAATGTCTGGCATTTCTTTACCCACCAGTACAATCTTATATCTAGCATACTACATATGGTTTTTCCTTCTCATCTATGTCTCATCCTTTATCAACATTAACATTACACATCTAGTGGAGCATGCTTGCCTCATTTCTTTCTAACCTTCACGCATCTACAGTGAATGACTATATCTCACTCCCATGCATCATTCCAATTTGTATACAGGCATCATATAATTTACCCTTTGCTTAGAGAGTAAATCTTTTTGCTGCCAGCAGAGATGATAGTTTCATGATATTGTTTCCAGTCTTCTTCTTGTTCTAGCTACTATGTCTTCTGAACACCCTCCTCTACAATAATTTCTACTTTTAATCCTCTGTTAACCCTTTCATGATCGCATTTCTAATGAAATACACTTTATTTTAATTAATTAATGAAGAATTTTGAGGGATTTATTGAAATTAATTATTTCATTACTAAGATAGTAACAAAATTAACCTTCAGGTTAATTTTGTCTTTTTGGTTAGGTTGGTAACTAAAGGGTTAGGGGTTAAATTGTCTTTTGGGCCAGGTTGGTAACTAAAGGGTTAAGGGTTAATTTTGTCTTTTTGGCCAGGTTGGTAACTAATGGGTTAAATTGTCTTTTTGGTCAGGTTGGTATCATCATCATCATCATCATCATCACCGTTTTACGTCCGTTCTTCCACGCTAGCATGGGTTAGACGGGTTGTCCTGTTGTGGGCAGTGTCTGGTCGGCTGACCATGCCTTGCTCATACAGGAACTGATTTAGCTTGATTTCTACAGCTGGATGCCCTTCTTAACACCAACCTCATTTACAGTGAGTGCTGGGTGCTTTTTCGTGGCGCCTACACGTAATATCTAAAGGGTTAAGTAGTTAATAATAGGAAGTGAATCCAACTAAAGGTAACTATCCTACAATCTATTCCTTGCTCCCAATCATGCAAACATGAAAAAATGAAAATAAAACAAAAAAGGAAAATGAAGAGAAATTGTTCAAGTTATAGACTTCATTTTGTAAAATGTAGAACATTAAACTCTTGGAATGAATAAAATTATACCCACTTAATTGGTGCAGCTAGAGGGACATTGTTGTATTTTGGTGGTAATGGGTCCCACTGGTAATGTAAACCCCAGTTGAAACCACCACGTACACGGGGTGAAGCAGTGTAGGTGAATGTATCAGAGTTGATTGTGTCAACAAATGGGATGGCAACTGTTTTACGATCTTTGGCAATTTGGAACAATAGTGGAGGTAACCAGTTGACATTTACTTCAATGTGACTATCCAGAAATACCAAAACCTAAAATATAAAGAAAGTGTTTCACCTTTAACATCCTGTACCACACCAAACCACATTAGTAAGACAGTCTTGAAAAATACAAAACAACACTATGAGTGCATAACATTAACAATTTAACTCTTTATTCTACCACTGGAAATTTCCACAATAACCTGCCCACTGGTAAAGTTGCTACAAATATCAGAATTAACAAACCTGTTTTTAGATATTTTCTGCTAAATCATTACAAGATTAAGAGTTAATAGAAGCTAATTAAACAGAAATTTGAAATTAACTTTTAAAAATTAATTTCAAAGCTACCTATATGACTATATACATGGCTTTCAAATAATAAAATAATGAAAATTATTGTGTCAGTGCTCAGGTGCACTACAACTCATCAAAGGTGCATGTATAGTACATAGAATAATATACAAATATTAGTGTGTATGTGTTTGTGCCTGTCCACTATCTACTAAAGATCAGAGGTAAACAGATTGTGAAAGAGGAAAGAGACATGTAGTTAACATGTGTGTGTATCTGTATCATAACACATACACTTCCCTGACATTTGTACATTATTCAATGTACTATACATGCACCTTTGATGAGTTGTAGTGCACCTGAGCACTATACTCAATCATTTTCATTATTATTATTTTAAATGAAAGATAGAAAGAGATATAAAAAACAGAAGTTCCAATATGGAGGGAGTTGTAGCAGCCAATCAGCTTCATGTATTTCTAATCTATTATTTATCTGTTTTTTTTTGTTGTTGTTGATGATATTAGCCTCTTTGATTCTTTCCATTTGGATGATCTAATATAAAACTATAGATACATAATACTTACATGTCCAGTAGCTTTTGAGGCTCCAAATATACGTGCTCTGATTAAACCTTCACGTTTTCTTGTTCTGAAAACTTTCACCATGGGGAAAGGATTGGTCAACTCCTCTTTTAAGTCTGTTAGATCAGCTGCAATAACAAAAAAAATAAATAAATATATTATATATATGTGTGTGTGTGTGACAGCTCACACCTATCCAGTCCCTTATAGATGATAGCTAGATTCTTTTCTTGTAAAAGTAAATTAGGAAAGATCTAATTAATACATTAAATATTTTCAGTTAAAAATTAGTTAATACCAACATCATTATTGTTGATTTGTATATTTTTAAACTGAAATACAAAAAAATGAAAGACACAAACAGAAAATATCCAGGAAGACTTGGGATGAGGTGATAAATGCTGACCTTGCACGTACCTCTTGAAGGCGATACAGGACTAAGATCTCTGGCATTATGCAGTGATATAGAAGATCTGCCTTTCCATGAGCACAGGTTGAAGCATACATCTAGTATGCACCACCTTCCTCTCCATCTCCATTCCAAACACCTCCCACCCTTGTCCTAACACTTCACCCACGTTCTATCACTCTGCCCCTCAAACAAGTCCCTAGATTTATCTCCCCATCCCCACACACCTGCCCTACCCACACAGTAAAGTGGTCATGAAGGTGACACAACAAAAAGCACCCAGCCCACACCGTAAAGTGGTCATGTAGGTGACACAACAATAACCACCCAGCCCACACCGTAAAGTGGTCATGTAGGTGACACAACAAAAAGCACCCAGCACAATAAAATCCTAAAATACCGGGAACTACGAAACAACTATTTTTTCCAGCCTGTGCTGTTCCAAATGGTGGAGCTGGGCCACTGACCGAAAGTTCTTGTCATTGTTTGCAGCTCACCTTACCAAGGTGTCAGGTGATTCCCATGAATGTACTATGTTGTATCAGCGCCTTAGCCCCGCCATCATGCACAGTAATGCTCCGAGCATATTGGTTTGCATCAAAAATTTCCGTTGACCCTTGTGCTGAATTAATGGTGGTGAATTAATGGTTGTTTTTGTTTGTTTTCTTTCCTTTTTTTTTCTCTCGCTTTGATCATATTATATATTTTTGTTCATTATATTTGTAAGGTTCCTAAATTAATTGTATTTATTATATGTGTTTATATCTATGCTTATATTTTCATTCTGTAAGAACTATAAACAATTTGTAATGTACAATCATATATGTATATCGCTGCGGTTATCTCCCTTTACATGCATGTGAAAAATGTCAAACGACAAAAAGAAACTTGCTTACATAGATCGCTGAAGTCATCAACAAGAATTATTTCATGGATCATTTCTGAAGGAGATCTTTTAACGACAGAGTTAATTGACCGAAATAAAGTTGACCGTGCTTCATTATAGAAACACATAACTACACTTGCTTTAAGTGGCACCTGTAATTGATATTCCTTTGGACACCTGAAACATAAAAGATGCAAGAAAAACAAATCAACATTTAAATTAAACCATTATAGTGAAAGATGGGGAGAGTGGGAGAGACAAATGCAGTGAGAGTTTGGTTCCTTTGTGTTCGGACCTGGTGTATATGTTGCACGGACACACACTCACACTGAGGCAGTGTAGTTAATTATTTGTAGCAAGCAATGGCACTTTAGCAAAAAAATAATATTATGCCATGTTGAATCTGCGTGTTGTAGATGATAGTAGACGAGGTATTGGAGTATCAATAAATGTAGTTGTTAGGCTATTTGTTGTGGCTAGAAATGTAACGTATATTATAATAATAATGAAATCATTGTGTACAGTGCTCAGGTGCACTACAACTCATCAAAGGTGCATGTATAGTACATAGAATAATATACAAATGTCAGGGAAGTAAATAGTGTATGAGTCATGATATACATGTGTGCGTGTGTATGGAGGGGGAATATTAGGTGTAGTGTTGGCAAATCTCAGGAAGCATGGAGGTTTTAAAGGATGCAGTGTCTCGATAGCTACAAACTGATGCAGGGAGTTTGTTCCATGCTTCAGCAACTCTGAGCGGGAAAATATGTGTGAGAGAAGTGTGCTTTGCGCCTTTTTTTCAGTTCTACCTACCAGTTGCGGTTTTTCACTTCGTCGACATCTGACCTCACAAATTACGTTCCCGGTCAATATCTAGCAAAATGTAGCACTTACCAAAAAACTTTGGCCCTCTCGGAAAGGGCCTAGCCACATTCTTCCTACCTAAATATATTTTACACACATTGTTATCATGCCTTTCTGCTACCAATATTTGATACAACATGTAAAGACTTATTACTAAAGTAGTTATCTCCCAAATTATTACTGAGCAGAACAACATAACTACATTTTGGATTTTCTAAGGAGAAGCACATTGTTTCCGTTCAACTTAATTATGTGGAATACTTGCAGCTTTTCACTCTTTTAGTGCTTGTATTAATTTGTTTGGAAGAAAATAAACTTTTGTTATATTTTAACGTGTGCTTTCTGATTTGATCCTTTTCCTCACCATGAAACTCTAAACATGCAGCCTACCAATTTATATCTTACTTAAGGATATTCTCTGCCATCAATATAGAGTGCAACATTCCATGGACAATATCAGTATACAACCAAATATAATAATTTCTAAATAAATTTACAGTAGAATAACATAACAAATATGTTTTAAATATATACATAAATAACATTACAAATGCTTAGATAACATTATAAATTGCTCGCGATTCTTTCAGAAAGATATATTCTTATAACGTTGCAATATTAAAGAAAATATAAAGGAAGGGGTGAACAACCGAACCAACACCAGAGCAAAAGACAGCAGTGTCGCAAGGAGTACCGGACAACCTCTCTAATGATTTTCGAGGCAAGCCAGCACACTCGCAGCGTTGCCTCGGGTGATGGCGAGGCTAATGCGCTGGAACAACTAAGCGCCCTCGCGAGATTCGCCAGTTACCTCTATTATGTGAGCCACCAGTGAAGAGAAGAAGCTCGCAGTCAGCGGCCCAACTCCCCCAAACGTCTCGAAAGCCACAGGCTGAAAAATGTAGCTGGCCGACAGATCAGAGTATTTGAGAGACTTACTCCGCTCGGCTGCGGAAGCTGTGGCTCTCGTCCTATCCGCAGCATCCAGGATGTGGGAAAGAGCAAAAGAGTCACTAACAGTGACGTCCCAGACAAGGCACTTGCCTCTTGACCAGGGGAACAGGGTAAGGCCGTCAGGTCTTTTGCCGTCACTTCTGGACAACCCAGATGATTCTAAGATTGAGGGAATGTTCGCCCGGGCCAAAGCTCTCCTGAGCTAAATATTTTTAAATTTATATTTCTGAACTTTTATAGACAGCCTTCTCTTCTTCCTGTATGTATATATGAAAATATTTTTGTTATATTGTTGATTTTTTATGACTAATCCAAGTACTCTCGTCTCAAATAATCGTCCAACCCCCACCACACCTGTTATACACACACTCATCCTCATCACTCAGTTCAGAATTATTTTCACTTTCAGAATTACTCTCATTACCGTATTTATTACCATGTTCACCTGTGTGAAAGAGCTGTCCTTGGTCCTGGAAATGTGATGGTTTCCCTATGATAGCTAGTCAGTGACGTCATCACCATCATCCATGTTTAACGTCCATATTTCCACACTGGCATGGATCAAGTATCCAACTGAATTCCTTAATTCTCTAAATCCTTCTGGAATGCCATTACATGAATTAGAACTCTAGTTGAGACCCCCCCCCCCCCCCACGATGCTTTTAATTAATCTAGATCCACCAGACGTATGCCATAGAACAAGATTAGTAATAAAAGATGTTTCATAACTTTATCGAAACAACCACTATCACTAGTTGTCTTCTTCTTCTTGCTCGATGAGGCTGGGGTCATCCTGAGCCAGTGATCCCAGAAGCATCATCATGCGTAGAGCCAACCAGGTCCACCAGTTGTGCGAAAGAAAAAACTTTTTATGTTTCCATACCACGGATTCCAATTGAACATCAGATCTTCCTTTTGAATTCAAAAGGTTTCACTTCCATATCAGACTAAGCTTTGCAATGTTAACAAGCCTTAACCATTTAGTTACCAGCCTGGCCAAAACTAGCTCTGGTTCTATGAAATAAAATCACCCATTTTAAAGGTTTCCAATTTAAATTAAAATATTCCATCATAATTTTATATAGGAACCTTACATTAACTTACTATCTTAGTAACAAAATAATTAATAATTCAAGTAAATCTCTTAAAATTCTTCATTAATTAATTAAAATAGTGTGTATTTCATTAGAAATGCAGTCATGAAGGGATTAAAGAAAATATTTGAAGGTTGCTTGGCTTAATCTTGCATTGGTTTGCTTTTCACATATTATCATCGTCACCACTCACTTGAGAATTATTTCCAGAATCACTATCATGACTGTAATTATCGCCATGTTCACATTTATCAGACAATAATATTTGGGTTATGTCCTGATCAGCTGATAGTATTCTCTCGGCCATTTTTGGTGATTTAGATTCACAGAAAAATCCATGCAAATATACAGACATACTTGTTGTGAACATATGAACAGTAGGTCATATGAAACAAGGTAGATTGCTAGGTGATTGGTTTATTAACTGGGACACTTAACAGCCCCCACAAAAAAAATCACATTGTAGACATTAATATAGTTATTACCATAGAGGTAAAATCAATTTAAAACTAAAGGTTATACCAGGTACATAAAAATCAATTTAAAACTATAGGTTATACCAAGTAGATAAAAATAAATTTTAAAGGAAATTGTAAGCAATATTAACTATAATAAAGAAAGGAGTGCGGGACTGCATCCAGAATATATATTTTTTATCCCGTTTGTAAAATAAGTTGGATTACTTTGAATAAATAATAAATGGAAAAAATGAAATTTCATTTCTCACTCTTAGTACGGCTGATACTTAAATATAAGTATGTATACGTACATACATATATGTATACAGACGTACAGTAGTATGTATATACATACATACATGCACACATATATATATGTACGTATGGATTTACCAAACATTTATTATAATGCTCGGTTTGTTTGTAAACAAACAGCCCAGATTAAGTCGCAGTGTTCGGCAACCATCGTTGCCCTTTTGTTCAACACTGACAAAGGAACGATGAACTAGTTTCTAGCTTATTAGCTGTCATCAGCACTGTATACCTTCCTGTCAGTCGATTGAACGTTTGAAAGTATATACTTTCCTTATGCATATTAAAGGCTGAGCAGTCTAATTTGCATATCGAGTGAGTTAGTCAGCCGGGCGTACCGAAAACGATAAATGGAAAAAATGAAATTTCATTTCTCACTCTTAGTACGGCTGATACTTAAATATAAGTATGTATACGTACATATGGAGGCACATGGCTTAGTGGTTAGGGCATTGGCCTTTCAATCGAAAGGTTGTGAGTTCAATTCTCAGACCAGGTGATGTGTTGTTTCCTTGAGCAAGACACTTTATTTCACATTGCTCCAGTTTACTCAGCTGTAGAAATGAGATGATAGGGACTGGGGTCCCTATCATTCCACTGCAAAGTGGTCGTGGAGGTGCCACGGCAAAAAAGCACCCAGTACTCACTGTAAATGAGGTTGGTGTTAGGAAGGGCATCCAGCTGTAGAAATCAAGCCAGCATCAGTTCTTGTCCCATCCTTGCAAGCAGGGAAAAAGCGGACGTAAAATGATGATGACTGACTGACATACATATATGTATACAGACATACAGTAGTATGTATATACATACATACATGCACACATATATATACATACTACTGTACGTCTGTATATATATATGTATGACGTATACATACGAATATTGCATAATTTATCTACTAAATTTCGTTATTCTTGATTAAATATATTTTATTGCTTATTTAAAGATTCACTTCTTTAAAAGTTTCAAATGTCAACACTTCCAGTTAGCGATTGCTTAAATAAACATTCATATATTTCCATCATTAATTTTTCCCTAATGCAGTTTATATATAACTAGCAGCTGAGCCCGGTTGCACCCGGGGCCACTTTTTATTAAGTTAATAATTTGAAAAATATTGAAAGTTTATTATAAAGAAGCAGTTTCAGGGAAAAAAATAGAAATATGCACTTGGGGCTGGACAGCGTTCAATGAGAAGTGGAGCGACGTGAAAAGCGTTGTTTATTAACAGCGAAATAGCAATGTCGATGATATGCAAGTTTAAAAATGCATATTATGAAGGTTTGTATGATAGTTTACACTTTTTCCTGAAACTGCTTCTTTATAATAAACTTTCAATAATATTTTTCAAATTATTGGTACTGTATGTTAACAAGAACGTTGATGAGTTTAAAATTTGTATGAAATTGTAAATAACTCAAGCCAAGTATTAGAACAGGGGGAAATAACTCACCGAATGCGATAGTAAATAGACCGTTTGGGGGCCCTAGGGACCACATTTTTCAAGTTAGAGATTTGAAACCTCGTCTATTTGCTTCCTTGGCACTTTTTACATAGGTGTGTAAATTTTCATGTCCGTCCGACCACGTCTACTACCATTTAACTGTGCACATCTGAATTTCAACCACCACCCATTCCACAAATATATATTAGATATCGTCTTTTTTTAATGTATCATGGATTACGTTACTGATTACATAAGACAGTGCAACACAGTCTCTCTTCAATTTCTGTGGATATTGTCAATTACGATGTTATTTAATGTATCATATCTACATGCATATATATTTGTGTATAATATCAATATGTACACTACACATGCTAGCAGAAAACCACATGAAGAGTAGTTTTTCTGCTAGTAACATATAATTTTCAATATGAGAATAAGATGAAAATACTCACCCAGGTGGCCGAGTGTCTGGAAGGTTTCTGAACAAACCGATTCGGTTACTTATTAGAGTGTTGAAGGCGTAGAGACGATAACCTAAAATGAGATTTAAAAAAGTAGAATGATATATTTTGTTACAAGACCATCATCATCATCATCACCATTTAATGTCCATTTTTCCACACCAGCATGGGTTGGACAAATTGTCCTGTTGTGAGACAAGCTAGGTCAGTTGACTGTGTCTTGTTCATATAGAATTGTTTCTGGCTTGGTTTCTACAGCTGGATGCCCTTCCTCATGCCAAACACATTTACAGTGTGGACTGGGTGCTTTTGTCATGACACCTACATGACCACTTCAGTGTGGACTGGGTGCTTTTTGTCATGACACCTACATGACCACTTCATAGTGTGGACTGGGTGCTTTTTGTCATGACACCTACGTGACCACTTTACAGTGTGGGCTGGGTGCTTTTTGTCATGACACCTACATGACCACTTCAGTGTGGACTGGGTGTTTTTTGTCATGACACCTACATGACCACTTTACAGTGTGGGCTGGGTGCTTTTTGTCATGACACCTACATGACCACTTTATAGTGTGGGCTGGGTGCTTTTTGTCATGACACCTACATGACCACTTTATAGTGTGGGCTGGGTGCTTTTTGTCATGACACCTACATAACCACTTTACTGTGTAGACTGGGTGCTTTTTGTCATGACACCTGCATGACCACTTTACAGTGTAGACTGGGTGTTTTTTGTTATGACACCCACATGACCACTTTACAGTGTGGACTGGGTGTTTTTTGTCATGACACCTACATGACCACTTTACAGTGTGGACTGGGTGCTTTTTGTCATGGCGCCAACATAAATATTTACATGAGGGTGCAGGGAGAAATAAATAATACATATAAAAATTAAGAAGAAAGTACCCAATAAATATACAGAAAGATAGAGAAGGCGTTTGACAGAGTGCCATGATCTGTCATTTATTACTTGGTCGTCCTTAAGGAAATTAGGTGTAGAAGAATGGCTTGTGAGAACAGTCCAAGTCATGTTTGAAGGAGCTGTCAGTAAAATGAGAGTAGGAAATGAGTTTAACAAGGAATTCAAAGTACAAGTAGGAGTGCATCAGGGCTTTGTTCTCAGCCGACTGTTGTTGATTATAGTCCTTCAGGCCATAAGAGAGGAGTTTAAGACAGGTTGTCGATGGGAACGTCTATATGATTAAATAAATGTGGAGGAAAGTAGAGGAAGGGGAATACCAACAAAGAGAGGGGTAAAGATGAAAGAAGATGAAATGAAAGCTAAAAATATTGATTTATTATATTGATACAAGGCCTCAGAGGTGTACAGGAGGGGGAAGGTATATATTTAAGAATATGGTACAATATGACTAAAATCAATAATGGTTTCTGATTTAGGCACAAGGCCAACAATTTTGGGGGAGGGGAAAGTCTATTAAATCAACACAAGTGCATTACTGATACTTTATTTTATCAATCGTGAAAGGATGAAAGTCAAAGTTGACCCTGGTAGGATTTGAACTCAGAACATAAAGGGCTGTAACTCTATGCCACAAAGCATGTTATTCGATACTTCCAATTCACCACCTTATCTATATATATAAAACTGTGGTTGTCTGTCTGTCTATCGATTTTTGGCACACATCTCCTCTTAGAATCTCTCACGGAATTGCACCGAAATTGCTATACTTGTACATTGAGCCCTAGCGAAGACATCGGAAAAAAAAAATTTCAAATTGACCCACCCTATGTGACAAAATCGAATATAATGTATCGATTTTTGAGCGTAAGTTATCAGTTATTTCCCTTTGTTCTGTTTACATTGAGCGTCTTACGTAAAAAATTACGCTGGCTTTCTCAGCGTTTAAAATGACATTAACACAATACACGAACAGTTGAACACTAAGCTTCCGTTTTGCTTCATTTCCATTTAAAAGCATTTTAAAACAATATTTTTACTTGAAAACAAGTCTATTTAAAGATTACGTAAAACAAGCAAATATTTCGTCGTTAGGCGTGCAGACAGACAGTCGTGCAGACAGACAGTCGTGCAGAGAGGTGATATACGCGTGCAGACAGACAGTCGTGCAGAGAGGTGATATAGGCGTGCAGACAGACAGTCGTGCAGAGAGGTGATATAGGCGTGCAGACAGACAGTCGTGCAGAGAGGTGATATAGGCGGGCAGACAGACATAACTGATAATTTGGTTACGCTAATGTTTTTCTCTGCGTTGCAGTGTTTACATTTTCGATCTTTGTTAATAAATAACCAGTGCAGTTTCTATCCCCAGCATCCTCTTTTGTTATAACATTCGGGTTATCGTTATGTTTTCTTAACTTCATAAGGCATATTGTTGGTTGAGGGAATATTAATCAAAAACACCACATGCAAGTCTGCACAGTAGACACTACAGTTTTTAAGCCAAGAAAGAAACTTAACATTGTAACTTTAACACAGCTACTGAGCGACCCCGAGCAACGCCGGGCTTTACTGCTAGTAATCAATAAAAGTGAACTAATAATTGTTTCAACTTTTGGCACAAAGCCAGAAATTACCCCAGTGCATTACTGGTACTTTATTTTATCGACCCCGTAAGGATGAAAGGCAAAGTTAACCTCGGAGGGATTTGAACTCAGAACGTAAAGGGCCATAACTCTATGCTGTAAAGCAGGGTGTCTGACGCTCTACCGATACTGCAAATTCACCGCCTTATAATCAATAAAAGTGAACTAATAATAATACAACCTTCATTCCGTTCTAGTTGATCTTCTTTGCTGCGGACGATTCCAATTTTCTTATTGTCTGTATCTGTGTTTTTTTTAAGGTTCTTTTCTGCCTTCTGAAAATTTTCCAAAAGTATTTGGTGCTTTTTAGGAGATTCTTTTCTGTGTTTTGAAAAATTTGAATCCAGTCCATTTTTTTCATTTGAAATATTATTCCGGAGAGAACCTTTAAGTGGTGCATTATTCCAGGTAAAAATAGACAAAACTAGGATGATAGAAAACAATATACATTTTTTATAGTGGCGCTTCATCATTGCCATGTAGTGTTTAATGATTGCTGGTGACATACACCTGAATAACAGAAACAAAGGTGGTGTTAATTAAGTCTATTAATACAAAGGAACAGTGTATTGTAGTGAAACAGTGTATTATAGTGAAACAGTGTATTGTATTGAAACAGTGTATTATAGTGAAACAGTGTATTGTAATGAAACAGTGTATTGTAGTGAAACAGTGTATTGTAGTGAAACAGGGTATCACATTGAAACAATGTATTGTAGTGAAACAGTGTATTGTATTGAAACAGTGTATTGTATTGAAACAGTGTATTGTATTGAAACAGTGTATTGTATTGAAACAGTGTATTGTATTGAAACAGTGTATTGTATTGAAACAGTGTATTGTTGTGAAACAGTGTATTGTAGTGAAACAGTGTATTGTAGTGAAACAGTGTATTGTAGTGAAACAGTGTATTGTATTGAAACAGTGTATTGTAGTGAAACAGTGTATTGTAGTGAAACAGTGTATTGTAGTGAAACAGTGTATTGTATTGAAACAGTGTATTGTAGTGAAACAGTGTATTGTAGTGAAACAGTGTATTGTAGTGAAACAGTGTATTGTAGTGAAACAGTGTATTGTATTGAAACAGTGTATTGTATTGAAACAGTGTATTGTAGTGAAACAGTGTATTGTAGTGAAACAGTGTATTGTAGTGAAACAGTGTATTGTAGTGAAACAGTGTATTGTATTGAAACAGTGTATTGTAGTGAAACAGTGTATTGTAGTGAAACAGTGTATTGTATTGAAACAGTGTATTGTATTGAAACAGTGTATTGTATTGAAACAGTGTATTGTATTGAAACAGTGTATTGTTGTGAAACAGTGTATTGTAGTGAAACAGTGTATTGTAGTGAAACAGTGTATTATATTGAAACAGTGTATTATATTTAAACAGTGTATTGTATTGAAACAGTGTATTATAGTGAAACAGTGTATCGTATGGAAACAGTGTATTGAAACAGTGTATTATATTTAAGCTGTATTATATTGAAACAGTGTATTATAGTGAAACAGTGTATTGTATTGAAACAGTGTATTATATTGAAACAGTGTAATGTATTGAAACAGTGTATTGTATTGAAACAGTGTTATATTAAAACAGTGTATTGTATTGAAACAGTGTATTGTATTGAAACAATGTATTGTATTGAAACAGTGTATTCTATTGAAACAGTGTTATATTGAAACAGTGTATTGCATTGAAACAGTGTATTATATTGTAGCAGTGTATTGTATTGAAACTGTATTATAGTGAAACAGTGTATTGTATTTAAACGGTGTATTATATTGAAACAGTGTATTATATTCAAACAGTGTAATGTATTGAAACAGCGTATTGTATTGAAACAGTGTATTATAATGAAACAGTCTATTGTATTGAAACAGTGTATTATAGTGAAACAGTGTATGGTATGGAAACAGTGTAATGTATTGAAACAGTGTATTATAGTGAAACAGTGTATTGTAATGAAACAGTGTATTATAGTGAAACAGTGTATTGTAATGAAACAGTGTATTGTAGTGAAACAGTGTATTGTAGTGAAACAGGGTATCACATTGAAACAATGTATTGTAGTGAAACAGTGTATTGTAGTGAATCAGTGTATTGTAGTGAATCAGTGTATTGTATTGAAACAGTGTATTGTATTGAAACAGTGTATTGTATTGAAACAGTGTATTGTATTGAAACAGTGTATTGTATTGAAACAGTGTATTGTTGTGAAACAGTGTATTGTAGTGAAACAGTGTATTGTAGTGAAACAGTGTAATGTATTGAAACAGTGTATTATATTGAAACAGTGTATTATATTTAAACAGTGTATTATATTTAAACAGTGTATTGTATTGAAACAGTGTATTATAGTGAAACAGTGTATCGTATGGAAACAGTGTATTGAAACAGTGTATTATATTTAAGCTGTATTATATTGAAACACTGTATTATAGTGAAACAGTGTATTGTATTGAAACAGTGTATTATATTGAAACAGTGTAATGTATTGAAACAGTGTATTGTATTGAAACAGTGTTATATTAAAACAGTGTATTGTATTGAAACAGTGTATTGTATTGTATTGAAACAATGTATTGTATTGAAACAGTGTATTCTATTGAAACAGTGTTATATTGAAACAGTGTATTGCATTGAAACAGTGTATTATATTGTAGCAGTGTATTGTATTGAAACTGTATTATAGTGAAACAGTGTATTGTATTTAAACAGTGTATTATATTGAAACAGTGTATTATATTCAAACAGTGTAATGTATTGAAACAGCGTATTGTATTGAAACAGTGTATTATAATGAAACAGTCTATTGTATTGAAACAGTGTATTATAGTGAAACAGTGTATGGTATGGAAACAGTGTAATGTATTGAAACAGTGTATTATATTGAAACAGGGCATTGTATTGAAACAGTGTATTATATTGAAACAGTGTATTATATTGAAACAGTGTATTGTATTGAAACAGTGTAATGTATTGAAACAGTGTATTTATTGAAACAGTGTATTATATTGAAACAGTGTATTATAGTGAAACAGTGTATTATAGTGAAACAGTGTATTGTATTGAAACTGTGTATTATAGTGAAACAGTGTGTTGTATTGAAACAGTGTATTATATTGAAGCAGTGTAATGTATTGAAACAGTGTATTATATTGAAACAGTGTATTGTATTGAAACATCGTATTATAGTGAAACAGTGTATTGTATTGAACCAGTGTATTGTAGTGAAACAGTGTAATGTATTGAAACAGTGTATTGTAGTGAAACAGTGTATTGTAGTGATACAGTGTATCATATTGAAACAGTGTATTGTATTGAAACAGTGTATTGTAGTGAAACAGTGTATGTATTGAAACAGTGTATCACATTGAAACAGTGTATTGTAGTGAAACAGTGTAATGTATTGAAACAGTGTATTGTAGTGAAACAGTTTATTGTAGTGAAACAGTGTATCAGATTGAAACAGTGTATTGTAGTGAAACAGTGTATTGTAGTGAAACAGTGTATTGTATTGATACACTGTTTCACTACAATACACTGTATCAATACAATACACTGTTTCAATGTGATACACTGTTTCACTACAATACACTGTATCACATTGAAACAGTGTATTGAAACAGTGTATCGTAGTAAAAAAGTGTATCACATTGAAACAGTGTATTGTAGTGAAACAGTGTATCACATTGAAACAGTGTATTGCAGTAAAACAGTGTATCACATTGAAACAGTGTATTGTAGTGAAAAAGTGTATCACATTGAAACTGTGTATTGTAGTGAAACAGTGAATCAGATTGAAACAGTGTATTGTATTGAAAAAGTGTATTGTATTGAAACAGTGTATTGTAGTGAAAAAGTGTATTGTATTGAAACAGTGTATTGTATTGAAACAGTGTTATATTGAAACAGTGTATTGTATTGAAACTGTAATGTATTGAAACTTTGTATTCTATTGAAACAGTGTATTGTAGTGAAACTGTATTATATTGAAACAGTGTATTATAGTGAAACAGTGTATTGTATTAAAACAGTGTATTATATTGAAACATGGTAATGTATTGAAACAGTGTATTGTACAGAAACTGTATTATATTCAAACAGTGTAATGTATTGAAACAGTGTATTGTATTGAAACAGTGTATTATAGTGAAACAGTGTATTATAGTGAAACAGTGTGTGGTATTGAAACAGTGTTATATTGAATCAGTGTATTGTAGTGAAACAGTGTATTGTAGTGAAACAGTGTAATGTATTGAAACAGTGCATTGTAGTGAAACAGTGTAATGTATTGAAACAGTGTATTGTAGTAAAACAGTGTAATGTATTGAAACAGTGCATTGTAGTGAAACAGTGTAATGTATTGAAACAGCGTATTGTAGTGAAACAGTGTATTGTATTGAAGCAGTGTATCACATTGAAACGAAAGTATTGTAGTGAAACTTTGTATTGTAGTGAAACAGTGTATTGTATTGAAACAGTGTATTGTAGTGAAACAGTGTATCACATTGAAACAGTGTATCGTAGTGAAGCAGTGTATCACATTGAAACAGTGTATTGTAGTGAAACAGTGTATCACATTGAAACAGTGTATTATAGTGAAAAAGTGTATTGTAGTGAAAGAGTGTATCACATTGAAACAGTGTATTATAGTGAAAAAGTGTATTGTAGTGAAAGAGTGTATTATATTGAAACAGTGTATTGCAGTGAAACAGTGTATCAGATTGAAACAGTGTATTGTAGTGAAACAGTGTATTACATTGATACAGCGTATTGTAGTTAACCAGTGTATTGTAGTGAAACAGTGTATCACATTGAAACAGTGTATTGTAGTGAAACAGTGTATTGTAGTGAAAGAGTGTATTATATTGAAACAGTGTATTGCAGTGAAACTGTATCAGATTGAAACAGTGTATTGTAGTGAAACAGTGTATCACATTGATACAGCGTATTGTAGTGAAGCAGTGTATTGTAGTGAAACAGTGTATCACATTGAAACAGTGTATTGTAGTGAAACAGTGTATTGTATTGAAACAGTGTATCAGATTGAAACTGTGTGTTGTAGTAAAACAGTGTATTACATTGAAACAGTGTATTGTAGTGAAACAGTGTTTCACATTGAAACAGTGTATTGTATTGAAACAGTGTATCACATAGAAACAGTGTATTGTAGTGAAACATTGTATTATATTGAAACAGTGTAGTGTTGTGAAACACTGTATTACATTGAAACAGTGTATTGTATTGAAACAGTGTATCACATTGATACAGCGTATTGTAGTGAAACAGTGTATCACATTGAAACAGTGTATTATATTGAAACAGTGTATCAGATTGAAACAGTGTATTGTAGTAAAACAGTGTATTACATTGGAACAGTGTATTGTAGTGAAACAGTGTATCAAATTGAAACAGAGTATTGTATTGAAACAGAGTATTGTATTGAAACAGAGTATTGTATTGAAACAGTGTATTGTAGTGAAACAGTGTAACATATTGAAAGAGTTTATTGTAGTGAAACAGCGTATCACATTGAAACAGTGTATTGTATTGAAACAGTGTATTATATTGAAACAGTGTATTCTAGTGAAACAGTGTAATGTATTGAAACAGTGTATTGTAGTGAAACAGTATATTTTATTGAATAGGTGTATTGTATTGAAACAGTGTATTGTAGTGAAACAGTGTCATCATCATCATCATCATCACCGTTTTACGTCCGTTCTTCCACGCTAGCATGGGTTAGACGGGTTGTCCTGTTGTGGGCAGTGTCTGGTCGGCTGACCATGCCTTGCTCATACAGGAACTGATCTGGCTTGATTTCTACAGCTGGATGCCCTTCCTAACACCAACCTCATTTACAGTGAGTGCTGGGTGCTTTTTCGTGGCGCCTACACGTCCACTTTACAGTGTGGGCTGGGTGCTTTTTTGCCGTGGCACCTCCACGACCACCTTGCGGTGGGGGGGGGGGGGCATATTGTTTATATGCTTCAGCATGTACCCATGGGAGGTCGGGTACCCTGTATTACTGCGTGACGCCAGAAGTCACGGTCGTGTGTCATTGACTTTGAGAGGTGTAGTTGGGTAAGGTCGGCTTTTATCACCTCATCCCAAGTCATCTTGGGTCTCCCCACTCCGCGGTTTCCATCAACATCTAGTGCTCTGCACCTTTTTATGCAGCTGTCATCCTTCATACGCATCACATGTCCATACCAGCGTAACCGCCTCTCCTGCACGCAGCATTTGATTCCTCTTATGCTCAGTCTCTCTCTCAATTCCTTTATGCTTTGTCGTTCACGTATATTACTGTTACACATCCATCGGAGCATGCAGGCTTCGTTTCTCTCTAATCTACGTAAGTCTTCCACCTTCAGCGCCCAGGTCTCACTACCATGCAACATCGCTGTTCGGATACACGCATCATACAGTCTGCCTTTCATTCTGAGGGAGAAGCCTTTTGCAGCTAGCAGTGGTAGTAGTTCCCTAAACTTCTTCCATCCCGTTCTTACCCTAGTTATTGTACTTTCTGAGCACCCACCTCCGTTGCTAATTCGGTCACCTAGGTAGCAGAAGCTGTCTACTGTTTCTACAGGGCCCTCCCAGAGATTAGTGGTACTTGTTTCCTGTGGCTGTTTGCTTGCTGTTTCAGCACAGCTGCTGCATGTGAATCCTACATTCTTAATTAAGCTTCCTGAGATCCCGCTACATCTCTTGTGTACCCATTGTTTGCATTTGGGGCAGAGAATGGAGTTCCTACCTACACCTTTCCTACATACTGAGCAAGGCCATTTCCCTGAGGGGATCTGGGTTCTGTTTTCTCGTCTACTTATAAGGACCTTAGTCTTTGTCATGTTGACTTTGAGGCCCTTTCTCTCTAGTCCCTGCTTCCAGGTTTGGAATTTATTCTCTAGTTCTACCATAGATTCAGCTATGAGTGCGAGGTCATCAGCATACAGGAGTTCCCATGGGCATCCGGTCTTAAACTCCTCCGTTATTGCCTGCAGGACTATGATGAACAGGAGAGGGCTAAGAACAGAGCCCTGGTGGACCCCAACCTGTACGCTAAATTCCTCGCTATACTCATTGCCAATCCTAACTTTGCTGACTGCTCCCCTATACATGGCTTGTACCGCTTTCACAAGCCATTCATCTACTCCTAGTTTTCTAAGAGCCCACCAGATTACTGCATGTGGAACTCTGTCAAAGGCTTTCTCAAGGTCGACAAATGCCAAGTAGAGTGGCTTACTTTTAGCTAGGTACTTTTCCTGTGTATTGTATTGAAACGGTGTATCACATTGAAACAGTGTATTGTAGTGAAACAGTGTATTGTAGTGAAACAGTGTATTGTATTGAAACAGTGTATCAGATTGAAACAGTGTGTTGTATTGAAACAGTGTGTTGTAGTAAAACAGTGTATTACATTGAAACAGTGTATTGTATTGAAACAGTGTATTGTAGTGAAACAGTGTATCACATTGAAACAGTGTGTTGTATTGAAACAGTGTATTGTATTGAAACAGTGTGTTGTAGTAAAACAGTGTATCAGATTGAAACAGTGTGTTGTAGTAAAACAGTGTATTATATTCAAACAGTGTATTGTAGTGAAACAGTGTATTGTATTGAAACAGTGTATCACATTGAAACCGTGTATTGTAGTGAAACAGTGTATCGCATTGAAACAGTGTGTTGTATTGAAACAGTGTATCACATAGAAACAGTGTATTGTAGTGAAACATTGTATTATATTGAAACAGTGTATTGTAGTGAAACTTTGTATTGTAGCGAAACAGTGTATTGTATTGAAACAGTGTATTGTAGTGAAACAATGTATTGTAGTTAAACAGTGCATCAAATTGAAACAGTGTATTGTATTGAAACAGTGTATTGTAGTGAAAAAGTGTAATATATTGAAAGAGTGTATTATAGTGAAACAGTGTATCCCATTGAAATAGTGTATTGTATTGAAACAGTGTATTGTAGTGAAACAGTGTATCCCATTGAAATAGTGTATTGTATTGAAACAGTGTATTGTAGTGAAACAGTGTATTGTAGTGAAACAGTGTATTGTATTGAAACAGTGTATCAGATTGAAACAGTGTGTTGTAGTAAAACAGTGTATCACAGTGAAACAGTGTATCATAGTGAAACAGTGTATCACATTGAAACAGTGTATTGTATTGAAACAGTGTATCCCATAGAAACAGTGTATTGTAGTGAAACAGTGTATCAGATTGATACAGCGTATTGTAGTGAAACAGTGTATTACATTGAAACAGTGTATTGTATTGAAACAGTGTATCAGATTGATACAGCGTATTGTAGTGAAACAGTGTATCAGATTGAAACAGTGTATTGTAGTAAAACAGTGTATTACATTGGAACAGTGTATTGTAGTGAAACAGTGTATTGTATTGAAACAGTGTATCACATTGAAACAGTGTATTGTAGTGAAACAGTGTAACATATTGAAAGAGTGTATTGTAGTGAAACAGTGTATCAGATTGAAACAGTGTATTGTATTGAAACAGTGTATCACATAGAAACAGTGTATTGTAGTGAAACATTGTATTATATTGAAACAGTGTATTGTAGTGAATCTGTGTATTATATTGAAACAGTGTATTGTATTGAAACAGTGTATTATATTGAAACAGTGTATTGTATTGAAACAGTGTATTGAAACAGTGTATTATATTGAAACAATGTTTTGTATAGAAAGAGTGTAATGTTTTGAAACAGTTTATTGTAGTGAAACAGTGTATTGTATTGAAACAGTGTATTGTAGTGAAACTGTGTATTGTATTGATACAGTGTATTGTAGTGAAACAGTGTATCGTAGTAAAACAGTGTATCACATTGACACAGTGTATTGTAGTGAAACAGTGTATCACATTGAAACAGTGTATTGTATTGAAACAGTGTATCGTAGTAAAACAGTGTATCACATTGAAACAGTGTATTGTAGTGAAACAGTGTATCACATTGAAACAGGGTATTGTATTGAAACAGTGTATCACATTGAAACAGTGTATTGTATTGAAACAGTGTACCACATTGAAACAGTGTATTGTAGTGAAAAAGTGTATCACATTGAAACAGTGTATTGTAGTGAAACAGTGTATTGTATTGAAATAGTGTATTATAGTGAAACAGTGTATTTTATTGAAAAAGTTGATTGTATAGAAACAGTGTATTTTATTGAAACAGTGTATTCTATTGAAACAGTGTAATGTATTGAAACAGTGTATTGTATTGAAACAGTGTATTATAGTGAAACAGTGTATTATAGTGAAACAGTGTGTGGTATTGAAACAGTGTTATATTAAATCAGTGTATTGTATAGAAACAGTGTATTGTAGTGAAACAGTGTATTGTAGTGAAACAGTGTAATGTATTGAAACAGTGCATTGTAGTGAAACAGTGTAATGTATTGAAACAGTGTATTGTAGTAAAACAGTGTAATGTATTGAAACAGCGTATTGTAGTGAAACAGTGTATCACATTGAAACAGTGTATTGTAGTGAAACAGTGTATCACAATGAAACAGTGTATTGTAGTGAAACAGTGTATCGCATTGAAACAGTGTATTGTAGTGAAACATTGTATTATATTGAAACAGTGTATTGTAGTGAAACTTTGTATTGTAGCGAAACAGTGTATCACGTTGAAACAGTGAATTGTATTGAAACAGTGTATCACATTGATACAGTGTATTGTAGTGAAACAGTGTATTGTAGTGAAACAGTGTATCACATTGAAACAGTGTATTGTATTGAAACAGTGTATTGTATTGAAACAATGTATTGTAGTGAAAAAGTGTAACATATTGAAAGAGTGTATTGTAGTGAAACAGTGTATCAAATTGAAACTGTGTATTATAGTGAAACAGTGTAACATATTGAAAGAGTGTATTGTGGTGAAACAGTGTATCACATTGAAACAGTGTATTGTATTGAAACAGTGTATTGTAGTGAAACAGTGTATTGTATTGAAACAGTGTATTGTAGTGAAATAGTATATTATATTGAAACAGTGTATTGTAGTGAAATAGTGTATTGTATTGAAACAGTGTATTGTAGTGAAACAGTGTATTGTATTGAAACAGTGTATTGTAGTGAAACAGTGTATTGTAGTGAAACAGTGTACTGTATTGAAACAGTGTATTGTAGTGAAAGAGTGTATTGTATTGAAAGAGTGTATTGTAGTGAAACAGTATATTATATTGATACAGTGTATTGTAGTGAAACAGTATATTACATTGAAACAGTGTATTGTATTGAAACAGTGTATTGTAGTGAAACAGTGTATTGTATTGAAACAGTGTATTGTAGTGAAATAGTATATTATATTGAAACAGTGTATTGTAGTGAAATAGTGTATTGTATTGAAACAGTGTATTATAGCGAAACAGGGTATTGTATTGAAACAGTGTATTGTAGTGAAACAGTGTATTGTATTGAAACAGTGTACTGTATTGGAACAGTGTATTGTAGTGAAACAGTGTATTGTAGTGAAACAGTGTATCACAATGAAACAGTGTATTGTAGTGAAACAGTGTATCGCATTGAAACAGTGTATTGTAGTGAAACATTGTATTATATTGAAACAGTGTATTGTAGTGAAACTTTGTATTGTAGCGAAACAGTGTATCACGTTGAAACAGTGTATTGTATTGAAACAGTGTATCACATTGATACAGTGTATTGTAGTGAAACAGTGTATTGTAGTGAAACAGTGTATCACATTGAAACAGTGTATTGTATTGAAACAGTGTATTGTATTGAAACAATGTATTGTAGTGAAAAAGTGTAACATATTGAAAGAGTGTATTGTAGTGAAACAGTGTATCAAATTGAAACTGTGTATTATAGTGAAACAGTGTAACATATTGAAAGAGTGTATTGTGGTGAAACAGTGTATCACATTGAAACAGTGTATTGTATTGAAACAGTGTATTGTAGTGAAACAGTGTATTGTATTGAAACAGTGTATTGTAGTGAAATAGTATATTATATTGAAACAGTGTATTGTAGTGAAATAGTGTATTGTATTGAAACAGTGTATTGTAGTGAAACAGTATATTATATTGAAACAGTGTATTGTAGTGAAACAGTGTACTGTATTGAAACAGTGTATTGTAGTGAAAGAGTGTATTGTATTGAAACAGTGTATTGTAGTGAAACAGTATATTATATTGATACAGTGTATTGTAGTGAAACAGTATATTATATTGAAACAGTGTATTATAGCGAAACAGGGTATTGTATTGAAACAGTGTATTGTAGTGAAACAGTGTATTGTATTCAAACAGTGTACTGTATTGGAACAGTGTATTGTAGTGAAACAGTGTATTGTATTGAAACAGTATATTTTATTGATACAGTGTATTATAGTGAAACAGTGTATTGTATTGAAACAGTGTATTGTAGTGAAACAGTATATTATATTGAAACAGTCTATTATAGCAAAACAGTGTATTGTATTGAAACAGTGTATTGTAGTGAAACAGTGTATTGTATTGAAACAGTGTATTGTAGTGAAACTGTGTATTATATTGAAACAGTGTATTGTATTGAAACTGTGTATTATATTGAAACAGTGTATTGTATTGAAACAGTGTAATGTATTGAAACAGTGTAATGTATTGAAACGGTGTATTATATTGAAACAGTGTATTGTATTGAAACAGTGTATTATATTGACACAGTGTATTATAGTGAAACAGTGTATTGTATAGAAACTGTGTAATATATTGAAACAGTGTATTGTATTGAAACAGTGTAATGTATTGAAACAGTGTAATGTATTGCAATAGTGTATTATATTGAAAAAAGTTTTGTATTGAAACAGTGTATTGTATAGAAACTGTATTATATTCAAACAGTGTAATGTATTGAAACAGTGTATTGTAGTGAAACAGTGTGTTGTATTGAAACAGTGTATTGTAGTGAAACAGTGTATCACATTGAAACAGTGTATCAAATTGAAACAGCGTATAGTAGTGAAACAGTGTATTGTATTGAAACAGTGTATTGTAGTGAAACAGTGTATCACATTGAAACAGTGTATGGTATTGAAACAGTGTATTGTAGTGAAACAGCGTATTGTAGTGGAACAGTGTATCGCATTGAAACAGTGTATCAAATTGAAAAATTGTATTGTAGTGAAACAGTGTATCACATTGAAACAGCGTATTGTAGTGAAACAGCGTATCACATTGAAACAGTGTATTGTATTGAAACAGTGTATCACATTGAAACAGTGTATTATAGTGAAACAGTGTATTATATTGAAACAGTGTATTGTATTGAAACAGTGTATGATATTGAAACAGTGTATTATATTAAAACAGTGTATTATATTGAAACAGTCTATTATATTGAAACAGTGTATTGTATTGAAACAGTGTATTATATTGAAACAGTGTATTGTATTGAACCAGTGTATTATATTGAAACAGTGTATTGTATTGAATCAGTGTATTATATTGAAACAGTGTATTGTATTGAAACAGGGTATTATATATAAACAGCACAGTGTATTGTATTGAAACAGTGTTGTATTGAAACAGTGTATTGTATTGAAACGGTGTTATATTGAAAAAGCGTATTGTTTTGAAACAGTGTATTATATATAAACAGTGTAATGCATTGAAACGGTGTATTATATTGAAATGGTGTATTGTATTGAAACAGTGTATTGTATTGAAAAAGTGTATTGTATTGAAACAGTGTATTGTACTGAAACAGTGTAATGTATTGAAACAGTGTATTGTATTGAAACAGTGTATTGTATTTAAACAGTGTATTGTATTGAAACAGTGTATTGTATTGAAACAGTGTATTGTATTGAAACAGTGCATTATAGTGAAACAGTTTAATGTATTGAAACAGTGTATTATATTGAAACAGTGTATTGTATTACAACAGTGTATTATAGTGAAATTGTAGTGAAACAGTGTATTATAATGAAACAGTGTAATATATTGAAACAGTGTATTGTAGTGAAACAGTGTATTGTATTGTAACAGTGTATTGTATTGACACAGTGTTATATTGAAACAGTGTATTGTAGTGAAACAGTGTATTATAATGAAACAGTGTATTATATTGAAACAGCGTGTTATATTGAAACAGTGCATTATATTGAAACAGTGTATTATATTGAAACAGTGTATTGTATTAAAAGAGTGTATTTATTTAAGTAGTGTATTATATTGAAACAGTGTATTGTATTGAACCAGTGTATTGTATTGAAACAGTGTATTATATTGAAACCGTGTAATGTATTGAAACAGCATATTATATTGAAACAGTGTATTGTATTGAAACAAAACAGTGTATTGTATTTAAACAGTGTATTGTATTGAAACAGTATTTTATTGAAACAGTGTATTCTATTGAAACAGTGTATTGTATTGGAACAGTGTATTGTATTGAAACAGTGTATTATATTGAAACAAAGCAGTGTATTGTATTGAAACAGTGTATTGTATTGAAACAGTGTATTGTATTGAAACAGTATTTTGTTTTGAAACAGTGTTATATTGAAACAGTGTATTGTTTTGAAACAGTGTATTGTTTTGAAACAGTGTATTATATTGAAACTGTATTGTATTGAAACAGTGTATTGTATTGAAACAGTGCTATATTGAAACAGTGTATTGTTTTGAAACAGTGTATTATATTGAAACAGTGTATTGTATTGAAACAGTGTTATATATTGAAAAAGTGTAATATATTGAAACGGTGTATTGTATTGAATGAGTGTTATATTGAAACAGGGTATTGAAAGAGTGTATTGTTTAGAAACAGTGTATTATATTGAAACAGTGTATTGTATTGAAACAGTGTATTGTATTGAAACAGTGTATTGTATTGAAACAGTGTTATAATGAAGCAGTGTGTTGTATTGAAACAGTGTAATATTAAAACATCTTGGAGTAACAATTACCATATGTCTAATGAAAGACACTACCTATGTCATTAACCCTTTCATTATCATGTCTACTGAAAGACACTACCTATGTCATTAACCCTTTAATTACCATATTTCTAATGAAAGATACTGTCTATGTCATTAACCCTTTCCTTACCATATGTCTAGTGAAAAACACTGCCTATGTCATTAACCCTTTCATTACCATATTTCTAATGAAAGACACTACCTATGTCATTAACCCTTTCATTAACATATGTCTAGTGAAAGACACTGCCTATGTCATTAACCCTTTCATTACCATATTTCTAATGAAAGACACTACCTATGTCATTAACCCTTTCATTACCATATTTCTAATGAAAGACACTACCTATGTCATTAAACCTGTCATTACCATATTTCTAATGAAAGAAACTGTCTATTTCATTAACCCTTTCATTACAATATTTCTAATGAAAGACACTGTCTATGTCATTAACCCTTTCATTACCATATGTCTAATGAAAGACACTGCCTATGTCATTAACCCTTTCATTACCATATTTTTAATGAAAGACACTGTCTATGTCGTTAACCCTTTCATTACCACATGTCTAATAAAAGACACTATCTATGTCATTAACCCTTTCATTACCATATTTCTAATGAAAAACATAGTCTATGTCATTAACCCTTTCATTATCATATGTCTACTGAAAGACACTACCTATGTCATTAACCCTTTCATTACCATATTTCTAATGAAAGACACTGTCTATGTCATTAACCCTTTCATTACCATATTTCTAGTGAAAGACACTGCCTATGTCATTAACCCTTTCATTACCATATTTCTAATGAAAGACACTGCCTATGTCATTAACACTTTCATTACCATATTTCTAATGAAAGACACTGCCTATGTCATTAACCCTTTCATTACCATATGTCTAATGAAAGACACTACCTATGTCATTAACCCTTTCATTACCATATTTCTAATGAAAGACACTACCTATGTCATTAACCCTTTCATTACCATATTTCTAGTGAAAGACACTACCTATGTCATTAACCCTTTCATTATCATATTTCTAATGAAAGACACTGTCTATGTCATTAACCCTTTCATTACCATATTTCTAATGAAGGACACTGTGTATGTCATTAACCCTTTCATTACCATATTTCTAGTGAAAGACACTACCTATGTCATTAACCCTTTCATTATCATATTTCTAATGAAAGACACTATCTATGTCATTAACCCTTTCATTACCATATGTCTAGTGAAAGACACTACCTTTGTCATTAACCCTTTCATTACTACATTTCTAATGAAATACACTACCTATGTCATTAACCCTTTCATTACCATATGTCTAATGAAAGACACTACCTATGTCATTAACCCTTTCATTACCATATGTCTAGTGAAAGACACTGTCTATGTCATTAAACCTTTCATTACCATATATGTAATGAAAGACACTGTCTATGTCATTAACCCTTTCATTACCAGATATATAATGAAAGACACTGTCTATCTCATTAACCCTTTCATTACCATATTTCTAATGAAAGACACTGCCTATGTCATCAACCCTTTCATTACCATATTTCTAATGAAAGACACTGTCTATGTCATTAACCCTTTCATTACCATATTTCTAATGAAAGACACTACCTATGTCATTAACCCTTTCATTACAATATTTCTAATGAAAGACACTGCCTATGTCATTAACCCTTTCATTACCATATTTCTAATGAAAAACACTACCTATGTCATTAACCCTTTCATTACCATATTTCTAATGAAAGACACTACCTATGTCATTAACCCTTTCATTACCATATTTCTAATGAAAGAGACTGCCTATGTCATTAACCCTTTCATTACCATATTTCTAATGAAAGACACTACCTATGTCATTAACCCTTTCATTACCATATTTCTAATGAAAGACACTACCTATGTCATTAACCCTTTCATTACCATATTTCTAATGAAAGACACTGTCTATGTCATTAACCCTTTCATTACCATATTTCTAATGAAAGACACTACCTATGTCATTAACCCTTTCATTACCATATTTCTAATGAAAGACACTGCCTGTGTCATTAACCCTTTCATTACCATTTTTCTAATGAAAGACACTGTCTATGTCATTAACCCTTTCATTACCATATTTCTAATGAAAGACACTACCTATGTCATAAACCCTTACATTACGATATTTCTAATGAAAGACACTACCTATGTCATTAACCCTTTCATTACCATATGTCTAGTGAAAAACACTACTGATGTCATTAACCCTTTCATTACCATATTTCTAATGAAAGACACTACCTATGTCATTATCCCTTTCATTACCATATTTCTAATGAAAGACACTACCTATGTCATTAACCCTTTCATTAGCATATTTCTAATGAAAGATACTACCTATGTCATTAACCCTTTCATTACCATATTTCTAATGAAAGACACTGCCTATGTCATTAACCCTTTCATTACCATATTTCTAATGAAAGACACTGTCTATGTCATTAACCCTTTCATTACCATATTCCTAATAAAAGACACTATCTATGTCATTAACCCTTTCATTACCATATGTCTAATGAAAGACACTGCCTATGTCATTAACCCTTTCATTACCATATTTCTAATGAAAGACACTACCTATCTCATTAACCCTTTCATTACCATATTTCTAATGAAAGACACTGCCTATGTCATTAACCCATTCATTACCATATTTCTAATGAAAAACACAGTCTATGTCATTAACCCTTTCATTACCATATGTCTACTGAAAGTCACTACCTATGTCATTAACCCTTTCATTACCATATTTCTAATGAAAGGCACTGTATTTGTCATTAACCCTTTCATTACCATATTTCTAGTGAAAGACACTGCCTATGTCATTAACCCTTTCATTAAAATATTTCTAATGAAAGACACTGCCTATGTCATTAACACATTCGTTACCATATTTCTAATGAAAGACACTGCCTATGTCATTAACCCTTTCATTACCATATGTCTAGTGAAAGACACTGCCTATGTCATTAACACTTTCATTACCATATATCTAGTGAAAGACACTACCTATGTCATTAACCCTTTCATTACCATATTTCTAATGAAAGACACTGTCTATGTCATTAACTCTTTCATTACCATGTCTAGTGAAATACACTACCTATGTCATTAACCCTTTGATTACCATATTTCTAATGAAAGACATTACCTATGTCATTAACCCTTTCATTACCATATTTCTAATGAAAGACACTGTCTATGTCATTAACCCTTTCATTACCATAGGTCTAATGAAAGACACTACCTATGTCTTTAACCCTTTCATTACCATATTTCTAATGAAAGACACTACCTATGTCATTAACCCTTTCATTACCATATTTCTAATGAAAGACACTGTCTATGTCATTAACCCTTTCATTACCATATTTCTAATGAAAGACACTACCTATGTCATTAACCCTTTCATTACCATATTTCTAATGAAAGACACTACCTATGTCATTAACCCTTTCATTACCATATTTCTAATGAAAGACACTGTCTATGTCATTAACCCTTTCATTACCATATTTCTAATGAAAGACACTGTCTATGTCATTAACCCTTTCATTACCATATTTCTAATGAAAGACACTGTCTATGTCATTAACCCTTTCATTACCATATTTCTAATGAAAGACACTATCTATGTCATTAACCCTTTCATTACCATATTTCTAATGAAAGACACTGTCTATGTCATTAACCCTTTCATTACCATATTTCTAATGAAAGACACTACCTATGTCATTAACCCTTTCATTACCATATTTCTAATGAAAGACACTATCTATGTCATTAACCCTTTCATTACCATATTTCTAATGAAAGACCCTGTCTATGTCATTAACCCTTTCATTACCATATTTCTAATGAAAGACACTGCCTATGTCATTAACCCTTTCATTACCATATTTCTAATGAAAGACACTGTCTATGTCATTAACCCTTTCAGTACCATATTTCTAATGAAAGACACTACCTATGTCATTAACCCTTTCATTACCATATGTCTATTGAAAGACACTGTCTATGTCATTAACCCTTTCAATACCATATTTCTAATGAAACACACTTTCTATGTCATTAACCCTTTCATTACCATATTTCTAATGAAAGACACTGTCTATGTCATTAACTCTTTCATTACCATGTGTAGTGAAAGACACTACCTATGTCATTAACCCTTTCATTACCATATTTCTAATGAAAGACATTACCTATGTCATTAACCCTTTCATTACTATATTTCTAATGAAAGACACTTCCTATGTCATTAACCCTTTCATTACCATATGTCTACTGAAAGACACTGTCTATGTCATTAACCCTTTCATTACCAGATGTCTCATGAAAGACACTACCTATGTCATTAACCCTTTCATTACCATATTTCTAATGAAAGACACTGTCTATGTCATTAACACTTTCATTACCATATTTCTAATGAAAGACACTACCTATGTCATTAACCCTTTCATTACCATATTTCTAATGAAAGACACTGCCTATGTCATTAACCCTTTCATTACCATATTTCTAATGAAAGACACTACCTATGTCATTAACCCTTTCATTACCATATGTCTAATAAAAGACACTATCTATGTCATTAACCCTTTCATTACGATATTTCTAATGAAAGACACTGTCTATGTCATTAACCCTTTCATTACCATATGTCTAATAAAAGACACTATCTATGTCATTAACCCTTTCATTACCATATTTCTAATGAAAAACACAGTCTATGTCATTAACCCTTTCATTACCATATGTCTAGTGAAAGACACTGCCTATGTCATTAACACTTTCATTACCATATATCTAGTGAAAGACACTACCTATGTCATTAACCCTTTCATTACCATATTTCTAATGAAAGACACTGTCTAGGTCATTAACTCTTTCATTACCATGTCTAGTGAAAGACACTACCTATGTCATTAACCCTTTCATTACCATATTTCTAATGAAAGACACTGTCTATGTCATTAACCCTTTCCTTACCATATTTCTAATGAAAGACACTATCTATGTCATTAACCCTTTCATTACCATATTTCTAATGAAAGACACTACCTATGTCATTAACCCTTTCATTACCATATTTCTAATGAAAGACACTGTCTATGTCATTAACCCTTTCATTACCATATTTCTAATGAAAGACACTGTCTATGTCATTAACCCTTTCATTACCATATTTCTAATGAAAGACACTGTCTATGTCATTAACCCTTTCATTACCATATTTCTAATGAAAGACACTATCTATGTCATTAACCCTTTCATTACCATATTTCTAATGAAAGACACTGTCTATGTCATTAACCCTTTCATTACCATATTTCTAATGAAAGACACTGTCTATGTCATAAACCCTTTCAGTACCATATTTCTAATGAAAGACACTACCTATGTCACTAACCCTTTCATTACCATATTTCTAATGAAAGACACTGTCTATGTCATTAACCCTTTCATTACCATATATCTAATGAAAGACACTGTCTATGTCATTAACCCTTTCATTACCATATTTCTAATGAAAGACACTGTCTATGTCATTAACCCTTTCATTACCATATTTCTAATGAAAGACACTACCTATGTCATTAACCCTTTCATTACCATATTTCTAATGAAAGATACTACCTATGTCATTAACCCTTTCATTACCATATTTCTAATGAAAGACACTGTCTATGTCATTAACCCTTTCATTACCATATGTCTAATAAAAGACACTATCTATGTCATTAACCCTTTCATTACCATATGTCTAATGAAAGACACTGCCTATGTCATTAACCCTTTCATTACCATATTTCTATTGAAAGACACTACCTATCTCATTAACCCTTTCATTACCATATTTCTAATGAAAGACACTGCCTATGTCATTAACCCATTCATTACCATATTTCTAATGAAAAACACAGTCTATGTCATTAACCCTTTCATTACCATATGTCTACTGAAAGTCACTACCTATGTCATTAACCCTTTCATTACCATATTTCTAATGAAAGACACTGTATTTGTCATTAACCCTTTCATTACCATATTTCTGGTGAAAGACACTGCCTATGTCATTAACCCTTTCATTAAAATATTTCTAATGAAAGACACTGCCTATGTCATTAACACTTTCATTACCATATTTCTAATGAAAGACACTGCCTATGTCATTAACCCTTTCATTACCATATGTCTAGTGAAAGACACTGCCTATGTCATTAACACTTTCATTACCATATATCTAGTGAAAGACACTACCTATGTCATTAACCCTTTCATTACAATATTTCTAATGAAAGACACTTTCTATGTCATTAACCCTTTCATTACCATATTTCTAATGAAAGACACTGTCTATGTCATAAACTCTTTCATTACCATGTCTAGTGAAAGACACTACCTATGTCATTAACCCTTTGATTACCATATTTCTAATGAAAGACATTACCTATGTCATTAACCCTTTCATTACCATATTTCTAATGAAAGACACTGTCTATGTCATTAACCCTTTCATTACCATATGTCTAATGAAAGACACTACCTATGTCATTAACCCTTTCATTACCATATTTCTAATGAAAGACACTACCTATGTCATTAACCCTTTCATTACCATATTTCTAATGAAAGACACTGTCTATGTCATTAACCCTTTCATTACCATATTTCTAAAGAAAAACACTATCTATGTCATTAACCCTTTCATTACCATATTTCTAATGAAAGACACTACCTATGTCATTAACCCTTTCATTACCATATTTCTAATGAAAGACACTACCTATGTCATTAACCCTTTCATTACCATATTTCTAATGAAAGACACTGTCTATGTCATTAACCCTTTCATTACCATATTTCTAGTGAAAGACACTGTCTATGTCATTAACCCTTTCATTACCATATTTCTAATGAAAGACACTGTCTATGTCATTAACCCTTTCATTACCATATTTCTAATGAAAGACACTGTCTATGTCATTAACCCTTTCATTACCATATTTCTAATGAAAGACACTGTCTATGTCATTAACCCTTTCATTACCATATTTCTAATGAAAGACACTGTCTATGTCATTAACCCTTTCAGTACCATATTTCTAATGAAAGACACTACCTATGTCATTAACCCTTTCATTACCATATTTCGAATGAAAGACACTGTCTATGTCATTAACCCTTTCATTACCATATATCTAATGAAAGACACTGTCTACGTCATTAACCCTTTCATTACCATATTTCTAATGAAAGACACTATCTATGTCATTAACCCTTTCATTACCATATTTCTAATGAAAGACCCTGTCTATGTCATTAACCCTTCATTACCATGTTTCTAATGAAAGACACTGTCTATGTCATTAACCCTTTCAGTACCATATTTCTAATGAAAGACACTACATATGTCATTAACCCTTTCATTACCATATTTCTAATGAAAGACACTACCTATGTCATTAACCTTTCATTACCATATTTCGAATGAAAGATACTACCTATGTCATTAACCCTTTCATTACCATATATCTAATGAAAGACACTGTCTATGTCATTAACCCTTTCATTATCATATGTCTACTGAAAGACACTGTCTATGTCATTAACCCTTTCATTACCAGATGTCTCATGAAAGACACTGTGTATGTCATTAACCCTTTCATTACCATATTTCTAATGAAAGACACTATCTATGTCATTAACCCTTTCATTACCATATTTCTAATGAAAGACCCTGTCTATGTCATTAACCCTTTCATTACCATATTTCTAATGAAAGACACTGCCTATGTCATTAACCCTTTCATTACCATATTTCTAATGAAAGACACTGTCTATGTCATTAACCCTTTCAGTACCATATTTCTAATGAAAGACACTACCTATGTCATTAACCCTTTCATTACCATATTTCTAATGAAAGACACTACCTATGTCATTAACCTTTCATTACCATATTTCTAATGAAAGACACTACCTATGTCATTAACCCTTTCATTACCATATTTCAAATGAAAGACACTACCTATGTCATTAACCCTTTCATTACCATATTTCTAATGAAAGACACTGTCTATTGCATTAACCCTTTCATTACCATATTTCTAATGCAAGACACTACCTATGTCATTACCCCTTTCATTACCATATTTCTAATGAAAGACACTGTCTATGTCATTAACCCTTTCATTACCATATTTCTAATGAAAGACACTGTCTATGTCATTAACGCTTTCATTACCATATGTCTAATGAAAGACACTACATATGTTCTTAACCCTTTCATAACCATATTTCTAATGAAAGACACTACCTATGTCATTAACCCTTTCATTACCATATTTCTAATGAAAGACACTGTCTATGTCATTAACCCTTTCATTACCATATTTCTAATGAAAGACACTACCTATGTCATTAAGCCTTTCATTACCATATTTATAATGAAAGAGACTGTCTATGTCATTAACCCTTTCATTAACATATGTCTACTGAAAGACACTGTCTATGTCATTAACCCTTTCATTACCATATTTCTAATGAAAGACACTGTCTATTGCATTAACCCTTTCATTACCATATTTCTAATGAAAGACACTACCTATGTCATTAACCCTTTCATTACAATATTTCTAATGAAAGACACTTTCTATGTCATTAACCCTTTCATTACCATATTTCTAACGAAAGACACTGTCTATGTCATAAACTCTTTCATTACCATGTCTAGTGAAAGACACTACCTATGTCATTAACCCTTTGATTACCATATTTCTAATGAAAGACATTACCTATGTCATTAACCCTTTCATTACCATATTTCTAATGAAAGACACTATCTATGTCATTAACCCTTTCATTACCATATTTCTAATGAAAGACACTACCTATGTCATTAACCCTTTCATTACCATATTTCTAATGAAAGACACTGTCTATGTCATTAACCCTTTCATTACCATATTTCTAATGAAAGACACTGTCTATGTCATTAACCCTTTCATTACCATATTTCTAATGAAAGACACTGTCTATGTCATTAACCCTTTCATTACGATATTTCTAATGAAAGACACTATCTATGTCATTAACCCTTTCATTACCATATTTCTAATGAAAGACACTGTCTATGTCATTAACCCTTTCATTTCCATATTTCTAATGAAAGACACTGTCTATGTCATTAACCCTTTCAGTACCATATTTCTAATGAAAGACACTACCTATGTCATTAACCCTTTCATTACCATATTTCGAATGAAAGACACTGTCTATGTCATTAACCCTTTCATTACCATATATCTAATGAAAGACACTACCTATGTCATTAACCTTTCATTACCATATTTCGAATGAAAGACACTGTCTACGTCATTAACCCTTTCATTACCATATTTCTAATGAAAGACACTATCTATGTCATTAACCCTTTCATTACCATATTTCTAATGAAAGACCCTGTCTATGTCATTAACCCTTCATTACCATGTTTCTAATGAAAGACACTGTCTATGTCATTAACCCTTTCAGTACCATATTTCTAATGAAAGACACTACCTATGTCATTAACCCTTTCATTACCATATTTCTAATGAAAGACACTACCTATGTCATTAACCTTTCATTACCATATTTCGAATGAAAGATACTACCTATGTCATTAACCCTTTCATTACCATATATCTAATGAAAGACACTGTCTATGTCATTAACCCTTTCATTACCATATGTCTACTGAAAGACACTGTCTATGTCATTAACCCTTTCATTACCAGATGTCTCATGAAAGACACTGTGTATGTCATTAACCCTTTCATTACCATATTTCTAATGAAAGGCACTGTCTATGTCATTAACCCTTTCATTACCATATTTCTAATGAAAAACACTACCTATGTCATTAACCCTTTCATTACCATATTTCTAATGAAAGACACTGTCTATGTCATTAACCCTTTCATTACCATATTTCTAATGAAAGACACTGTCTATGTCATTAACCTTTTCATTACCATATGTCTAATAAAAGACACTGTCTATGTAATTAACCCTTTCAGTACCATATTTCTAATGAAAGACACTACCTATGTCATTAACCCTTTCATTACCATATTTCTAATGAAAGACACTACCTATGTCATTAACCTTTCATTACCATATTTCTAATGAAAGACACTACCTATGTCATTAACCCTTTCATTACCATATTTCAAATGAAAGACACTACCTATGTCATTAACCCTTTCATTACCATATTTCTAATGAAAGACACTGTCTATTGCATTAACCCTTTCATTACCATATTTCTAATGCAAGACACTACCTATGTCATTACCCCTTTCATTACCATATTTCTAATGAAAGACACTGTCTATGTCATTAACCCTTTCATTACCATATTTCTAATGAAAGACACTGTCTATGTCATTAACGCTTTCATTACCATATGTCTAATGAAAGACACTACATATGTTCTTAACCCTTTCATAACCATATTTCTAATGAAAGACACTACCTATGTCATTAACCCTTTCATTACCATATTTCTAATGAAAGACACTGTCTATGTCATTAACCCTTTCATTACCATATTTCTAATGAAAGACACTACCTATGTCATTAAGCCTTTCATTACCATATTTATAATGAAAGACACTACCTATGTCATTAACCCTTTCATTACCATATTTCTAATGAAAGACACTACCTATGTCATTAACCCTTTCATTACCATATTTCTAATGAAAGACACTGTCTATGTCATTAACCCTTTCATTACCATATTTCTAATGAAAGACACTGTCTATGTCATTAACCCTTTCATTACCATATTTCTAATGAAAGACACTGTCTATGTCATTAACCCTTTCATTACCATATTTCTAATGAAAGACACTATCTATGTCATTAACCCTTTCATTACCATATTTCTAATGAAAGACACTGTCTATGTCATTAACCCTTTCATTACCATATTTCTAATGAAAGACACTGTCTATGTCATTAACCCTTTCAGTACCATATTTCTAATGAAAGACACTACCTATGTCATTAACCCTTTCATTACCATATTTCGAATGAAAGACACTGTCTATGTCATTAACCCTTTCATTACCATATATCTAATGAAAGACACTGTCTACGTCATTAACCCTTTCATTACCATATTTCTAATGAAAGACACTATCTATGTTATTAACCCTTTCATTACCATATTTCTAACGAAAGACCCTGTCTATGTCATTAACCCTTCATTACCATGTTTCTAATGAAAGACACTGTCTATGTCATTAACCCTTTCAGTACCATATTTCTAATGAAAGACACTACCTATGTCATTAACCCTTTCATTACCATATTTCGAATGAAAGATACTACCTATGTCATTAACCCTTTCATTACCATATATCTAATGAAAGACACTGTCTATGTCATTAACCCTTTCATTACCATATGTCTACTGAAAGACACTGTCTATGTCATTAACCCTTTCATTACCAGATGTCTCATGAAAGACACTGTGTATGTCATTAACCCTTTCATTACCATATTTCTAATGAAAGACACTGTCTATGTCATTAACCCTTTCATTACCATATTTCTAATGAAAAACACTACCTATGTCATTAACCCTTTCATTACCATATTTCTAATGAAAGACACTGCCTATGTCATTAACCCTTTCATTACCATATTTCTAATGAAACACACTGTCTATGTCATTAACTCTTTCATTACCATATGTCTAATAACAGACACTGTCTATGTCATTAACCCTTTCAGTACCATATTTCTAATGAAAGACACTACCTATGTCATTAACCCTTTCATTACCATATTTCTAATGAAAGACACTACCTATGTCATTAACCTTTCATTGCCATATTTCTAATGAAAGACACTACCTATGTCATTAACCCTTTCATTACCATATTTCAAATGAAAGACACTACCTATGTCATTAACCCTTTCATTACCGTATTTCTAATGAAAGACACTGTCTATTGCATTAACCCTTTCATTACCATATTTCTAATGCAAGACACTACCTATGTCATTACCCCTTTCATTACCATATTTCTAATGAAAGACACTGTCTATGTCATTAACCCTTTCATTACCATATTTCTAATGAAAGACACTGTCTATGTCATTAACGCTTTCATTACCATATGTCTAATGAAAGACACTACATATGTTCTTAACCCTTTCATAACCATATTTCTAATGAAAGACACTACCTATGTCATTAACCCTTTCATTACCATATTTCTAATGAAAGACACTGTCTATGTCATTAACCCTTTCATTACCATATTTCTAATGAAAGACACTACCTATGTCATTAAGCCTTTCATTACCATTTTTATAATGAAAGAGACTGTCTATGTCATTAACCCTTTCATTAACATATGTCTACTGAAAGACACTGTCTATGTCATTAACCCTTTCATTACCATATTTCTAATGAAAGACACTGTCTATTGCATTAACCCTTTCATTACCATATTTCTAATGAAAGACACTGTCTATATCATTAACCCTTTCATTACCATATGTCTAATGAGAGACACTGCCTATGTCATTAACCCTTTCATTACCATATTTCTAATGAAAGACACTGTCTATGTCATTAACCCTTTCATTACCATATTTCTAATGAAAGACATTGTCTATGTCATTAACCCTTTCATTACCATATTTCTAATGAAAGACACTACCTATGTCATTAACCCTTTCATTACCATATTTATAATGTAAGACACTGTCTATTGCATTAACCCTTTCATTACCATATTTCTAATGAAAGACACTGTTATATCATTAACCCTTTCATTACCATATGTCTAATGAAAGACACTGCCTATGTCATTAACCCTTTCATTACAATATTTCTAATGAAAGAGACTGTCTATGTCATTAACCCTTTCATTACCATATGTCTACTGAAAGACACTGTCTATGTCATTAACGCTTTCATTACCATATTTCTAATGAATGACACTAGCTATGTCATTAACCCTTTCATTACCATATTTCTAATGAAAGACACTACCTATGTCATTAACCCTTTCATTACCATATTTCTAATGAAAGACACTGTCTATATCATTAACCCTTTCATTACCATATTTCTAATGAAAGACACTGTCTATGTCATTAACCCTTTCATTACCATATTTCTAATGAAAGACACTGTCTATGTCATTAACCCTTTCATTACCATATTTCTAATGAAAGACACTAACGATGTCATTAACCCTTTGATTACCATATTTCTAATGAAATACACTACCTATGTCATTAACCCTTTCATTACCATATTTCTAATGAAAGACACTGTCTATGTCATTAACCCTTTCATTACCATATTTCTAATAAAAGACACTACCTATGTCATTAACCCTTTCATTACCATATTTATAATGAAAGACACTGTCTATTGCATTAACCCTTTCATTACCATATTTCTAATGAAAGACACTGCCTATGTCATTAACCCTTTCATTACCATATTTCTAATGAAAGACACTGTCTATGTCATTAACCCTTTCATTACCATATTTATAATGAAAGACACTGCCTATGTCATTAACCCTTTCTTTACCATATGTCTAATGAAAGACACTGCCTATGTCATTAACCCTTTCATTACAATATTTCTAATGAAAGAGACTGTCTATGTCATTAACCCTTTCATTACCATATGTCTACTGAAAGACACTGTCTATATCATTAACCCTTTCATTACCATATTTCTATTGAAAGACACTATCTATGTCATTAACCCTTTCGTTACCATATTTCTAATGAATGACACTAGCTATGTCATTAACCCTTTCATTACCATATTTCTAATGAAAGACACTACCTATGTCATTAACCCTTTCATTACCATATTTCTAATGAAAGACACTGTCTATGTCATTAACCCTTTCATTACCATATTTCTAATGAAAGACACTGTCTATGTCATTAACCCTTTCATTACCATATTTCTAATGAAAGACACTATCTATGTCATTAACCCTTTCATTACCATATTTCTAATGAAAGACACTGTCTATGTCATTAACTCTTTCATTACCATATGTCTAATAACAGACACTGTCTATGTCATTAACCCTTTCAGTACCATATTTCTAATGAAAGACACTACCTATGTCATTAACCCTTTCATTACCATATTTCTAATGAAAGACACTACCTATGTCATTAACCTTTCATTGCCATATTTCTAATGAAAGACACTACCTATGTCATTAACCCTTTCATTACCATATTTCAAATGAAAGACACTACCTATGTCATTAACCCTTTCATTACCATATTTCTAATGAAAGACACTGTCTATTGCATTAACCCTTTCATTACCATATTTCTAATGCAAGACACTACCTATGTCATTACCCCTTTCATTACCATATTTCTAATGAAAGACACTGTCTATGTCATTAACCCTTTCATTACCATATTTCTAATGAAAGACACTGTCTATGTCATTAACGCTTTCATTACCATATGTCTAATGAAAGACACTACATATGTTCTTAACCCTTTCATAACCATATTTCTAATGAAAGACACTATCTATGTCATTAACCCTTTCATTACCATATTTCTAATGAAAGACACTGTCTATGTCATTAACCCTTTCATTACCATATTTCTAATGAAAGACACTACCTATGTCATTAAGCCTTTCATTACCATATTTATAATGAAAGAGACTGTCTATGTCATTAACCCTTTCATTAACATATGTCTACTGAAAGACACTGTCTATGTCATTAACCCTTTCATTACCATATTTCTAATGAAAGACACTGTCTATTGCATTAACCCTTTCATTACCATATTTCTAATGAAAGACACTGTCTATATCATTAACCCTTTCATTACCATATGTCTAATGAAAGACACTGCCTATGTCATTAACCCTTTCATTACAATATTTCTAATGAAAGAGACTGTCTATGTCATTAACCCTTTCATTACCATATGTCTACTGAAAGACACTGTCTATGTCATTAACCCTTTCATTACCATATTTCTAATGAAAGACACTGTCTATTGCATTAACCCTTTGATTACCATATTTCTAATGCAAGACACTACCTATGTCATTACCCCTTTCATTACCATATTTCTAATGAAAGACACTGTCTATGTCATTAACCCTTTCATTACCATATTTCTAATGAAAGACATTGTCTATGTCATTAACCCTTTCATTACCATATTTCTAATGAAAGACACTGTCTATTGCATTAACCCTTTCATTACCTTATTTCTAATGCAAGACACTACCTATGTCATTACCCCTTTCATTACCATATTTCTAATGAAAGACACTGTCTATGTCATTAACCCTTTCATTACCATATTTCTAATGAAAGACACTGTCTATGTCATTAACGCTTTCATTACCATATGTCTAATGAAAGACACTACATATGTTCTTAACCCTTTCATAACCATATTTCTAATGAAAGACACTACCTATGTCATTAACCCTTTCATTACCATATTTCTAATGAAAGACACTGTCTATGTCATTAACCCTTTCATTACCATATTTCTAATGAAAGACACTACCTATGTCATTAAGCCTTTCATTACCATATTTATAATGAAAGAGACTGTCTATGTCATTAACCCTTTCATTAACATATGTCTACTGAAAGACACTGTCTATGTCATTAACCCTTTCATTACCATATTTCTAATGAAAGACACTGTCTATTGCATTAACCCTTTCATTACCATATTTCTAATGAAAGACACTGTCTATATCATTAACCCTTTCATTACCATATGTCTAATGAAAGACACTGCCTATGTCATTAACCCTTTCATTACAATATTTCTAATGAAAGAGACTGTCTATGTCATTAACCCTTTCATTACCATATGTCTACTGAAAGACACTGTCTATGTCATTAACCCTTTCATTACCATATTTCTAATGAAAGACACTGTCTATTGCATTAACCCTTTCATTACCATATTTCTAATGCAAGACACTACCTATGTCATTACCCCTTTCATTACCATATTTCTAATGAAAGACACTGTCTATGTCATTAACGCTTTCATTACCATATTTCTAATGAAAGACACTGTCTATGTCATTAACCCTTTCATTACCATATGTCTAATGAAAGACACTACATATGTTCTTAACCCTTTCATTACCATATTTCTAATGAAAGACACTACCTATGTCATTAACCCTTTCATTACCATATTTCTAATGAAAGACACTGTCTATGTCATTAACCCTTTCATTACCATATTTCTAATGAAAGACACTACCTATGTCATTAACCCTTTCATTACAATATTTCTAATGAAAGACACTTTCTATGTCATTAACCCTTTCATTACCATATTTCTAACGAAAGACACTGTCTATGTCATAAACTCTTTCATTACCATGTCTAGTGAAAGACACTACCTATGTCATTAACCCTTTGATTACCATATTTCTAATGAAAGACATTACCTATGTCATTAACCCTTTCATTACCATATTTCTAATGAAAGACACTGTCAATGTCATTAACCCTTTCATTACCATATGTCTAATGAAAGACACTACCTATGTCATTAACCCTTTCATTACCATATTTCTAATGAAAGACACTACCTATGTCATTAACCCTTTCATTACCATATTTCTAATGAAAGACACTGTCTATGTCATTAACCCTTTCATTACCATATTTCTAATGAAAGACACTATCTATGTCATTAACCCTTTCATTACCATATTTCTAATGAAAGACACTACCTATGTCATTAACCCTTTCATTACCATATTTCTAATGAAAGACACTACCTATGTCATTAACCCTTTCATTACCATATTTCTAATGAAAGACACTGTCTATGTCATTAACCCTTTCATTACCATATTTCTAATGAAAGACACTGTCTATGTCATTAACCCTTTCATTACCATATTTCTAATGAAAGACACTGTCTATGTCATTAACCCTTTCATTACCATATTTCTAATGAAAGACACTATCTATGTCATTAACCCTTTCATTACCATATTTCTAATGAAAGACACTGTCTATGTCATTAACCCTTTCATTACCATATTTCTAATGAAAGACACTGTCTATGTCATTAACCCTTTCAGTACCATATTTCTAATGAAAGACACTACCTATGTCATTAACCCTTTCATTACCATATTTCGAATGAAAGACACTGTCTATGTCATTAACCCTTTCATTACCATATATCTAATGAAAGACACTGTCTACGTCATTAACCCTTTCATTACCATATTTCTAATGAAAGACACTATCTATGTTATTAACCCTTTCATTACCATATTTCTAACGAAAGACCCTGTCTATGTCATTAACCCTTCATTACCATGTTTCTAATGAAAGACACTGTCTATGTCATTAACCCTTTCAGTACCATATTTCTAATGAAAGACACTACCTATGTCATTAACCCTTTCATTACCATATTTCGAATGAAAGATACTACCTATGTCATTAACCCTTTCATTACCATATATCTAATGAAAGACACTGTCTATGTCATTAACCCTTTCATTACCATATGTCTACTGAAAGACACTGTCTATGTCATTAACCCTTTCATTACCAGATGTCTCATGAAAGACACTGTGTATGTCATTAACCCTTTCATTACCATATTTCTAATGAAAGACACTGTCTATGTCATTAACCCTTTCATTACCATATTTCTAATGAAAAACACTACCTATGTCATTAACCCTTTCATTACCATATTTCTAATGAAAGACACTGCCTATGTCATTAACCCTTTCATTACCATATTTCTAATGAAACACACTGTCTATGTCATTAACTCTTTCATTACCATATGTCTAATAACAGACACTGTCTATGTCATTAACCCTTTCAGTACCATATTTCTAATGAAAGACACTACCTATGTCATTAACCCTTTCATTACCATATTTCTAATGAAAGACACTACCTATGTCATTAACCTTTCATTGCCATATTTCTAATGAAAGACACTACCTATGTCATTAACCCTTTCATTACCATATTTCAAATGAAAGACACTACCTATGTCATTAACCCTTTCATTACCGTATTTCTAATGAAAGACACTGTCTATTGCATTAACCCTTTCATTACCATATTTCTAATGCAAGACACTACCTATGTCATTACCCCTTTCATTACCATATTTCTAATGAAAGACACTGTCTATGTCATTAACCCTTTCATTACCATATTTCTAATGAAAGACACTGTCTATGTCATTAACGCTTTCATTACCATATGTCTAATGAAAGACACTACATATGTTCTTAACCCTTTCATAACCATATTTCTAATGAAAGACACTACCTATGTCATTAACCCTTTCATTACCATATTTCTAATGAAAGACACTGTCTATGTCATTAACCCTTTCATTACCATATTTCTAATGAAAGACACTACCTATGTCATTAAGCCTTTCATTACCATTTTTATAATGAAAGAGACTGTCTATGTCATTAACCCTTTCATTAACATATGTCTACTGAAAGACACTGTCTATGTCATTAACCCTTTCATTACCATATTTCTAATGAAAGACACTGTCTATTGCATTAACCCTTTCATTACCATATTTCTAATGAAAGACACTGTCTATATCATTAACCCTTTCATTACCATATGTCTAATGAAAGACACTGCCTATGTCATTAACCCTTTCATTACAATATTTCTAATGAAAGAGACTGTCTATGTCATTAACCCTTTCATTACCATATGTCTACTGAAAGACACTGTCTATGTCATTAACCCTTTCATTACCATATTTCTAATGAAAGACACTGTCTATGTCATTAACCCTTTCATTACCATATTTCTAATGAAAGACACTAACGATGTCATTAACCCTTTCATTACCATATTTCTAATGAAAGACACTACCTATGTCATTAACCCTTTCATTACCATATTTCTAATGAAAGACACTGTCTATGTCATTAACCCTTTCATTACCATATTTCTAATAAAAGACACTACCTATGTCATTAACCCTTTCATTACCATATTTATAATGAAAGACACTGTCTATTGCATTAACCCTTTCATTACCATATTTCTAATGAAAGACACTGCCTATGTCATTAACCCTTTCATTACCATATTTCTAATGAAAGACACTGTCTATGTCATTAACCCTTTCATTACCATATTTATAATGAAAGACACTGCCTATGTCATTAACCCTTTCTTTACCATATGTCTAATGAAAGACACTGCCTATGTCATTAACCCTTTCATTACAATATTTCTAATGAAAGAGACTGTCTATGTCATTAACCCTTTCATTACCATATGTCTACTGAAAGACACTGTCTATATCATTAACCCTTTCATTACCATATTTCTATTGAAAGACACTATCTATGTCATTAACCCTTTCGTTACCATATTTCTAATGAATGACACTAGCTATGTCATTAACCCTTTCATTACCATGTTTCTAATGAAAGACACTACCTATGTCATTAACCCTTTCATTACCATATTTCTAATGAAAGACACTGTCTATGTCATTAACCCTTTCATTACCATATTTCTAATGAAAGACACTGTCTATGTCATTAACCCTTTCATTACCATATTTCTAATGAAAGACACTATCTATGTCATTAACCCTTTCATTACCATATTTCTAATGAAAGACACTGTCTATGTCATTAACTCTTTCATTACCATATGTCTAATAACAGACACTGTCTATGTCATTAACCCTTTCAGTACCATATTTCTAATGAAAGACACTACCTATGTCATTAACCCTTTCATTACCATATTTCTAATGAAAGACACTACCTATGTCATTAACCTTTCATTGCCATATTTCTAATGAAAGACACTACCTATGTCATTAACCCTTTCATTACCATATTTCAAATTAAAGACACTACCTATGTCATTAACCCTTTCATTACCATATTTCTAATGAAAGACACTGTCTATTGCATTAACCCTTTCATTACCATATTTCTAATGCAAGACACTACCTATGTCATTACCCCTTTCATTACCATATTTCTAATGAAAGACACTGTCTATGTCATTAACCCTTTCATTACCATATTTCTAATGAAAGACACTGTCTATGTCATTAACGCTTTCATTACCATATGTCTAATGAAAGACACTACATATGTTCTTAACCCTTTCATAACCATATTTCTAATGAAAGACACTACCTATGTCATTAACCCTTTCATTACCATATTTCTAATGAAAGACACTGTCTATGTCATTAACCCTTTCATTACCATATTTCTAATGAAAGACACTACCTATGTCATTAAGCCTTTCATTACCATATTTATAATGAAAGAGACTGTCTATGTCATTAACCCTTTCATTAACATATGTCTACTGAAAGACACTGTCTATGTCATTAACCCTTTCATTACCATATTTCTAATGAAAGACACTGTCTATTGCATTAACCCTTTCATGACCATATTTCTAATGAAAGACACTGTCTATATCATTAACCCTTTCATTACCATATGTCTAATGAAAGACACTGCCTATGTCATTAACCCTTTCATTACAATATTTCTAATGAAAGAGACTGTCTATGTCATTAACCCTTTCATTACCATATGTCTACTGAAAGACACTGTCTATGTCATTAACCCTTTCATTACCATATTTCTAATGAAAGACACTGTCTATGTCATTAACCCTTTCATTACCATATTTCTAATGAAAGACACTGTCTATTGCATTAACCCTTTCATTACCATATTTCTAATGCAAGACACTACCTATGTCATTACCCCTTTCATTACCATATTTCTAATGAAAGACACTGTCTATGTCATTAACCCTTTCATTACCATATTTCTAATGAAAGACATTGTCTATGTCATTAACCCTTTCATTACCATATTTCTAATGAAAGACACTGTCTATTGCATTAACCCTTTCATTACCATATTTCTAATGCAAGACACTACCTATGTCATTACCCCTTTCATTACCATATTTCTAATGAAAGACACGGTCTATGTCATTAACCCTTTCATTACCATATTTTTAATGAAAGACACTGTCTATGTCATTAACGCTTTCATTACCATATGTCTAATGAAAGACACTACATATGTTCTTAACCCTTTCATAACCATATTTCTAATGAAAGACACTACCTATGTCATTAACCCTTTCATTACCATATTTCTAATGAAAGACACTGTCTATGTCATTAACCCTTTCATTACCATATTTCTAATGAAAGACACTACCTATGTCATTAAGCCTTTCATTACCATATTTATAATGAAAGAGACTGTCTATGTCATTAACCCTTTCATTAACATATGTCTACTGAAAGACACTGTCTATGTCATTAACCCTTTCATTACCATATTTTTAATGAAAGACACTGTCTATTGCATTAACCCTTTCATTACCATATTTCTAATGAAAGACACTGTCTATATCATTAACCCTTTCATTACCATATGTCTAATGAAAGACACTGCCTATGTCATTAACCCTTTCATTACAATATTTCTAATGAAAGAGACTGTCTATGTCATTAACCCTTTCATTACCATATGTCTACTGAAAGACACTGTCTATGTCATTAACCCTTTCATTACCATATTTCTAATGAAAGACACTGTCTATTGCATTAACCCTTTCATTACCATATTTCTAATGCAAGACACTACCTATGTCATTACCCCTTTCATTACCATATTTCTAATGAAAGACACTGTCTATGTCATTAACGCTTTCATTACCATATTTCTAATGAAAGACACTGTCTATGTCATTAACCCTTTCATTACCATATGTCTAATGAAAGACACTACATATGTTCTTAACCCTTTCATTACCATATTTCTAATGAAAGACACTACCTATGTCATTAACCCTTTCATTACCATATTTCTAATGAAAGACACTGTCTATGTCATTAACCCTTTCATTACCATATTTCTAATGAAACACACTACCTATGTCATTAACCCTTTCATTACAATATTTCTAATGAAAGACACTTTCTATGTCATTAACCCTTTCATTACCATATGTCTAATGAAAGACACTACATATGTTCTTAACCCTTTCATTACCATATTTCTAATGAAAGACACTACCTATGTCATTAACCCTTTGATTACCATATTTCTAATGAAAGACATTACCTATGTCATTAACCCTTTCATTACCATATTTCTAATGAAAGACACTGTCTATGTCATTAACCCTTTCATTACCATATGTCTAATGAAAGACACTACCTATGTCATTAACCCTTTCATTACCATATTTCTAATGAAAGACACTACCTATGTCATTAACCCTTTCATTACCATATTTCTAATGAAAGACACTGTCTATGTCATTAACCCTTTCATTACCATATTTCTAATGAAAGACACTATCTATGTCATTAACCCTTTCATTACCATATTTCTAATGAAAGACACTACCTATGTCATTAACCCTTTCATTACCATATTTCTAATGAAAGACACTACCTATGTCATTAACCCTTTCATTACCATATTTCTAATGAAAGACACTGTCTATGTCATTAACCCTTTCATTACCATATTTCTAATGAAAGACACTATCTATGTCATTAACCCTTTCATTACCATATTTCTAATGAAAGACACTGTCTATGTCATTAACCCTTTCATTACCATATTTCTAATGAAAGACACTGTCTATGTCATTAACCCTTTCAGTACCATATTTCTAATGAAAGACACTACCTATGTCATTAACCCTTTCATTACCATATTTCGAATGAAAGACACTGTCTATGTCATTAACCCTTTCATTACCATATATCTAATGAAAGACACTGTCTACGTCATTAACCCTTTCATTACCATATTTCTAATGAAAGACACTATCTATGTTATTAACCCTTTCATTACCATATTTCTAACGAAAGACCCTGTCTATGTCATTAACCCTTCATTACCATGTTTCTAATGAAAGACACTGTCTATGTCATTAACCCTTTCAGTACCATATTTCTAATGAAAGACACTACCTTTGTCATTAACCCTTTCATTACCATATTTCGAATGAAAGATACTACCTATGTCATTAACCCTTTCATTACCATATATCTAATGAAAGACACTGTCTATGTCATTAACCCTTTCATTACCATATGTCTACTGAAAGACACTGTCTATGTCATTAACCCTTTCATTACCAGATGTCTCATGAAAGACACTGTGTATGTCATTAACCCTTTCATTACCATATTTCTAATGAAAGACACTGTCTATGTCATTAACCCTTTCATTACCATATTTCTAATGAAAAACACTACCTATGTCATTAACCCTTTCATTACCATATTTCTAATGAAAGACACTGCCTATGTCATTACCCCTTTCATTACCATATTTCTAATGAAACACACTGTCTATGTCATTAACTCTTTCATTACCATATGTCTAATAACAGACACTGTCTATGTCATTAACCCTTTCAGTACCATATTTCTAATGAAAGACACTACCTATGTCATTAACCCTTTCATTACCATATTTCTAATGAAAGACACTACCTATGTCATTAACCTTTCATTGCCATATTTCTAATGAAAGACACTACCTATGTCATTAACCCTTTCATTACCATATTTCAAATGAAAGACACTACCTATGTCATTAACCCTTTCATTACCGTATTTCTAATGAAAGACACTGTCTATTGCATTAACCCTTTCATTACCATATTTCTAATGCAAGACACTACCTATGTCATTACCCCTTTCATTACCATATTTCTAATGAAAGACACTGTCTATGTCATTAACCCTTTCATTACCATATTTCTAATGAAAGACACTGTCTATGTCATTAACGCTTTCATTACCATATGTCTAATGAAAGACACTACATATGTTCTTAACCCTTTCATAACCATATTTCTAATGAAAGACACTACCTATGTCATTAACCCTTTCATTACCATATTTCTAATGAAAGACACTGTCTATGTCATTAACCCTTTCATTACCATATTTCTAATGAAAGACACTACCTATGTCATTAAGCCTTTCATTACCATTTTTATAATGAAAGAGACTGTCTATGTCATTAACCCTTTCATTAACATATGTCTACTGAAAGACACTGTCTATGTCATTAACCCTTTCATTACCATATTTCTAATGAAAGACACTGTCTATTGCATTAACCCTTTCATTACCATATTTCTAATGAAAGACACTGTCTATATCATTAACCCTTTCATTACCATATGTCTAATGAAAGACACTGCCTATGTCATTAACCCTTTCATTACAATATTTCTAATGAAAGAGACTGTCTATGTCATTAACCCTTTCATTACCATATGTCTACTGAAAGACACTGTCTATTGCATTAACCCTTTCATTACCATATTTCTAATGCAAGACACTACCTATGTCATTACCCCTTTCATTACCATATTTCTAATGAAAGACACTGTCTATGTCATTAACCCTTTCATTACCATATTTCTAATGAAAGACATTGTCTATGTCATTAACCCTTTCATTACCATATTTCTAATGAAAGACACTGTCTATGTCATTAACCCTTTCATTACCATATTTCTAATGAAACACACTACCTATGTCATTAACCCTTTCATTACAATATTTCTAATGAAAGACACTTTCTATGTCATTAACCCTTTCATTACCATATTTCTAACGAAAGACACTGTCTATGTCATAAACTCTTTCATTACCATGTCTAGTGAAAGACACTACCTATGTCATTAACCCTTTGATTACCATATTTCTAATGAAAGACATTACCTATGTCATTAACCCTTTCATTACCATATTTCTAATGAAAGACACTGTCTATGTCATTAACCCTTTCATTACCATATGTCTAATGAAAGACACTACCTATGTCATTAACCCTTTCATTACCATATTTCTAATGAAAGACACTACCTATGTCATTAACCCTTTCATTACCATATTTCTAATGAAAGACACTGTCTATGTCATTAACCCTTTCATTACCATATTTCTAATGAAAGACACTATCTATGTCATTAACCCTTTCATTACCATATTTCTAATGAAAGACACTACCTATGTCATTAACCCTTTCATTACCATATTTCTAATGAAAGACACTACCTATGTCATTAACCCTTTCATTACCATATTTCTAATGAAAGACACTGTCTATGTCATTAACCCTTTCATTACCATATTTCTAATGAAAGACACTGTCTATGTCATTAACCCTTTCATTACCATATTTCTAATGAAAGACACTGTCTATGTCATTAACCCTTTCATTACCATATTTCTAATGAAAGACACTATCTATGTCATTAACCCTTTCATTACCATATTTCTAATGAAAGACACTGTCTATGTCATTAACCCTTTCATTACCATATTTCTAATGAAAGACACTGTCTATGTCATTAACCCTTTCAGTACCATATTTCTAATGAAAGACACTACCTATGTCATTAACCCTTTCATTACCATATTTCGAATGAAAGACACTGTCTATGTCATTAACCCTTTCATTACCATATATCTAATGAAAGACACTGTCTACGTCATTAACCCTTTCATTACCATATTTCTAATGAAAGACACTATCTATGTTATTAACCCTTTCATTACCATATTTCTAACGAAAGACCCTGTCTATGTCATTAACCCTTCATTACCATGTTTCTAATGAAAGACACTGTCTATGTCATTAACCCTTTCAGTACCATATTTCTAATGAAAGACACTACCTATGTCATTAACCCTTTCATTACCATATTTCGAATGAAAGATACTACCTATGTCATTAACCCTTTCATTACCATATATCTAATGAAAGACACTGTCTATGTCATTAACCCTTTCATTACCATATGTCTACTGAAAGACACTGTCTATGTCATTAACCCTTTCATTACCAGATGTCTCATGAAAGACACTGTGTATGTCATTAACCCTTTCATTACCATATTTCTAATGAAAGACACTGTCTATGTCATTAACCCTTTCATTACCATATTTCTAATGAAAAACACTACCTATGTCATTAACCCTTTCATTACCATATTTCTAATGAAAGACACTGCCTATGTCATTAACCCTTTCATTACCATATTTCTAATGAAACACACTGTCTATGTCATTAACTCTTTCATTACCATATGTCTAATAACAGACACTGTCTATGTCATTAACCCTTTCAGTACCATATTTCTAATGAAAGACACTACCTATGTCATTAACCCTTTCATTACCATATTTCTAATGAAAGACACTACCTATGTCATTAACCTTTCATTGCCATATTTCTAATGAAAGACACTACCTATGTCATTAACCCTTTCATTACCATATTTCAAATGAAAGACACTACCTATGTCATTAACCCTTTCATTACCGTATTTCTAATGAAAGACACTGTCTATTGCATTAACCCTTTCATTACCATATTTCTAATGCAAGACACTACCTATGTCATTACCCCTTTCATTACCATATTTCTAATGAAAGACACTGTCTATGTCATTAACCCTTTCATTACCATATTTCTAATGAAAGACACTGTCTATGTCATTAACGCTTTCATTACCATATGTCTAATGAAAGACACTACATATGTTCTTAACCCTTTCATAACCATATTTCTAATGAAAGACACTACCTATGTCATTAACCCTTTCATTACCATATTTCTAATGAAAGACACTGTCTATGTCATTAACCCTTTCATTACCATATTTCTAATGCAAGACACTACCTATGTCATTACCCCTTTCATTACCATATTTCTAATGAAAGACACTGTCTATGTCATTAACGCTTTCATTACCATATTTCTAATGAAAGACACTGTCTATGTCATTAACCCTTTCATTACCATATGTCTAATGAAAGACACTACATATGTTCTTAACCCTTTCATTACCATATTTCTAATGAAACACACTACCTATGTCATTAACCCTTTCATTACAATATTTCTAATGAAAGACACTTTCTATGTCATTAACCCTTTCATTACCATATTTCTAACGAAAGACACTGTCTATGTCATAAACTCTTTCATTACCATGTCTAGTGAAAGACACTACCTATGTCATTAACCCTTTGATTACCATATTTCTAATGAAAGACATTACCTATGTCATTAACCCTTTCATTACCATATTTCTAATGAAAGACACTGTCTATGTCATTAACCCTTTCATTACCATATGTCTAATGAAAGACACTACCTATGTCATTAACCCTTTCATTACCATATTTCTAATGAAAGACACTACCTATGTCATTAACCCTTTCATTACCATATTTCTAATGAAAGACACTGTCTATGTCATTAACCCTTTCATTACCATATTTCTAATGAAAGACACTATCTATGTCATTAACCCTTTCATTACCATATTTCTAATGAAAGACACTACCTATGTCATTAACCCTTTCATTACCATATTTCTAATGAAAGACACTACCTATGTCATTAACCCTTTCATTACCATATTTCTAATGAAAGACACTGTCTATGTCATTAACCCTTTCATTACCATATTTCTAATGAAAGACACTGTCTATGTCATTAACCCTTTCATTACCATATTTCTAATGAAAGACACTGTCTATGTCATTAACCCTTTCATTACCATATTTCTAATGAAAGACACTATCTATGTCATTAACCCTTTCATTACCATATTTCTAATGAAAGACACTGTCTATGTCATTAACCCTTTCATTACCATATTTCTAATGAAAGACACTGTCTATGTCATTAACCCTTTCAGTACCATATTTCTAATGAAAGACACTACCTATGTCATTAACCCTTTCATTACCATATTTCGAATGAAAGACACTGTCTATGTCATTAACCCTTTCATTACCATATATCTAATGAAAGACACTGTCTACGTCATTAACCCTTTCATTACCATATTTCTAATGAAAGACACTATCTATGTTATTAACCCTTTCATTACCATATTTCTAACGAAAGACCCTGTCTATGTCATTAACCCTTCATTACCATGTTTCTAATGAAAGACACTGTCTATGTCATTAACCCTTTCAGTACCATATTTCTAATGAAAGACACTACCTATGTCATTAACCCTTTCATTACCATATTTCGAATGAAAGATACTACCTATGTCATTAACCCTTTCATTACCATATATCTAATGAAAGACACTGTCTATGTCATTAACCCTTTCATTACCATATGTCTACTGAAAGACACTGTCTATGTCATTAACCCTTTCATTACCAGATGTCTCATGAAAGACACTGTGTATGTCATTAACCCTTTCATTACCATATTTCTAATGAAAGACACTGTCTATGTCATTAACCCTTTCATTACCATATTTCTAATGAAAAACACTACCTATGTCATTAACCCTTTCATTACCATATTTCTAATGAAAGACACTGCCTATGTCATTAACCCTTTCATTACCATATTTCTAATGAAACACACTGTCTATGTCATTAACTCTTTCATTACCATATGTCTAATAACAGACACTGTCTATGTCATTAACCCTTTCAGTACCATATTTCTAATGAAAGACACTACCTATGTCATTAACCCTTTCATTACCATATTTCTAATGAAAGACACTACCTATGTCATTAACCTTTCATTGCCATATTTCTAATGAAAGACACTACCTATGTCATTAACCCTTTCATTACCATATTTCAAATGAAAGACACTACCTATGTCATTAACCCTTTCATTACCGTATTTCTAATGAAAGACACTGTCTATTGCATTAACCCTTTCATTACCATATTTCTAATGCAAGACACTACCTATGTCATTACCCCTTTCATTACCATATTTCTAATGAAAGACACTGTCTATGTCATTAACCCTTTCATTACCATATTTCTAATGAAAGACACTGTCTATGTCATTAACGCTTTCATTACCACATGTCTAATGAAAGACACTACATATGTTCTTAACCCTTTCATAACCATATTTCTAATGAAAGACACTACCTATGTCATTAACCCTTTCATTACCATATTTCTAATGAAAGACACTGTCTATGTCATTAACCCTTTCATTACCATATTTCTAATGAAAGACACTACCTATGTCATTAAGCCTTTCATTACCATTTTTATAATGAAAGAGACTGTCTATGTCATTAACCCTTTCATTAACATATGTCTACTGAAAGACACTGTCTATGTCATTAACCCTTTCATTACCATATTTCTAATGAAAGACACTGTCTATTGCATTAACCCTTTCATTACCATATTTCTAATGAAAGACACTGTCTATATCATTAACCCTTTCATTACCATATGTCTAATGAAAGACACTGCCTATGTCATTAACCCTTTCATTACAATATTTCTAATGAAAGAGACTGTCTATGTCATTAACCCTTTCATTACCATATGTCTACTGAAAGACACTGTCTATTGCATTAACCCTTTCATTACCATATTTCTAATGCAAGACACTACCTATGTCATTACCCCTTTCATTACCATATTTCTAATGAAAGACACTGTCTATGTCATTAACCCTTTCATTACCATATTTCTAATGAAAGACATTGTCTATGTCATTAACCCTTTCATTACCATATTTCTAATGAAAGACACTACCTATGTCATTAACCCTTTCATTACCATATTTATAATGTAAGACACTGTCTATTGCATTAACCCTTTCATTACAATATTTCTAATGAAAGAGACTGTCTATGTCATTAACCCTTTCATTACCATATGTCTACTGAAAGACACTGTCTATGTCATTAACGCTTTCATTACCATATTTCTAATGAATGACACTAGCTATGTCATTAACCCTTTCATTACCATATTTCTAATGAAAGACACTACCTATGTCATTAACCCTTTCATTACCATATTTCTAATGAAAGACACTGTCTATATCATTAACCCTTTCATTACCATATTTCTAATGAAAGACACTGTCTATGTCATTAACCCTTTCATTACCATATTTCTAATGAAAGACACTGTCTATGTCATTAACCCTTTCATTACCATATTTCTAATGAAAGACACTAACTATGTCATTAACCCTTTCATTACCATATTTCTAATGAAAGACACTACCTATGTCATTAACCCTTTCATTACCATATTTCTAATGAAAGACACTGTCTATGTCATTAACCCTTTCATTACCATATTTCTAATAAAAGACACTACCTATGTCATTAACCCTTTCATTACCATATTTATAATGAAAGACACTGTCTATTGCATTAACCCTTTCATTACCATATTTCTAATGAAAGACACTGCCTATGTCATTAACCCTTTCATTACCATATTTCTAATGAAAGACACTGTCTATGTCATTAACCCTTTCATTACCATATTTATAATGAAAGACACTGCCTATGTCATTAACCCTTTCTTTACCATATGTCTAATGAAAGACACTGCCTATGTCATTAACCCTTTCATTACAATATTTCTAATGAAAGAGACTGTCTATGTCATTAACCCTTTCATTACCATATGTCTACTGAAAGACACTGTCTATATCATTAACCCTTTCATTACCATATTTCTATTGAAAGACACTATCTATGTCATTAACCCTTTCGTTACCATATTTCTAATGAATGACACTAGCTATGTCATTAACCCTTTCATTACCATATTTCTAATGAAAGACACTACCTATGTCATTAACCCTTTCATTACCATATTTCTAATGAAAGACACTGTCTATGTCATTAACCCTTTCATTACCATATTTCTAATGAAAGACACTGTCTATGTCATTAACCCTTTCATTACCATATTTCTAATGAAAGACACTATCTATGTCATTAACCCTTTCATTACCATATTTCTAATGAAAGACACTGTCTATGTCATTAACTCTTTCATTACCATATGTCTAATAACAGACACTGTCTATGTCATTAACCCTTTCAGTACCATATTTCTAATGAAAGACACTACCTATGTCATTAACCCTTTCATTACCATATTTCTAATGAAAGACACTACCTATGTCATTAACCTTTCATTGCCATATTTCTAATGAAAGACACTACCTATGTCATTAACCCTTTCATTACCATATTTCAAATGAAAGACACTACCTATGTCATTAACCCTTTCATTACCATATTTCTAATGAAAGACACTGTCTATTGCATTAACCCTTTCATTACCATATTTCTAATGCAAGACACTACCTATGTCATTACCCCTTTGATTACCATATTTCTAATGAAAGACACTGTCTATGTCATTAACCCTTTCATTACCATATTTCTAATGAAAGACACTGTCTATGTCATTAACGCTTTCATTACCATATGTCTAATGAAAGACACTACATATGTTCTTAACCCTTTCATAACCATATTTCTAATGAAAGACACTACCTATGTCATTAACCCTTTCATTACCATATTTCTAATGAAAGACACTGTCTATGTCATTAACCCTTTCATTACCATATTTCTAATGAAAGACACTACCTATGTCATTAAGCCTTTCATTACCATATTTATAATGAAAGAGACTGTCTATGTCATTAACCCTTTCATTAACATATGTCTACTGAAAGACACTGTCTATGTCATTAACCCTTTCATTACCATATTTCTAATGAAAGACACTGTCTATTGCATTAACCCTTTCATTACCATATTTCTAATGAAAGACACTGTCTATATCATTAACCCTTTCATTACCATATGTCTAATGAAAGACACTGCCTATGTCATTAACCCTTTCATTACAATATTTCTAATGAAAGAGACTGTCTATGTCATTAACCCTTTCATTACCATATGTCTACTGAAAGACACTGTCTATGTCATTAACCCTTTCATTACCATATTTCTAATGAAAGACACTGTCTATTGCATTAACCCTTTCATTACCATATTTCTAATGCAAGACACTACCTATGTCATTACCCCTTTCATTACCATATTTCTAATGAAAGACACTGTCTATGTCATTAACCCTTTCATTACCATATTTCTAATGAAAGACATTGTCTATGTCATTAACCCTTTCATTACCATATTTCTAATGAAAGACACTACCTATGTCATTAACCCTTTCATTACCATATTTATAATGTAAGACACTGTCTATTGCATTAACCCTTTCATTACCATATTTCTAATGAAAGACACTGTTATATCATTAACCCTTTCATTACCATATGTCTAATGAAAGACACTGCCTATGTCATTAACCCTTTCATTACAATATTTCTAATGAAAGAGACTGTCTATGTCATTAACCCTTTCATTACCATATGTCTACTGAAAGACAGTGTCTATGTCATTAACGCTTTCATTACTATATTTCTAATGAATGACACTAGCTATGTCATTAACCCTTTCATTACCATATTTCTAATGCAAGACACTACCTATGTCATTACCCCTTTCATTACCATATTTCTAATGAAAGACACTGTCTATGTCATTAACGCTTTCATTACCATATTTCTAATGAAAGACACTGTCTATGTCATTAACCCTTTCATTACCATATGTCTAATGAAAGACACTACATATGTTCTTAACCCTTTCATTACCATATTTCTAATGAAAGACACTACCTATGTCATTAACCCTTTCATTACCATATTTCTAATGAAAGACACTGTCTATGTCATTAACCCTTTCATTACCATATTTCTAATGAAAGACACTACCTATGTCATTAACCCTTTCATTACAATATTTCTAATGAAAGACACTTTCTATGTCATTAACCCTTTCATTACCATATTTCTAACGAAAGACACTGTCTATGTCATAAACTCTTTCATTACCATGTCTAGTGAAAGACACTACCTATGTCATTAACCCTTTGATTACCATATTTCTAATGAAAGACATTACCTATGTCATTAACCCTTTCATTACCATATTTCTAATGAAAGACACTGTCTATGTCATTAACCCTTTCATTACCATATGTCTAATGAAAGACACTACCTATGTCATTAACCCTTTCATTACCATATTTCTAATGAAAGACACTACCTATGTCATTAACCCTTTCATTACCATATTTCTAATGAAAGACACTGTCTATGTCATTAACCCTTTCATTACCATATTTCTAATGAAAGACACTATCTATGTCATTAACCCTTTCATTACCATATTTCTAATGAAAGACACTACCTATGTCATTAACCCTTTCATTACCATATTTCTAATGAAAGACACTACCTATGTCATTAACCCTTTCATTACCATATTTCTAATGAAAGACACTGTCTATGTCATTAACCCTTTCATTACCATATTTCTAATGAAAGACACTGTCTATGTCATTAACCCTTTCATTACCATATTTCTAATGAAAGACACTGTCTATGTCATTAACCCTTTCATTACCATATTTCTAATGAAAGACACTATCTATGTCATTAACCCTTTCATTACCATATTTCTAATGAAAGACACTGTCTATGTCATTAACCCTTTCATTACCATATTTCTAATGAAAGACACTGTCTATGTCATTAACCCTTTCAGTACCATATTTCTAATGAAAGACACTACCTATGTCATTAACCCTTTCATTACCATATTTCGAATGAAAGACACTGTCTATGTCATTAACCCTTTCATTACCATATATCTAATGAAAGACACTGTCTATGTCATTAACCCTTTCATTACCATATTTCTAATGAAAGACACTATCTATGTTATTAACCCTTTCATTACCATATTTCTAACGAAAGACCCTGTCTATGTCATTAACCCTTCATTACCATGTTTCTAATGAAAGACACTGTCTATGTCATTAACCCTTTCAGTACCATATTTCTAATGAAAGACACTACCTATGTCATTAACCCTTTCATTACCATATTTCGAATGAAAGATACTACCTATGTCATTAACCCTTTCATTACCATATATCTAATGAAAGACACTGTCTATGTCATTAACCCTTTCATTACCATATGTCTACTGAAAGACACTGTCTATGTCATTAACCCTTTCATTACCAGATGTCTCATGAAAGACACTGTGTATGTCATTAACCCTTTCATTACCATATTTCTAATGAAAGACACTGTCTATGTCATTAACCCTTTCATTACCATATTTCTAATGAAAAACACTACCTATGTCATTAACCCTTTCATTACCATATTTCTAATGAAAGACACTGCCTATGTCATTAACCCTTTCATTACCATATTTCTAATGAAACACACTGTCTATGTCATTAACTCTTTCATTACCATATGTCTAATAACAGACACTGTCTATGTCATTAACCCTTTCATTACCATATTTCTAATGAAAGACACTACCTATGTCATTAACCCTTTCATTACCATATTTCTAATGAAAGACACTACCTATGTCATTAACCTTTCATTGCCATATTTCTAATGAAAGACACTACCTATGTCATTAACCCTTTCATTACCATATTTCAAATGAAAGACACTACCTATGTCATTAACCCTTTCATTACCGTATTTCTAATGAAAGACACTGTCTATTGCATTAACCCTTTCATTACCATATTTCTAATGCAAGACACTACCTATGTCATTACCCCTTTCATTACCATATTTCTAATGAAAGACACTGTCTATGTCATTAACCCTTTCATTACCATATTTCTAATGAAAGACACTGTCTATGTCATTAACGCTTTCATTACCATATGTCTAATGAAAGACACTACATATGTTCTTAACCCTTTCATAACCATATTTCTAATGAAAGACACTACCTATGTCATTAACCCTTTCATTACCATATTTCTAATGAAAGACACTGTCTATGTCATTAACCCTTTCATTACCATATTTCTAATGAAAGACACTACCTATGTCATTAAGCCTTTCATTACCATTTTTATAATGAAAGAGACTGTCTATGTCATTAACCCTTTCATTAACATATGTCTACTGAAAGACACTGTCTATGTCATTAACCCTTTCATTACCATATTTCTAATGAAAGACACTGTCTATTGCATTAACCCTTTCATTACCATATTTCTAATGAAAGACACTGTCTATATCATTAACCCTTTCATTACCATATGTCTAATGAAAGACACTGCCTATGTCATTAACCCTTTCATTACAATATTTCTAATGAAAGAGACTGTCTATGTCATTAACCCTTTCATTACCATATGTCTACTGAAAGACACTGTCTATGTCATTAACCCTTTCATTACCATATTTCTAATGAAAGACACTGTCTATTGCATTAACCCTTTCATTACCATATTTCTAATGCAAGACACTACCTATGTCATTACCCCTTTCATTACCATATTTCTAATGAAAGACACTGTCTATGTCATTAACCCTTTCATTACCATATTTCTAATGAAAGACATTGTCTATGTCATTAACCCTTTCATTACCATATTTCTAATGAAAGACACTACCTATGTCATTAACCCTTTCATTACCATATTTATAATGTAAGACACTGTCTATTGCATTAACCCTTTCATTACAATATTTCTAATGAAAGACACTGTCTATGTCATTAACCCTTTCATTACCATATTTCTAATGAAAGACACTGTCTATGTCATTAACCCTTTCAGTACCATATTTCTAATGAAAGACACTACCTATGTCATTAACCCTTTCATTACCATATTTCGAATGAAAGACACTGTCTATGTCATTAACCCTTTCATTACCATATATCTAATGAAAGACACTGTCTATGTCATTAACCCTTTCATTACCATATTTCTAATGAAAGACACTATCTATGTTATTAACCCTTTCATTACCATATTTCTAACGAAAGACCCTGTCTATGTCATTAACCCTTCATTACCATGTTTCTAATGAAAGACACTGTCTATGTCATTAACCCTTTCAGTACCATATTTCTAATGAAAGACACTACCTATGTCATTAACCCTTTCATTACCATATTTCGAATGAAAGATACTACCTATGTCATTAACCCTTTCATTACCATATATCTAATGAAAGACACTGTCTATGTCATTAACCCTTTCATTACCATATGTCTACTGAAAGACACTGTCTATGTCATTAACCCTTTCATTACCAGATGTCTCATGAAAGACACTGTGTATGTCATTAACCCTTTCATTACCATATTTCTAATGAAAGACACTGTCTATGTCATTAACCCTTTCATTACCATATTTCTAATGAAAAACACTACCTATGTCATTAACCCTTTCATTACCATATTTCTAATGAAAGACACTGCCTATGTCATTAACCCTTTCATTACCATATTTCTAATGAAACACACTGTCTATGTCATTAACTCTTTCATTACCATATGTCTAATAACAGACACTGTCTATGTCATTAACCCTTTCAGTACCATATTTCTAATGAAAGACACTACCTATGTCATTAACCCTTTCATTACCATATTTCTAATGAAAGACACTACCTATGTCATTAACCTTTCATTGCCATATTTCTAATGAAAGACACTACCTATGTCATTAACCCTTTCATTACCATATTTCAAATGAAAGACACTACCTATGTCATTAACCCTTTCATTACCGTATTTCTAATGAAAGACACTGTCTATTGCATTAACCCTTTCATTACCATATTTCTAATGCAAGACACTACCTATGTCATTACCCCTTTCATTACCATATTTCTAATGAAAGACACTGTCTATGTCATTAACCCTTTCATTACCATATTTCTAATGAAAGACACTGTCTATGTCATTAACGCTTTCATTACCATATGTCTAATGAAAGACACTACATATGTTCTTAACCCTTTCATAACCATATTTCTAATGAAAGACACTACCTATGTCATTAACCCTTTCATTACCATATTTCTAATGAAAGACACTGTCTATGTCATTAACCCTTTCATTACCATATTTCTAATGAAAGACACTACCTATGTCATTAAGCCTTTCATTACCATTTTTATAATGAAAGAGACTGTCTATGTCATTAACCCTTTCATTAACATATGTCTACTGAAAGACACTGTCTATGTCATTAACCCTTTCATTACCATATTTCTAATGAAAGACACTGTCTATTGCATTAACCCTTTCATTACCATATTTCTAATGAAAGACACTGTCTATATCATTAACCCTTTCATTACCATATGTCTAATGAAAGACACTGCCTATGTCATTAACCCTTTCATTACAATATTTCTAATGAAAGAGACTGTCTATGTCATTAACCCTTTCATTACCATATGTCTACTGAAAGACACTGTCTATGTCATTAACCCTTTCATTACCATATTTCTAATGAAAGACACTGTCTATTGCATTAACCCTTTCATTACCATATTTCTAATGCAAGACACTACCTATGTCATTACCCCTTTCATTACCATATTTCTAATGAAAGACACTGTCTATGTCATTAACCCTTTCATTACCATATTTCTAATGAAAGACATTGTCTATGTCATTAACCCTTTCATTACCATATTTCTAATGAAAGACACTACCTATGTCATTAACCCTTTCATTACCATATTTATAATGTAAGACACTGTCTATTGCATTAACCCTTTCATTACAATATTTCTAATGAAAGAGACTGTCTATGTCATTAACCCTTTCATTACCATATGTCTACTGAAAGACACTGTCTATGTCATTAACGCTTTCATTACCATATTTCTAATGAATGACACTAGCTATGTCATTAACCCTTTCATTACCATATTTCTAATGAAAGACACTACCTATGTCATTAACCCTTTCATTACCATATTTCTAATGAAAGACACTGTCTATATCATTAACCCTTTCATTACCATATTTCTAATGAAAGACACTGTCTATGTCATTAACCCTTTCATTACCATATTTCTAATGAAAGACACTGTCTATGTCATTAACCCTTTCATTACCATATTTCTAATGAAAGACACTAACTATGTCATTAACCCTTTCATTACCATATTTCTAATGAAAGACACTACCTATGTCATTAACCCTTTCATTACCATATTTCTAATGAAAGACACTGTCTATGTCATTAACCCTTTCATTACCATATTTCTAATAAAAGACACTACCTATGTCATTAACCCTTTCATTACCATATTTATAATGAAAGACACTGTCTATTGCATTAACCCTTTCATTACCATATTTCTAATGAAAGACACTGCCTATGTCATTAACCCTTTCATTACCATATTTCTAATGAAAGACACTGTCTATGTCATTAACCCTTTCATTACCATATTTATAATGAAAGACACTGCCTATGTCATTAACCCTTTCTTTACCATATGTCTAATGAAAGACACTGCCTATGTCATTAACCCTTTCATTACAATATTTCTAATGAAAGAGACTGTCTATGTCATTAACCCTTTCATTACCATATGTCTACTGAAAGACACTGTCTATATCATTAACCCTTTCATTACCATATTTCTATTGAAAGACACTATCTATGTCATTAACCCTTTCGTTACCATATTTCTAATGAATGACACTAGCTATGTCATTAACCCTTTCATTACCATATTTCTAATGAAAGACACTACCTATGTCATTAACCCTTTCATTACCATATTTCTAATGAAAGACACTGTCTATGTCATTAACCCTTTCATTACCATATTTCTAATGAAAGACACTGTCTATGTCATTAACCCTTTCATTACCATATTTCTAATGAAAGACACTATCTATGTCATTAACCCTTTCATTACCATATTTCTAATGAAAGACACTGTCTATGTCATTAACTCTTTCATTACCATATGTCTAATAACAGACACTGTCTATGTCATTAACCCTTTCAGTACCATATTTCTAATGAAAGACACTACCTATGTCATTAACCCTTTCATTACCATATTTCTAATGAAAGACACTACCTATGTCATTAACCTTTCATTGCCATATTTCTAATGAAAGACACTACCTATGTCATTAACCCTTTCATTACCATATTTCAAATGAAAGACACTACCTATGTCATTAACCCTTTCATTACCATATTTCTAATGAAAGACACTGTCTATTGCATTAACCCTTTCATTACCATATTTCTAATGCAAGACACTACCTATGTCATTACCCCTTTGATTACCATATTTCTAATGAAAGACACTGTCTATGTCATTAACCCTTTCATTACCATATTTCTAATGAAAGACACTGTCTATGTCATTAACGCTTTCATTACCATATGTCTAATGAAAGACACTACATATGTTCTTAACCCTTTCATAACCATATTTCTAATGAAAGACACTACCTATGTCATTAACCCTTTCATTACCATATTTCTAATGAAAGACACTGTCTATGTCATTAACCCTTTCATTACCATATTTCTAATGAAAGACACTACCTATGTCATTAAGCCTTTCATTACCATATTTATAATGAAAGAGACTGTCTATGTCATTAACCCTTTCATTAACATATGTCTACTGAAAGACACTGTCTATGTCATTAACCCTTTCATTACCATATTTCTAATGAAAGACACTGTCTATTGCATTAACCCTTTCATTACCATATTTCTAATGAAAGACACTGTCTATGTCATTAACCCTTTCATTACCATATTTCTAATGAAAGACACTGTCTATTGCATTAACCCTTTCATTACCATATTTCTAATGCAAGACACTACCTATGTCATTACCCCTTTCATTACCATATTTCTAATGAAAGACACTGTCTATGTCATTAACCCTTTCATTACCATATTTCTAATGAAAGACATTGTCTATGTCATTAACCCTTTCATTACCATATTTCTAATGAAAGACACTACCTATGTCATTAACCCTTTCATTACCATATTTATAATGTAAGACACTGTCTATTGCATTAACCCTTTCATTACCATATTTCTAATGAAAGACACTGTTATATCATTAACCCTTTCATTACCATATGTCTAATGAAAGACACTGCCTATGTCATTAACCCTTTCATTACAATATTTCTAATGAAAGAGACTGTCTATGTCATTAACCCTTTCATTACCATATGTCTACTGAAAGACAGTGTCTATGTCATTAACGCTTTCATTACTATATTTCTAATGAATGACACTAGCTATGTCATTAACCCTTTCATTACCATATTTCTAATGAAAGACACTACCTATGTCATTAACCCTTTCATTACCATATTTCTAATGAAAGACACTGTCTATGTCATTAACCCTTTCATTACCATATGTCTACTGAAAGACACTGTCTATATCATTAACCCTTTCATTACCATATTTCTATTGAAAGACACTATCTATGTCATTAACCCTTTCGTTACCATATTTCTAATGAATGACACTAGCTATGTCATTAACCCTTTCATTACCATATTTCTAATGAAAGACACTACCTATGTCATTAACCCTTTCATTACCATATTTCTAATGAAAGACACTGTCTATGTCATTAACCCTTTCATTACCATATTTCTAATGAAAGACACTGTCTATGTCATTAACCCTTTCATTACCATATTTCTAATGAAAGACACTATCTATGTCATTAACCCTTTCATTACCATATTTCTAATGAAAGACACTGTCTATGTCATTAACTCTTTCATTACCATATGTCTAATAACAGACACTGTCTATGTCATTAACCCTTTCAGTACCATATTTCTAATGAAAGACACTACCTATGTCATTAACCCTTTCATTACCATATTTCTAATGAAAGACACTACCTATGTCATTAACCTTTCATTGCCATATTTCTAATGAAAGACACTACCTATGTCATTAACCCTTTCATTACCATATTTCAAATGAAAGACACTACCTATGTCATTAACCCTTTCATTACCATATTTCTAATGAAAGACACTGTCTATTGCATTAACCCTTTCATTACCATATTTCTAATGCAAGACACTACCTATGTCATTACCCCTTTCATTACCATATTTCTAATGAAAGACACTGTCTATGTCATTAACCCTTTCATTACCATATTTCTAATGAAAGACACTGTCTATGTCATTAACGCTTTCATTACCATATGTCTAATGAAAGACACTACATATGTTCTTAACCCTTTCATAACCATATTTCTAATGAAAGACACTACCTATGTCATTAACCCTTTCATTACCATATTTCTAATGAAAGACACTGTCTATGTCATTAACCCTTTCATTACCATATTTCTAATGAAAGACACTACCTATGTCATTAAGCCTTTCATTACCATATTTATAATGAAAGAGACTGTCTATGTCATTAACCCTTTCATTAACATATGTCTACTGAAAGACACTGTCTATGTCATTAACCCTTTCATTACCATATTTCTAATGAAAGACACTGTCTATTGCATTAACCCTTTCATTACCATATTTCTAATGAAAGACACTGTCTATATCATTAACCCTTTCATTACCATATGTCTAATGAAAGACACTGCCTATGTCATTAACCCTTTCATTACAATATTTCTAATGAAAGAGACTGTCTATGTCATTAACCCTTTCATTACCATATGTCTACTGAAAGACACTGTCTATGTCATTAACCCTTTCATTACCATATTTCTAATGAAAGACACTGTCTATTGCATTAACCCTTTCATTACCATATTTCTAATGCAAGACACTACCTATGTCATTACCCCTTTCATTACCATATTTCTAATGAAAGACACTGTCTATGTCATTAACCCTTTCATTACCATATTTCTAATGAAAGACATTGTCTATGTCATTAACCCTTTCATTACCATATTTCTAATGAAAGACACTGTCTATTGCATTAACCCTTTCATTACCATATTTCTAATGCAAGACACTACCTATGTCATTACCCCTTTCATTACCATATTTCTAATGAAAGACACTGTCTATGTCATTAACCCTTTCATTACCATATTTCTAATGAAAGACACTGTCTATGTCATTAACGCTTTCATTACCATATGTCTAATGAAAGACACTGCATATGTTCTTAACCCTTTCATAACCATATTTCTAATGAAAGACACTACCTATGTCATTAACCCTTTCATTACCATATTTCTAATGAAAGACACTGTCTATGTCATTAACCCTTTCATTACCATATTTCTAATGAAAGACACTACCTATGTCATTAAGCCTTTCATTACCATATTTATAATGAAAGAGACTGTCTATGTCATTAACCCTTTCATTAACATATGTCTACTGAAAGACACTGTCTATGTCATTAACCCTTTCATTACCATATTTCTAATGAAAGACACTGTCTATTGCATTAACCCTTTCATTACCATATTTCTAATGAAAGACACTGTCTATATCATTAACCCTTTCATTACCATATGTCTAATGAAAGACACTGCCTATGTCATTAACCCTTTCATTACAATATTTCTAATGAAAGAGACTGTCTATGTCATTAACCCTTTCATTACCATATGTCTACTGAAAGACACTGTCTATGTCATTAACCCTTTCATTACCATATTTCTAATGAAAGACACTGTCTATTGCATTAACCCTTTCATTACCATATTTCTAATGCAAGACACTACCTATGTCATTACCCCTTTCATTACCATATTTCTAATGAAAGACACTGTCTATGTCATTAACGCTTTCATTACCATATTTCTAATGAAAGACACTGTCTATGTCATTAACCCTTTCATTACCATATGTCTAATGAAAGACACTACATATGTTCTTAACCCTTTCATTACCATATTTCTAATGAAAGACACTACCTATGTCATTAACCCTTTCATTACCATATTTCTAATGAAAGACACTGTCTATGTCATTAACCCTTTCATTACCATATTTCTAATGAAAGACACTACATATGTTCTTAACCCTTTCATTACCATATTTCTAATGAAAGACACTACCTATGTCATTAACCCTTTCATTACAATATTTCTAATGAAAGACACTTTCTATGTCATTAACCCTTTCATTACCATATTTCTAATGAAAGACACTACCTATGTCATTACCCCTTTCATTACCATATTTCTAATGAAAGACACTGTCTATGTCATTAACCCTTTCATTACCATATTTCTAATGAAAGACATTGTCTATGTCATTAACCCTTTCATTACCATATTTCTAATGAAAGACACTACCTATGTCATTAACCCTTTCATTACCATATTTATAATGTAAGACACTGTCTATTGCATTAACCCTTTCATTACCATATTTCTAATGAAAGACACTGTTATATCATTAACCCTTTCATTACCATATGTCTAATGAAAGACACTGCCTATGTCATTAACCCTTTCATTACAATATTTCTAATGAAAGAGACTGTCTATGTCATTAACCCTTTCATTACCATATGTCTACTGAAAGACAGTGTCTATGTCATTAACGCTTTCATTACTATATTTCTAATGAATGACACTAGCTATGTCATTAACCCTTTCATTACCATATTTCTAATGAAAGACACTACCTATGTCATTAACCCTTTCATTACCATATTTCTAATGAAAGACACTGTCTATGTCATTAACCCTTTCATTACCATATGTCTACTGAAAGACACTGTCTATATCATTAACCCTTTCATTACCATATTTCTATTGAAAGACACTATCTATGTCATTAACCCTTTCGTTACCATATTTCTAATGAATGACACTAGCTATGTCATTAACCCTTTCATTACCATATTTCTAATGAAAGACACTACCTATGTCATTAACCCTTTCATTACCATATTTCTAATGAAAGACACTGTCTATGTCATTAACCCTTTCATTACCATATTTCTAATGAAAGACACTGTCTATGTCATTAACCCTTTCATTACCATATTTCTAATGAAAGACACTATCTATGTCATTAACCCTTTCATTACCATATTTCTAATGAAAGACACTGTCTATGTCATTAACTCTTTCATTACCATATGTCTAATAACAGACACTGTCTATGTCATTAACCCTTTCAGTACCATATTTCTAATGAAAGACACTACCTATGTCATTAACCCTTTCATTACCATATTTCTAATGAAAGACACTACCTATGTCATTAACCTTTCATTGCCATATTTCTAATGAAAGACACTACCTATGTCATTAACCCTTTCATTACCATATTTCAAATGAAAGACACTACCTATGTCATTAACCCTTTCATTACCATATTTCTAATGAAAGACACTGTCTATTGCATTAACCCTTTCATTACCATATTTCTAATGCAAGACACTACCTATGTCATTACCCCTTTCATTACCATATTTCTAATGAAAGACACTGTCTATGTCATTAACCCTTTCATTACCATATTTCTAATGAAAGACACTGTCTATGTCATTAACGCTTTCATTACCATATGTCTAATGAAAGACACTACATATGTTCTTAACCCTTTCATAACCATATTTCTAATGAAAGACACTACCTATGTCATTAACCCTTTCATTACCATATTTCTAATGAAAGACACTGTCTATGTCATTAACCCTTTCATTACCATATTTCTAATGAAAGACACTACCTATGTCATTAAGCCTTTCATTACCATATTTATAATGAAAGAGACTGTCTATGTCATTAACCCTTTCATTAACATATGTCTACTGAAAGACACTGTCTATGTCATTAACCCTTTCATTACCATATTTCTAATGAAAGACACTGTCTATTGCATTAACCCTTTCATTACCATATTTCTAATGAAAGACACTGTCTATATCATTAACCCTTTCATTACCATATGTCTAATGAAAGACACTGCCTATGTCATTAACCCTTTCATTACAATATTTCTAATGAAAGAGACTGTCTATGTCATTAACCCTTTCATTACCATATGTCTACTGAAAGACACTGTCTATGTCATTAACCCTTTCATTACCATATTTCTAATGAAAGACACTGTCTATTGCATTAACCCTTTCATTACCATATTTCTAATGCAAGACACTACCTATGTCATTACCCCTTTCATTACCATATTTCTAATGAAAGACACTGTCTATGTCATTAACCCTTTCATTACCATATTTCTAATGAAAGACATTGTCTATGTCATTAACCCTTTCATTACCATATTTCTAATGAAAGACACTGTCTATTGCATTAACCCTTTCATTACCATATTTCTAATGCAAGACACTACCTATGTCATTACCCCTTTCATTACCATATTTCTAATGAAAGACACTGTCTATGTCATTAACCCTTTCATTACCATATTTCTAATGAAAGACACTGTCTATGTCATTAACGCTTTCATTACCATATGTCTAATGAAAGACACTGCATATGTTCTTAACCCTTTCATAACCATATTTCTAATGAAAGACACTACCTATGTCATTAACCCTTTCATTACCATATTTCTAATGAAAGACACTGTCTATGTCATTAACCCTTTCATTACCATATTTCTAATGAAAGACACTACCTATGTCATTAAGCCTTTCATTACCATATTTATAATGAAAGAGACTGTCTATGTCATTAACCCTTTCATTAACATATGTCTACTGAAAGACACTGTCTATGTCATTAACCCTTTCATTACCATATTTCTAATGAAAGACACTGTCTATTGCATTAACCCTTTCATTACCATATTTCTAATGAAAGACACTGTCTATATCATTAACCCTTTCATTACCATATGTCTAATGAAAGACACTGCCTATGTCATTAACCCTTTCATTACAATATTTCTAATGAAAGAGACTGTCTATGTCATTAACCCTTTCATTACCATATGTCTACTGAAAGACACTGTCTATGTCATTAACCCTTTCATTACCATATTTCTAATGAAAGACACTGTCTATTGCATTAACCCTTTCATTACCATATTTCTAATGCAAGACACTACCTATGTCATTACCCCTTTCATTACCATATTTCTAATGAAAGACACTGTCTATGTCATTAACGCTTTCATTACCATATTTCTAATGAAAGACACTGTCTATGTCATTAACCCTTTCATTACCATATGTCTAATGAAAGACACTACATATGTTCTTAACCCTTTCATTACCATATTTCTAATGAAAGACACTACCTATGTCATTAACCCTTTCATTACCATATTTCTAATGAAAGACACTGTCTATGTCATTAACCCTTTCATTACCATATTTCTAATGAAAGACACTACCTATGTCATTAACCCTTTCATTACAATATTTCTAATGAAAGACACTTTCTATGTCATTAACCCTTTCATTACCATATTTCTAACGAAAGACACTGTCTATGTCATAAACTCTTTCATTACCATGTCTAGTGAAAGACACTACCTATGTCATTAACCCTTTGATTACCATATTTCTAATGAAAGACATTACCTATGTCATTAACCCTTTCATTACCATATTTCTAATGAAAGACACTGTCTATGTCATTAACCCTTTCATTACCATATGTCTAATGAAAGACACTACCTATGTCATTAACCCTTTCATTACCATATTTCTAATGAAAGACACTACCTATGTCATTAACCCTTTCATTACCATATTTCTAATGAAAGACACTGTCTATGTCATTAACCCTTTCATTACCATATTTCTAATGAAAGACACTATCTATGTCATTAACCCTTTCATTACCATATTTCTAATGAAAGACACTACCTATGTCATTAACCCTTTCATTACCATATTTCTAATGAAAGACACTACCTATGTCATTAACCCTTTCATTACCATATTTCTAATGAAAGACACTGTCTATGTCATTAACCCTTTCATTACCATATTTCTAATGAAAGACACTGTCTATGTCATTAACCCTTTCATTACAATATTTCTAATGAAAGAGACTGTCTATGTCATTAACCCTTTCATTACCATATGTCTACTGAAAGACACTGTCTATGTCATTAACCCTTTCATTACCATATTTCTAATGAAAGACACTGTCTATGTCATTAACCCTTTCAGTACCATATTTCTAATGAAAGACACTACCTATGTCATTAACCCTTTCATTACCATATTTCGAATGAAAGATACTACCTATGTCATTAACCCTTTCATTACCATATATCTAATGAAAGACACTGTCTATGTCATTAACCCTTTCATTACCATATGTCTACTGAAAGACACTGTCTATGTCATTAACCCTTTCATTACCAGATGTCTCATGAAAGACACTGTGTATGTCATTAACCCTTTCATTACCATATTTCTAATGAAAGACACTGTCTATTGCATTAACCCTTTCATTACCATATTTCTAATGCAAGACACTACCTATGTCATTACCCCTTTCATTACCATATTTCTAATGAAAGACACTGTCTATGTCATTAACCCTTTCATTACCATATTTCTAATGAAAGACACTGTCTATGTCATTAACGCTTTCATTACCATATGTCTAATGAAAGACACTACATATGTTCTTAACCCTTTCATAACCATATTTCTAATGAAAGACACTACCTATGTCATTAACCCTTTCATTACCATATTTCTAATGAAAGACACTGTCTATGTCATTAACCCTTTCATTACCATATTTCTAATGAAAGACACTACCTATGTCATTAAGCCTTTCATTACCATATTTATAATGAAAGAGACTGTCTATGTCATTAACCCTTTCATTAACATATGTCTACTGAAAGACACTGTCTATGTCATTAACCCTTTCATTACCATATTTCTAATGAAAGACACTGTCTATTGCATTAACCCTTTCATTACCATATTTCTAATGAAAGACACTGTCTATATCATTAACCCTTTCATTACCATATGTCTAATGAAAGACACTGCCTATGTCATTAACCCTTTCATTACAATATTTCTAATGAAAGAGACTGTCTATGTCATTAACCCTTTCATTACCATATGTCTACTGAAAGACACTGTCTATGTCATTAACCCTTTCATTACCATATTTCTAATGAAAGACACTGTCTATTGCATTAACCCTTTCATTACCATATTTCTAATGCAAGACACTACCTATGTCATTACCCCTTTCATTACCATATTTCTAATGAAAGACACTGTCTATGTCATTAACGCTTTCATTACCATATTTCTAATGAAAGACACTGTCTATGTCATTAACCCTTTCATTACCATATGTCTAATGAAAGACACTACATATGTTCTTAACCCTTTCATTACCATATTTCTAATGAAAGACACTACCTATGTCATTAACCCTTTCATTACCATATTTCTAATGAAAGACACTGTCTATGTCATTAACCCTTTCATTACCATATTTCTAATGAAAGACACTACCTATGTCATTAACCCTTTCATTACAATATTTCTAATGAAAGACACTTTCTATGTCATTAACCCTTTCATTACCATATTTCTAACGAAAGACACTGTCTATGTCATAAACTCTTTCATTACCATGTCTAGTGAAAGACACTACCTATGTCATTAACCCTTTGATTACCATATTTCTAATGAAAGACATTACCTATGTCATTAACCCTTTCATTACCATATTTCTAATGAAAGACACTGTCTATGTCATTAACCCTTTCATTACCATATGTCTAATGAAAGACACTACCTATGTCATTAACCCTTTCATTACCATATTTCTAATGAAAGACACTACCTATGTCATTAACCCTTTCATTACCATATTTCTAATGAAAGACACTGTCTATGTCATTAACCCTTTCATTACCATATTTCTAATGAAAGACACTATCTATGTCATTAACCCTTTCATTACCATATTTCTAATGAAAGACACTACCTATGTCATTAACCCTTTCATTACCATATTTCTAATGAAAGACACTACCTATGTCATTAACCCTTTCATTACCATATTTCTAATGAAAGACACTGTCTATGTCATTAACCCTTTCATTACAATATTTCTAATGAAAGAGACTGTCTATGTCATTAACCCTTTCATTACCATATGTCTACTGAAAGACACTGTCTATGTCATTAACCCTTTCATTACCATATTTCTAATGAAAGACACTGTCTATGTCATTAACCCTTTCAGTACCATATTTCTAATGAAAGACACTACCTATGTCATTAACCCTTTCATTACCATATTTCGAATGAAAGATACTACCTATGTCATTAACCCTTTCATTACCATATATCTAATGAAAGACACTGTCTATGTCATTAACCCTTTCATTACCATATGTCTACTGAAAGACACTGTCTATGTCATTAACCCTTTCATTACCAGATGTCTCATGAAAGACACTGTGTATGTCATTAACCCTTTCATTACCATATTTCTAATGAAAGACACTGTCTATGTCATTAACCCTTTCATTACCATATTTCTAATGAAAGACACTGCCTATGTCATTAACCCTTTCATTACCATATTTCTAATGAAAGACACTACCTATGTCATTAACCCTTTCATTACCATATTTCAAATGAAAGACACTACCTATGTCATTAACCCTTTCATTACCGTATTTCTAATGAAAGACACTGTCTATTGCATTAACCCTTTCATTACCATATTTCTAATGCAAGACACTACCTATGTCATTACCCCTTTCATTACCATATTTCTAATGAAAGACACTGTCTATGTCATTAACCCTTTCATTACCATATTTCTAATGAAAGACACTGTCTATGTCATTAACGCTTTCATTACCATATGTCTAATGAAAGACACTACATATGTTCTTAACCCTTTCATAACCATATTTCTAATGAAAGACACTACCTATGTCATTAACCCTTTCATTAGCATATTTCTAATGAAAGACACTGTCTATGTCATTAACCCTTTCATTACCATATTTCTAATGAAAGACACTACCTATGTCATTAAGCCTTTCATTACCATTTTTATAATGAAAGAGACTGTCTATGTCATTAACCCTTTCATTAACATATGTCTACTGAAAGACACTGTCTATGTCATTAACCCTTTCATTACCATATTTCTAATGAAAGACACTGTCTATTGCATTAACCCTTTCATTACCATATTTCTAATGAAAGACACTGTCTATATCATTAACCCTTTCATTACCATATGTCTAATGAAAGACACTGCCTATGTCATTAACCCTTTCATTACAATATTTCTAATGAAAGAGACTGTCTATGTCATTAACCCTTTCATTACCATATGTCTACTGAAAGACACTGTCTATGTCATTAACCCTTTCATTACCATATTTCTAATGAAAGACACTGTCTATTGCATTAACCCTTTCATTACCATATTTCTAATGCAAGACACTACCTATGTCATTACCCCTTTCATTACCATATTTCTAATGAAAGACACTGTCTATGTCATTAACCCTTTCATTACCATATTTCTAATGAAAGACATTGTCTATGTCATTAACCCTTTCATTACCATATTTCTAATGAAAGACACTACCTATGTCATTAACCCTTTCATTACCATATTTATAATGTAAGACACTGTCTATTGCATTAACCCTTTCATTACAATATTTCTAATGAAAGAGACTGTCTATGTCATTAACCCTTTCATTACCATATGTCTACTGAAAGACACTGTCTATGTCATTAACGCTTTCATTACCATATTTCTAATGAATGACACTAGCTATGTCATTAACCCTTTCATTACCATATTTCTAATGAAAGACACTACCTATGTCATTAACCCTTTCATTACCATATTTCTAATGAAAGACACTGTCTATATCATTAACCCTTTCATTACCATATTTCTAATGAAAGACACTGTCTATGTCATTAACCCTTTCATTACCATATTTCTAATGAAAGACACTGTCTATGTCATTAACCCTTTCATTACCATATTTCTAATGAAAGACACTGTCTATGTCATTAACCCTTTCATTACCATATTTCTAATAAAAGACACTACCTATGTCATTAACCCTTTCATTACCATATTTATAATGAAAGACACTGTCTATTGCATTAACCCTTTCATTACCATATTTATAATGAAAGACACTGCCTATGTCATTAACCCTTTCATTACCATATTTCTAATGAAAGACACTGTCTATGTCATTAACCCTTTCATTACCATATTTATAATGAAAGACACTGCCTATGTCATTAACCCTTTCTTTACCATATGTCTAATGAAAGACACTGCCTATGTCATTAACCCTTTCATTACAATATTTCTAATGAAAGAGACTGTCTATGTCATTAACCCTTTCATTACCATATGTCTACTGAAAGACACTGTCTATATCATTAACCCTTTCATTACCATATTTCTATTGAAAGACACTATCTATGTCATTAACCCTTTCGTTACCATATTTCTAATGAATGACACTAGCTATGTCATTAACCCTTTCATTACCATATTTCTAATGAAAGACACTACCTATGTCATTAACCCTTTCATTACCATATTTCTAATGAAAGACACTGTCTATGTCATTAACCCTTTCATTACCATATTTCTAATGAAAGACACTGTCTATGTCATTAACCCTTTCATTACCATATTTCTAATGAAAGACACTATCTATGTCATTAACCCTTTCATTACCATATTTCTAATGAAAGACACTGTCTATGTCATTAACTCTTTCATTACCATATGTCTAATAACAGACACTGTCTATGTCATTAACCCTTTCAGTACCATATTTCTAATGAAAGACACTACCTATGTCATTAACCCTTTCATTACCATATTTCTAATGAAAGACACTACCTATGTCATTAACCTTTCATTGCCATATTTCTAATGAAAGACACTACCTATGTCATTAACCCTTTCATTACCATATTTCAAATGAAAGACACTACCTATGTCATTAACCCTTTCATTACCATATTTCTAATGAAAGACACTGTCTATTGCATTAACCCTTTCATTACCATATTTCTAATGCAAGACACTACCTATGTCATTACCCCTTTGATTACCATATTTCTAATGAAAGACACTGTCTATGTCATTAACCCTTTCATTACCATATTTCTAATGAAAGACACTGTCTATGTCATTAACGCTTTCATTACCATATGTCTAATGAAAGACACTACATATGTTCTTAACCCTTTCATAACCATATTTCTAATGAAAGACACTACCTATGTCATTAACCCTTTCATTACCATATTTCTAATGAAAGACACTGTCTATGTCATTAACCCTTTCATTACCATATTTCTAATGAAAGACACTACCTATGTCATTAACCCTTTCATTACAATATTTCTAATGAAAGACACTTTCTATGTCATTAACCCTTTCATTACCATATTTCTAACGAAAGACACTGTCTATGTCATAAACTCTTTCATTACCATGTCTAGTGAAAGACACTACCTATGTCATTAACCCTTTGATTACCATATTTCTAATGAAAGACATTACCTATGTCATTAACCCTTTCATTACCATATTTCTAATGAAAGACACTGTCTATGTCATTAACCCTTTCATTACCATATGTCTAATGAAAGACACTACCTATGTCATTAACCCTTTCATTACCATATTTCTAATGAAAGACACTACCTATGTCATTAACCCTTTCATTACCATATTTCTAATGAAAGACACTGTCTATGTCATTAACCCTTTCATTACCATATTTCTAATGAAAGACACTATCTATGTCATTAACCCTTTCATTACCATATTTCTAATGAAAGACACTACCTATGTCATTAACCCTTTCATTACCATATTTCTAATGAAAGACACTACCTATGTCATTAACCCTTTCATTACCATATTTCTAATGAAAGACACTGTCTATGTCATTAACCCTTTCATTACAATATTTCTAATGAAAGAGACTGTCTATGTCATTAACCCTTTCATTACCATATGTCTACTGAAAGACACTGTCTATGTCATTAACCCTTTCATTACCATATTTCTAATGAAAGACACTGTCTATGTCATTAACCCTTTCAGTACCATATTTCTAATGAAAGACACTACCTATGTCATTAACCCTTTCATTACCATATTTCGAATGAAAGATACTACCTATGTCATTAACCCTTTCATTACCATATATCTAATGAAAGACACTGTCTATGTCATTAACCCTTTCATTACCATATGTCTACTGAAAGACACTGTCTATGTCATTAACCCTTTCATTACCAGATGTCTCATGAAAGACACTGTGTATGTCATTAACCCTTTCATTACCATATTTCTAATGAAAGACACTGTCTATGTCATTAACCCTTTCATTACCATATTTCTAATGAAAAACACTACCTATGTCATTAACCCTTTCATTACCATATTTCTAATGAAAGACACTGCCTATGTCATTAACCCTTTCATTACCATATTTCTAATGAAACACACTGTCTATGTCATTAACTCTTTCATTACCATATGTCTAATAACAGACACTGTCTATGTCATTAACCCTTTCAGTACCATATTTCTAATGAAAGACACTACCTATGTCATTAACCCTTTCATTACCATATTTCTAATGAAAGACACTACCTATGTCATTAACCTTTCATTGCCATATTTCTAATGAAAGACACTACCTATGTCATTAACCCTTTCATTACCATATTTCAAATGAAAGACACTACCTATGTCATTAACCCTTTCATTACCGTATTTCTAATGAAAGACACTGTCTATTGCATTAACCCTTTCATTACCATATTTCTAATGCAAGACACTACCTATGTCATTACCCCTTTCATTACCATATTTCTAATGAAAGACACTGTCTATGTCATTAACCCTTTCATTACCATATTTCTAATGAAAGACACTGTCTATGTCATTAACGCTTTCATTACCATATGTCTAATGAAAGACACTACATATGTTCTTAACCCTTTCATAACCATATTTCTAATGAAAGACACTACCTATGTCATTAACCCTTTCATTAGCATATTTCTAATGAAAGACACTGTCTATGTCATTAACCCTTTCATTACCATATTTCTAATGAAAGACACTACCTATGTCATTAAGCCTTTCATTACCATTTTTATAATGAAAGAGACTGTCTATGTCATTAACCCTTTCATTAACATATGTCTACTGAAAGACACTGTCTATGTCATTAACCCTTTCATTACCATATTTCTAATGAAAGACACTGTCTATTGCATTAACCCTTTCATTACCATATTTCTAATGAAAGACACTGTCTATATCATTAACCCTTTCATTACCATATGTCTAATGAAAGACACTGCCTATGTCATTAACCCTTTCATTACAATATTTCTAATGAAAGAGACTGTCTATGTCATTAACCCTTTCATTACCATATGTCTACTGAAAGACACTGTCTATGTCATTAACCCTTTCATTACCATATTTCTAATGAAAGACACTGTCTATTGCATTAACCCTTTCATTACCATATTTCTAATGCAAGACACTACCTATGTCATTACCCCTTTCATTACCATATTTCTAATGAAAGACACTGTCTATGTCATTAACCCTTTCATTACCATATTTCTAATGAAAGACATTGTCTATGTCATTAACCCTTTCATTACCATATTTCTAATGAAAGACACTACCTATGTCATTAACCCTTTCATTACCATATTTATAATGTAAGACACTGTCTATTGCATTAACCCTTTCATTACAATATTTCTAATGAAAGAGACTGTCTATGTCATTAACCCTTTCATTACCATATGTCTACTGAAAGACACTGTCTATGTCATTAACGCTTTCATTACCATATTTCTAATGAATGACACTAGCTATGTCATTAACCCTTTCATTACCATATTTCTAATGAAAGACACTACCTATGTCATTAACCCTTTCATTACCATATTTCTAATGAAAGACACTGTCTATATCATTAACCCTTTCATTACCATATTTCTAATGAAAGACACTGTCTATGTCATTAACCCTTTCATTACCATATTTCTAATGAAAGACACTGTCTATGTCATTAACCCTTTCATTACCATATTTCTAATGAAAGACACTGTCTATGTCATTAACCCTTTCATTACCATATTTCTAATAAAAGACACTACCTATGTCATTAACCCTTTCATTACCATATTTATAATGAAAGACACTGTCTATTGCATTAACCCTTTCATTACCATATTTATAATGAAAGACACTGCCTATGTCATTAACCCTTTCATTACCATATTTCTAATGAAAGACACTGTCTATGTCATTAACCCTTTCATTACCATATTTATAATGAAAGACACTGCCTATGTCATTAACCCTTTCTTTACCATATGTCTAATGAAAGACACTGCCTATGTCATTAACCCTTTCATTACAATATTTCTAATGAAAGAGACTGTCTATGTCATTAACCCTTTCATTACCATATGTCTACTGAAAGACACTGTCTATATCATTAACCCTTTCATTACCATATTTCTATTGAAAGACACTATCTATGTCATTAACCCTTTCGTTACCATATTTCTAATGAATGACACTAGCTATGTCATTAACCCTTTCATTACCATATTTCTAATGAAAGACACTACCTATGTCATTAACCCTTTCATTACCATATTTCTAATGAAAGACACTGTCTATGTCATTAACCCTTTCATTACCATATTTCTAATGAAAGACACTGTCTATGTCATTAACCCTTTCATTACCATATTTCTAATGAAAGACACTATCTATGTCATTAACCCTTTCATTACCATATTTCTAATGAAAGACACTGTCTATGTCATTAACTCTTTCATTACCATATGTCTAATAACAGACACTGTCTATGTCATTAACCCTTTCAGTACCATATTTCTAATGAAAGACACTACCTATGTCATTAACCCTTTCATTACCATATTTCTAATGAAAGACACTACCTATGTCATTAACCTTTCATTGCCATATTTCTAATGAAAGACACTACCTATGTCATTAACCCTTTCATTACCATATTTCAAATGAAAGACACTACCTATGTCATTAACCCTTTCATTACCATATTTCTAATGAAAGACACTGTCTATTGCATTAACCCTTTCATTACCATATTTCTAATGCAAGACACTACCTATGTCATTACCCCTTTGATTACCATATTTCTAATGAAAGACACTGTCTATGTCATTAACCCTTTCATTACCATATTTCTAATGAAAGACACTGTCTATGTCATTAACGCTTTCATTACCATATGTCTAATGAAAGACACTACATATGTTCTTAACCCTTTCATAACCATATTTCTAATGAAAGACACTACCTATGTCATTAACCCTTTCATTACCATATTTCTAATGAAAGACACTGTCTATGTCATTAACCCTTTCATTACCATATTTCTAATGAAAGACACTACCTATGTCATTAAGCCTTTCATTACCATATTTATAATGAAAGAGACTGTCTATGTCATTAACCCTTTCATTAACATATGTCTACTGAAAGACACTGTCTATGTCATTAACCCTTTCATTACCATATTTCTAATGAAAGACACTGTCTATTGCATTAACCCTTTCATTACCATATTTCTAATGAAAGACACTGTCTATATCATTAACCCTTTCATTACCATATGTCTAATGAAAGACACTGCCTATGTCATTAACCCTTTCATTACAATATTTCTAATGAAAGAGACTGTCTATGTCATTAACCCTTTCATTACCATATGTCTACTGAAAGACACTGTCTATGTCATTAACCCTTTCATTACCATATTTCTAATGAAAGACACTGTCTATTGCATTAACCCTTTCATTACCATATTTCTAATGCAAGACACTACCTATGTCATTACCCCTTTCATTACCATATTTCTAATGAAAGACACTGTCTATGTCATTAACCCTTTCATTACGATATTTCTAATGAAAGACATTGTCTATGTCATTAACCCTTTCATTACCATATTTCTAATGAAAGACACTACCTATGTCATTAACCCTTTCATTACCATATTTATAATGTAAGACACTGTCTATTGCATTAACCCTTTCATTACCATATTTCTAATGAAAGACACTGTTATATCATTAACGCTTTCATTACCATATGTCTAATGAAAGACACTGCCTATGTCATTAACCCTTTCATTACAATATTTCTAATGAAAGAGACTGTCTATGTCATTAACCCTTTCATTACCATATATCTACTGAAAGACAGTGTCTATGTCATTAACGCTTTCATTACCATATTTCTAATGAATGACACTAGCTATGTCATTAACCCTTTCATTACCATATTTCTAATGAAAGACACTACCTATGTCATTAACCCTTTCATTACCATATTTCTAATGAAAGACACTGTCTATGTCATTAACCCTTTCATTACCATATTTCTAATGAAAGACACTGTCTATTGCATTAACCCTTTCATTACCATATTTCTAATGCAAGACACTACCTATGTCATTACCCCTTTGATTACCATATTTCTAATGAAAGACACTGTCTATGTCATTAACCCTTTCATTACCATATTTCTAATGAAAGACACTGTCTATGTCATTAACGCTTTCATTACCATATGTCTAATGAAAGACACTACATATGTTCTTAACCCTTTCATAACCATATTTCTAATGAAAGACACTACCTATGTCATTAACCCTTTCATTACCATATTTCTAATGAAAGACACTGTCTATGTCATTAACCCTTTCATTACCATATTTCTAATGAAAGACACTACCTATGTCATTAAGCCTTTCATTACCATATTTATAATGAAAGAGACTGTCTATGTCATTAACCCTTTCATTAACATATGTCTACTGAAAGACACTGTCTATGTCATTAACCCTTTCATTACCATATTTCTAATGAAAGACACTGTCTATTGCATTAACCCTTTCATTACCATATTTCTAATGAAAGACACTGTCTATATCATTAACCCTTTCATTACCATATGTCTAATGAAAGACACTGCCTATGTCATTAACCCTTTCATTACAATATTTCTAATGAAAGAGACTGTCTATGTCATTAACCCTTTCATTACCATATGTCTACTGAAAGACACTGTCTATGTCATTAACCCTTTCATTACCATATTTCTTATGAAAGACACTGTCTATTGCATTAACCCTTTCATTACCATATTTCTAATGCAAGACACTACCTATGTCATTACCCCTTTCATTACCATATTTCTAATGAAAGACACTGTCTATGTCATTAACCCTTTCATTACCATATTTCTAATGAAAGACATTGTCTATGTCATTAACCCTTTCATTACCATATTTCTAATGAAAGACACTACCTATGTCATTAACCCTTTCATTACCATATTTATAATGTAAGACACTGTCTATTGCATTAACCCTTTCATTACCATATTTCTAATGAAAGACACTGTTATATCATTAACCCTTTCATTACCATATGTCTAATGAAAGACACTGCCTATGTCATTAACCCTTTCATTACAATATTTCTAATGAAAGAGACTGTCTATGTCATTAACCCTTTCATTACCATATGTCTACTGAAAGACAGTGTCTATGTCATTAACGCTTTCATTACCATATTTCTAATGAATGACACTAGCTATGTCATTAACCCTTTCATTACCATATTTCTAATGAAAGACACTACCTATGTCATTAACCCTTTCATTACCATATTTCTAATGAAAGACACTGTCTATGTCATTAACCCTTTCATTACCATATTTCTAATGAAAGACACTGTCTATGTCATTAACCCTTTCATTACCATATTTCTAATGAAAGACACTATCTATGTCATTAACCCTTTCATTACCATATTTCTAATGAAAGACACTACCTATGTCATTAACCCTTTCATTACCATATTTCTAATGAAAGACACTACCTATGTCATTAACCCTTTCATTACCATATTTCTAATGAAAGACACTGTCTATGTCATTAACCCTTTCATTACCATATTTCTAATGAAAGACACTGTCTATGTCATTAACCCTTTCATTACCATATTTCTAATGAAAGACACTGTCTATGTCATTAACCCTTTCATTACCATATTTCTAATGAAAGACACTATCTATGTCATTAACCCTTTCATTACCATATTTCTAATGAAAGACACTGTCTATGTCATTAACCCTTTCATTACCATATTTCTAATGAAAGACACTGTCTATGTCATTAACCCTTTCAGTACCATATTTCTAATGAAAGACACTACCTATGTCATTAACCCTTTCATTACCATATTTCGAATGAAAGACACTGTCTATGTCATTAACCCTTTCATTACCATATATCTAATGAAAGACACTGTCTACGTCATTAACCCTTTCATTACCATATTTCTAATGAAAGACACTATCTATGTTATTAACCCTTTCATTACCATATTTCTAACGAAAGACCCTGTCTATGTCATTAACCCTTCATTACCATGTTTCTAATGAAAGACACTGTCTATGTCATTAACCCTTTCAGTACCATATTTCTAATGAAAGACACTACCTATGTCATTAACCCTTTCATTACCATATTTCGAATGAAAGATACTACCTATGTCATTGACCCTTTCATTACCATATATCTAATGAAAGACACTGTCTATGTCATTAACCCTTTCATTACCATATGTCTACTGAAAGACACTGTCTATGTCATTAACCCTTTCATTACCAGATGTCTCATGAAAGACACTGTGTATGTCATTAACCCTTTCATTACCATATTTCTAATGAAAGACACTGTCTATGTCATTAACCCTTTCATTACCATATTTCTAATGAAAAACACTACCTATGTCATTAACCCTTTCATTACCATATTTCTAATGAAAGACACTGCCTATGTCATTAACCCTTTCATTACCATATTTCTAATGAAACACACTGTCTATGTCATTAACTCTTTCATTACCATATGTCTAATAACAGACACTGTCTATGTCATTAACCCTTTCAGTACCATATTTCTAATGAAAGACACTACCTATGTCATTAACCCTTTCATTACCATATTTCTAATGAAAGACACTACCTATGTCATTAACCTTTCATTGCCATATTTCTAATGAAAGACACTACCTATGTCATTAACCCTTTCATTACCATATTTCAAATGAAAGACACTACCTATGTCATTAACCCTTTCATTACCGTATTTCTAATGAAAGACACTGTCTATTGCATTAACCCTTTCATTACCATATTTCTAATGCAAGACACTACCTATGTCATTACCCCTTTCATTACCATATTTCTAATGAAAGACACTGTCTATGTCATTAACCCTTTCATTACCATATTTCTAATGAAAGACACTGTCTATGTCATTAACGCTTTCATTACCATATGTCTAATGAAAGACACTACATATGTTCTTAACCCTTTCATAACCATATTTCTAATGAAAGACACTACCTATGTCATTAACCCTTTCATTACCATATTTCTAATGAAAGACACTGTCTATGTCATTAACCCTTTCATTACCATATTTCTAATGAAAGACACTGTCTATGTCATTAACCCTTTCATTACCATATTTCTAATGAAAGACACTATCTATGTCATTAACCCTTTCATTACCATATTTCTAATGAAAGACACTGTCTATGTCATTAACTCTTTCATTACCATATGTCTAATAACAGACACTGTCTATGTCATTAACCCTTTCAGTACCATATTTCTAATGAAAGACACTACCTATGTCATTAACCCTTTCATTACCATATTTCTAATGAAAGACACTACCTATGTCATTAACCTTTCATTGCCATATTTCTAATGAAAGACACTACCTATGTCATTAACCCTTTCATTACCATATTTCAAATGAAAGACACTACCTATGTCATTAACCCTTTCATTACCATATTTCTAATGAAAGACACTGTCTATTGCATTAACCCTTTCATTACCATATTTCTAATGCAAGACACTACCTATGTCATTACCCCTTTGATTACCATATTTCTAATGAAAGACACTGTCTATGTCATTAACCCTTTCATTACCATATTTCTAATGAAAGACACTGTCTATGTCATTAACGCTTTCATTACCATATGTCTAATGAAAGACACTACATATGTTCTTAACCCTTTCATAACCATATTTCTAATGAAAGACACTACCTATGTCATTAACCCTTTCATTACCATATTTCTAATGAAAGACACTGTCTATGTCATTAACCCTTTCATTACCATATTTCTAATGAAAGACACTACCTATGTCATTAAGCCTTTCATTACCATATTTATAATGAAAGAGACTGTCTATGTCATTAACCCTTTCATTAACATATGTCTACTGAAAGACACTGTCTATGTCATTAACCCTTTCATTACCATATTTCTAATGAAAGACACTGTCTATTGCATTAACCCTTTCATTACCATATTTCTAATGAAAGACACTGTCTATATCATTAACCCTTTCATTACCATATGTCTAATGAAAGACACTGCCTATGTCATTAACCCTTTCATTACAATATTTCTAATGAAAGAGACTGTCTATGTCATTAACCCTTTCATTACCATATGTCTACTGAAAGACACTGTCTATGTCATTAACCCTTTCATTACCATATTTCTAATGAAAGACACTGTCTATTGCATTAACCCTTTCATTACCATATTTCTAATGCAAGACACTACCTATGTCATTACCCCTTTCATTACCATATTTCTAATGAAAGACACTGTCTATGTCATTAACCCTTTCATTACGATATTTCTAATGAAAGACATTGTCTATGTCATTAACCCTTTCATTACCATATTTCTAATGAAAGACACTACCTATGTCATTAACCCTTTCATTACCATATTTATAATGTAAGACACTGTCTATTGCATTAACCCTTTCATTACCATATTTCTAATGAAAGACACTGTTATATCATTAACGCTTTCATTACCATATGTCTAATGAAAGACACTGCCTATGTCATTAACCCTTTCATTACAATATTTCTAATGAAAGAGACTGTCTATGTCATTAACCCTTTCATTACCATATATCTACTGAAAGACAGTGTCTATGTCATTAACGCTTTCATTACCATATTTCTAATGAATGACACTAGCTATGTCATTAACCCTTTCATTACCATATTTCTAATGAAAGACACTACCTATGTCATTAACCCTTTCATTACCATATTTCTAATGAAAGACACTGTCTATGTCATTAACCCTTTCATTACCATATTTCTAATGAAAGACACTGTCTATTGCATTAACCCTTTCATTACCATATTTCTAATGCAAGACACTACCTATGTCATTACCCCTTTGATTACCATATTTCTAATGAAAGACACTGTCTATGTCATTAACCCTTTCATTACCATATTTCTAATGAAAGACACTGTCTATGTCATTAACGCTTTCATTACCATATGTCTAATGAAAGACACTACATATGTTCTTAACCCTTTCATAACCATATTTCTAATGAAAGACACTACCTATGTCATTAACCCTTTCATTACCATATTTCTAATGAAAGACACTGTCTATGTCATTAACCCTTTCATTACCATATTTCTAATGAAAGACACTACCTATGTCATTAAGCCTTTCATTACCATATTTATAATGAAAGAGACTGTCTATGTCATTAACCCTTTCATTAACATATGTCTACTGAAAGACACTGTCTATGTCATTAACCCTTTCATTACCATATTTCTAATGAAAGACACTGTCTATTGCATTAACCCTTTCATTACCATATTTCTAATGAAAGACACTGTCTATATCATTAACCCTTTCATTACCATATGTCTAATGAAAGACACTGCCTATGTCATTAACCCTTTCATTACAATATTTCTAATGAAAGAGACTGTCTATGTCATTAACCCTTTCATTACCATATGTCTACTGAAAGACACTGTCTATGTCATTAACCCTTTCATTACCATATTTCTAATGAAAGACACTGTCTATTGCATTAACCCTTTCATTACCATATTTCTAATGCAAGACACTACCTATGTCATTACCCCTTTCATTACCATATTTCTAATGAAAGACACTGTCTATGTCATTAACCCTTTCATTACCATATTTCTAATGAAAGACATTGTCTATGTCATTAACCCTTTCATTACCATATTTCTAATGAAAGACACTACCTATGTCATTAACCCTTTCATTACCATATTTATAATGTAAGACACTGTCTATTGCATTAACCCTTTCATTACCATATTTCTAATGAAAGACACTGTTATATCATTAACCCTTTCATTACCATATGTCTAATGAAAGACACTGCCTATGTCATTAACCCTTTCATTACAATATTTCTAATGAAAGAGACTGTCTATGTCATTAACCCTTTCATTACCATATGTCTACTGAAAGACAGTGTCTATGTCATTAACGCTTTCATTACCATATTTCTAATGAATGACACTAGCTATGTCATTAACCCTTTCATTACCATATTTCTAATGAAAGACACTACCTATGTCATTAACCCTTTCATTACCATATTTCTAATGAAAGACACTGTCTATGTCATTAACCCTTTCATTACCATATTTCTAATGAAAGACACTGTCTATGTCATTAACCCTTTCATTACCATATTTCTAATGAAAGACACTATCTATGTCATTAACCCTTTCATTACCATATTTCTAATGAAAGACACTACCTATGTCATTAACCCTTTCATTACCATATTTCTAATGAAAGACACTACCTATGTCATTAACCCTTTCATTACCATATTTCTAATGAAAGACACTGTCTATGTCATTAACCCTTTCATTACCATATTTCTAATGAAAGACACTGTCTATGTCATTAACCCTTTCATTACCATATTTCTAATGAAAGACACTGTCTATGTCATTAACCCTTTCATTACCATATTTCTAATGAAAGACACTATCTATGTCATTAACCCTTTCATTACCATATTTCTAATGAAAGACACTGTCTATGTCATTAACCCTTTCATTACCATATTTCTAATGAAAGACACTGTCTATGTCATTAACCCTTTCAGTACCATATTTCTAATGAAAGACACTACCTATGTCATTAACCCTTTCATTACCATATTTCGAATGAAAGACACTGTCTATGTCATTAACCCTTTCATTACCATATATCTAATGAAAGACACTGTCTACGTCATTAACCCTTTCATTACCATATTTCTAATGAAAGACACTATCTATGTTATTAACCCTTTCATTACCATATTTCTAACGAAAGACCCTGTCTATGTCATTAACCCTTCATTACCATGTTTCTAATGAAAGACACTGTCTATGTCATTAACCCTTTCAGTACCATATTTCTAATGAAAGACACTACCTATGTCATTAACCCTTTCATTACCATATTTCGAATGAAAGATACTACCTATGTCATTAACCCTTTCATTACCATATATCTAATGAAAGACACTGTCTATGTCATTAACCCTTTCATTACCATATGTCTACTGAAAGACACTGTCTATGTCATTAACCCTTTCATTACCAGATGTCTCATGAAAGACACTGTGTATGTCATTAACCCTTTCATTACCATATTTCTAATGAAAGACACTGTCTATGTCATTAACCCTTTCATTACCATATTTCTAATGAAAAACACTACCTATGTCATTAACCCTTTCATTACCATATTTCTAATGAAAGACACTGCCTATGTCATTAACCCTTTCATTACCATATTTCTAATGAAACACACTGTCTATGTCATTAACTCTTTCATTACCATATGTCTAATAACAGACACTGTCTATGTCATTAACCCTTTCAGTACCATATTTCTAATGAAAGACACTACCTATGTCATTAACCCTTTCATTACCATATTTCTAATGAAAGACACTACCTATGTCATTAACCTTTCATTGCCATATTTCTAATGAAAGACACTACCTATGTCATTAACCCTTTCATTACCATATTTCAAATGAAAGACACTACCTATGTCATTAACCCTTTCATTACCGTATTTCTAATGAAAGACACTGTCTATTGCATTAACCCTTTCATTACCATATTTCTAATGCAAGACACTACCTATGTCATTACCCCTTTCATTACCATATTTCTAATGAAAGACACTGTCTATGTCATTAACCCTTTCATTACCATATTTCTAATGAAAGACACTGTCTATGTCATTAACGCTTTCATTACCATATGTCTAATGAAAGACACTACATATGTTCTTAACCCTTTCATAACCATATTTCTAATGAAAGACACTACCTATGTCATTAACCCTTTCATTACCATATTTCTAATGAAAGACACTGTCTATGTCATTAACCCTTTCATTACCATATTTCTAATGAAAGACACTACCTATGTCATTAAGCCTTTCATTACCATTTTTATAATGAAAGAGACTGTCTATGTCATTAACCCTTTCATTAACATATGTCTACTGAAAGACACTGTCTATGTCATTAACCCTTTCATTACCATATTTCTAATGAAAGACACTGTCTATTGCATTAACCCTTTCATTACCATATTTCTAATGAAAGACACTGTCTATATCATTAACCCTTTCATTACCATATGTCTAATGAAAGACACTGCCTATGTCATTAACCCTTTCATTACAATATTTCTAATGAAAGAGACTGTCTATGTCATTAACCCTTTCATTACCATATGTCTACTGAAAGACACTGTCTATGTCATTAACCCTTTCATTACCATATTTCTAATGAAAGACACTGTCTATTGCATTAACCCTTTCATTACCATATTTCTAATGCAAGACACTACCTATGTCATTACCCCTTTCATTACCATATTTCTAATGAAAGACACTGTCTATGTCATTAACCCTTTCATTACCATATTTCTAATGAAAGACATTGTCTATGTCATTAACCCTTTCATTACCATATTTCTAATGAAAGACACTACCTATGTCATTAACCCTTTCATTACCATATTTATAATGTAAGACACTGTCTATTGCATTAACCCTTTCATTACAATATTTCTAATGAAAGAGACTGTCTATGTCATTAACCCTTTCATTACCATATGTCTACTGAAAGACACTGTCTATGTCATTAACGCTTTCATTACCATATTTCTAATGAATGACACTAGCTATGTCATTAACCCTTTCATTACCATATTTCTAATGAAAGACACTACCTATGTCATTAACCCTTTCATTACCATATTTCTAATGAAAGACACTGTCTATATCATTAACCCTTTCATTACCATATTTCTAATGAAAGACACTGTCTATGTCATTAACCCTTTCATTACCATATTTCTAATGAAAGACACTGTCTATGTCATTAACCCTTTCATTACCATATTTCTAATGAAAGACACTAACTATGTCATTAACCCTTTCATTACCATATTTCTAATGAAAGACACTACCTATGTCATTAACCCTTTCATTACCATATTTCTAATGAAAGACACTGTCTATGTCATTAACCCTTTCATTACCATATTTCTAATAAAAGACACTACCTATGTCATTAACCCTTTCATTACCATATTTATAATGAAAGACACTGTCTATTGCATTAACCCTTTCATTACCATATTTCTAATGAAAGACACTGCCTATGTCATTAACCCTTTCATTACCATATTTCTAATGAAAGACACTGTCTATGTCATTAACCCTTTCATTACCATATTTATAATGAAAGACACTGCCTATGTCATTAACCCTTTCTTTACCATATGTCTAATGAAAGACACTGCCTATGTCATTAACCCTTTCATTACAATATTTCTAATGAAAGAGACTGTCTATGTCATTAACCCTTTCATTACCATATGTCTACTGAAAGACACTGTCTATATCATTAACCCTTTCATTACCATATTTCTATTGAAAGACACTATCTATGTCATTAACCCTTTCGTTACCATATTTCTAATGAATGACACTAGCTATGTCATTAACCCTTTCATTACCATATTTCTAATGAAAGACACTACCTATGTCATTAACCCTTTCATTACCATATTTCTAATGAAAGACACTGTCTATGTCATTAACCCTTTCATTACCATATTTCTAATGAAAGACACTGTCTATGTCATTAACCCTTTCATTACCATATTTCTAATGAAAGACACTATCTATGTCATTAACCCTTTCATTACCATATTTCTAATGAAAGACACTGTCTATGTCATTAACTCTTTCATTACCATATGTCTAATAACAGACACTGTCTATGTCATTAACCCTTTCAGTACCATATTTCTAATGAAAGACACTACCTATGTCATTAACCCTTTCATTACCATATTTCTAATGAAAGACACTACCTATGTCATTAACCTTTCATTGCCATATTTCTAATGAAAGACACTACCTATGTCATTAACCCTTTCATTACCATATTTCAAATGAAAGACACTACCTATGTCATTAACCCTTTCATTACCATATTTCTAATGAAAGACACTGTCTATTGCATTAACCCTTTCATTACCATATTTCTAATGAAAGACACTGTCTATGTCATTAACGCTTTCATTACCATATGTCTAATGAAAGACACTACATATGTTCTTAACCCTTTCATAACCATATTTCTAATGAAAGACACTACCTATGTCATTAACCCTTTCATTACCATATTTCTAATGAAAGACACTGTCTATGTCATTAACCCTTTCATTACCATATTTCTAATGAAAGACACTACCTATGTCATTAAGCCTTTCATTACCATATTTATAATGAAAGAGACTGTCTATGTCATTAACCCTTTCATTAACATATGTCTACTGAAAGACACTGTCTATGTCATTAACCCTTTCATTACCATATTTCTAATGAAAGACACTGTCTATTGCATTAACCCTTTCATTACCATATTTCTAATGAAAGACACTGTCTATATCATTAACCCTTTCATTACCATATGTCTAATGAAAGACACTGCCTATGTCATTAACCCTTTCATTACAATATTTCTAATGAAAGAGACTGTCTATGTCATTAACCCTTTCATTACCATATGTCTACTGAAAGACACTGTCTATGTCATTAACCCTTTCATTACCATATTTCTAATGAAAGACACTGTCTATTGCATTAACCCTTTCATTACCATATTTCTAATGCAAGACACTACCTATGTCATTACCCCTTTCATTACCATATTTCTAATGAAAGACACTGTCTATGTCATTAACCCTTTCATTACCATATTTCTAATGAAAGACATTGTCTATGTCATTAACCCTTTCATTACCATATTTCTAATGAAAGACACTACCTATGTCATTAACCCTTTCATTACCATATTTATAATGTAAGACACTGTCTATTGCATTAACCCTTTCATTACCATATTTCTAATGAAAGACACTGTTATATCATTAACCTTTTCATTACCATATGTCTAATGAAAGACACTGCCTATGTCATTAACCCTTTCATTACAATATTTCTAATGAAAGAGACTGTCTATGTCATTAACCCTTTCATTACCATATGTCTACTGAAAGACAGTGTCTATGTCATTAACGCTTTCATTACCATATTTCTAATGAATGACACTAGCTATGTCATTAACCCTTTCATTACCATATTTCTAATGAAAGACACTACCTATGTCATTAACCCTTTCATTACCATATTTCTAATGAAAGACACTGTCTATGTCATTAACCCTTTCATTACCATATTTCTAATGAAAGACACTGTCTATGTCATTAACCCTTTCATTACCATATTTCTAATGAAAGACACTACCTATGTCATTAACCCTTTCATTACCATATTTCTAATGAAAGACACTACCTATGTCATTAACCCTTTCATTACCATATTTCTAATGAAAGACACTGTCTATGTCATTAACCCTTTCATTACCATATTTCTAATAAAAGACACTACCTATGTCATTAACCCTTTCATTACCATATTTATAATGAAAGACACTGTCTATTGCATTAACCCTTTCATTACCATATTTCTAATGAAAGACACTGCCTATGTCATTAACCCTTTCATTACCATATTTCTAATGAAAGACACTGTCTATGTCATTAACCCTTTCATTACCATATGTCTACTGAAAGACACTGCCTATGTCATTAACCCTTTCATTACAATATTTCTAATGAAAGAGACTGTCTATGTCATTAACCCTTTCATTACCATATGTCTACTGAAAGACACTGTCTATATCATTAACCCTTTCATTACCATATTTCTATTGAAAGACACTATCTATGTCATTAACCCTTTCGTTACCATATTTCTAATGAATGACACTAGCTATGTCATTAACCCTTTCATTACCATATTTCTAATGAAAGACACTACCTATGTCATTAACCCTTTCATTACCATATTTCTAATGAAAGACACTGTCTATGTCATTAACCCTTTCATTACCATATTTCTAATGAAAGACACTGTCTATGTCATTAACCCTTTCATTACCATATTTCTAATGAAAGACACTATCTATGTCATTAACCCTTTCATTACCATATTTCTAATGAAAGACACTGTCTATGTCATTAACTCTTTCATTACCATATGTCTAATAACAGACACTGTCTATGTCATTAACCCTTTCAGTACCATATTTCTAATGAAAGACACTACCTATGTCATTAACCCTTTCATTACCATATTTCTAATGAAAGACACTACCTATGTCATTAACCTTTCATTGCCATATTTCTAATGAAAGACACTACCTATGTCATTAACCCTTTCATTACCATATTTCAAATGAAAGACACTACCTATGTCATTAACCCTTTCATTACCATATTTCTAATGAAAGACACTGTCTATTGCATTAACCCTTTCATTACCATATTTCTAATGCAAGACACTACCTATGTCATTACCCCTTTGATTACCATATTTCTAATGAAAGACACTGTCTATGTCATTAACCCTTTCATTACCATATTTCTAATGAAAGACACTGTCTATGTCATTAACGCTTTCATTACCATATGTCTAATGAAAGACACTACATATGTTCTTAACCCTTTCATAACCATATTTCTAATGAAAGACACTACCTATGTCATTAACCCTTTCATTACCATATTTCTAATGAAAGACACTGTCTATGTCATTAACCCTTTCATTACCATATTTCTAATGAAAGACACTACCTATGTCATTAAGCCTTTCATTACCATATTTATAATGAAAGAGACTGTCTATGTCATTAACCCTTTCATTAACATATGTCTACTGAAAGACACTGTCTATGTCATTAACCCTTTCATTACCATATTTCTAATGAAAGACACTGTCTATTGCATTAACCCTTTCATTACCATATTTCTAATGAAAGACACTGTCTATATCATTAACCCTTTCATTACCATATGTCTAATGAAAGACACTGCCTATGTCATTAACCCTTTCATTACAATATTTCTAATGAAAGAGACTGTCTATGTCATTAACCCTTTCATTACCATATGTCTACTGAAAGACACTGTCTATGTCATTAACCCTTTCATTACCATATTTCTAATGAAAGACACTGTCTATTGCATTAACCCTTTCATTACCATATTTCTAATGCAAGACACTACCTATGTCATTACCCCTTTCATTACCATATTTCTAATGAAAGACACTGTCTATGTCATTAACCCTTTCATTACCATATTTCTAATGAAAGACATTGTCTATGTCATTAACCCTTTCATTACCATATTTCTAATGAAAGACACTACCTATGTCATTAACCCTTTCATTACCATATTTATAATGTAAGACACTGTCTATTGCATTAACCCTTTCATTACCATATTTCTAATGAAAGACACTGTTATATCATTAACCCTTTCATTACCATATGTCTAATGAAAGACACTGCCTATGTCATTAACCCTTTCATTACAATATTTCTAATGAAAGAGACTGTCTATGTCATTAACCCTTTCATTACCATATGTCTACTGAAAGACAGTGTCTATGTCATTAACGCTTTCATTACCATATTTCTAATGAATGACACTAGCTATGTCATTAACCCTTTCATTACCATATTTCTAATGAAAGACACTACCTATGTCATTAACCCTTTCATTACCATATTTCTAATGAAAGACACTGTCTATGTCATTAACCCTTTCATTACCATATTTCTAATGAAAGACACTGTCTATGTCATTAACCCTTTCATTACCATATTTCTAATGAAAGACACTACCTATGTCATTAACCCTTTCATTACCATATTTCTAATGAAAGACACTACCTATGTCATTAACCCTTTCATTACCATATTTCTAATGAAAGACACTGTCTATGTCATTAACCCTTTCATTACCATATTTCTAATAAAAGACACTACCTATGTCATTAACCCTTTCATTACCATATTTATAATGAAAGACACTGTCTATTGCATTAACCCTTTCATTACCATATTTCTAATGAAAGACACTGCCTATGTCATTAACCCTTTCATTACCATATTTCTAATGAAAGACACTGTCTATGTCATTAACCCTTTCATTACCATATGTCTACTGAAAGACACTGTCTATGTCATTAACGCTTTCATTACCATATTTCTAATGAATGACACTAGCTATGTCATTAACCCTTTCATTACCATATTTCTAATGAAAGACACTACCTATGTCATTAACCCTTTCATTACCATATTTCTAATGAAAGACACTGTCTATGTCATTAACCCTTTCATTACCATATTTCTAATGAAAGACACTGTCTATGTCATTAACCCTTTCATTACCATATTTCTAATGAAAGACACTGTCTATGTCATTAACCCTTTCATTACCATATTTCTAATGAAAGACACTAACTATGTCATTAACCCTTTCATTACCATATTTCTAATGAAAGACACTACCTATGTCATTAACCCTTTCATTACCATATTTCTAATGAAAGACACTGTCTATGTCATTAACCCTTTCATTACCATATTTCTAATAAAAGACACTACCTATGTCATTAACCCTTTCATTACCATATTTATAATGAAAGACACTGTCTATTGCATTAACGCTTTCATTACCATATTTCTAATGAAAGACACTGCCTATGTCATTAACCCTTTCATTACCATATTTCTAATGAAAGACACTGTCTATGTCATTAACCCTTTCATTACCATATTTATAATGAAAGACACTGCCTATGTCATTAACCCTTTGTTTACCATATGTCTAATGAAAGACACTGCCTATGTCATTAACCCTTTCATTACAATATTTCTAATAAAAGACACTATCTATGCCATTAACCCTTTCATTACAATATTTCTAATGAAAGACACTACCTATGTCATTAACCCTTTCATTACCATATTTCTAATGAAAGACACTACCTATGTCATTAACCCTTTCATTACCATATTTCAAATGAAAGACACTACCTATGTCATTAACCCTTTCATTACCATATTTCTAATGAAAGACACTGTCTATGTCATTAACCCTTTCATTACCATATTTCTAATGAAAGACACTACCTATGTCATTAACCCTTTCATTTCCATATTTCTAATGAAAGACACTGTCTATATCATTAACCCTTTCATTACCATATGTCTAATGAAAGACACTGCCTATGTCATTAACCCTTTCATTACAATATTTCTAATGAAAGAGACTGTCTATGTCATTAACCCTTTCATTACCATATGTCTACTGAAAGACACTGTCTATGTCATTAACCCTTTCATTACCATATTTCTAATGAAAGACACTGTCTATTGCATTAACCCTTTCATTACCATATTTCTAATGCAAGACACTACCTATGTCATTACCCCTTTCATTACCATATGTCTACTGAAAGACACTGTCTATGTCATTAACCCTTTCATTACCATATTTCTAATGAAAGACACTGTCTATGTCATTAACCCTTTCATTACCATATGTCTAATGAAAGACACTACATATGTTCTTAACCCTTTCATTACCATATTTCTAATGAAAGACACTACCTATGTCATTAACCCTTTCATTATCATATTTCTAATGAAAGACACTACCTATGTCATTAACCTTTCATTACCATATTTCGAATGAAAGACACTACCTATGTCATTAACCCTTTCATTACCATATATCTAATGAAAGACACTGTCTATGTCATTAACCCTTTCATTACCATATGACTACTGAAAGACACTGTCTATGTCATTAACCCTTTCATTACCAGATGTCTCATGAAAGACACTGTGTATGTCATTAACCCTTTCATTACCATATTTCTAATGAAAGACTGTCTATGTCATTAACCCTTTCATTACCATATTTCTAATGAAAGACACTACCTATGTCATTAACCCTTTCATTACCATATTTCTAATGAAAGACACTGCCTATGTCATTAACCCTTTCATTACCATATTTCTAATGAAAGACACTGTCTATGTCATTAACCCTTTCATTACCATATGTCTAATAAAAGACACTGTCTATGTCATTAACCCTTTCATTACCATATTTCTAATGAAAGACACTACCTATGTCATTAACCCTTTCATTACCATATTTCTAATGAAAGACACTGCCTATGTCATTAACCCTTTCATTACCATATTTCTAATGAAAGACACTGTCTATGTCATTAACCCTTTCATTACCATATTTCTAATGAAAGACACTGTCTATGTCATTAACCCTTTCATTACCATATTTCTAATGAAAGACAATGTCTATGTCATTAACCCTTTCATTACCATATTTCTAATGAAAGACACTGTCTATGTCATTAACCCTTTCATTACCATATTTCTAATGAAAGACACTACCTATGCCATTAACCCTTTCATTACCATATTTCTAATGAAAGACACTACCTATGTCATTAACCCTTTCATTACCATATTTCTAATGAAAGACACTACCTATGTCATTAACCCTTTCATTACCATATTTCAAATGAAAGACACTACCTATGTCATTAACCCTTTCATTACCATATTTCTAATGAAAGACACTGTCTATTGCATTAACCCTTTCATTACCATATTTCTAATGCAAGACACTACCTATGTCATTAACCCTTTCATTACCATATTTATAATGAAAGACACTGTCTATTGCATTAACCCTTTCATTACCATATTTCTAATGAAAGACACTGCCTATGTCATTAACCCTTTCATTACCATATTTCTAATGAAAGACACTGTCTATGTCATTAACCCTTTCATTACCATATTTATAATGAAAGACACTGCCTATGTCATTAACCCTTTCTTTACCATATGTCTAATGAAAGACACTGCCTATGTCATTAACCCTTTCATTACAATATTTCTAATGAAAGAGACTGTCTATGTCATTAACCCTTTCATTACCATATGTCTACTGAAAGACACTGTCTATATCATTAACCCTTTCATTACCATATTTCTAATGAAAGACACTATCTATGTCATTAACCCTTTCGTTACCATATTTCTAATGAATGACACTAGCTATGTCATTAACCCTTTCATTACCATATTTCTAATGAAAGACACTACCTATGTCATTAACCCTTTCATTACCATATTTCTAATGAAAGACACTGTCTATGTCATTAACCCTTTCATTACCATATTTCTAATGAAAGACACTGTCTATGTCATTAACCCTTTCATTACCATATTTCTAATGAAAGACACTGTCTATGTCATTAACCCTTTCATTACCATATTCCTAATAAAAGACACAAACTATGCCATTAACCCTTTCATTACCATATTTCTAATGAAAGACACTACCTATGTCATTAACCCTTTCATTACCATATTTCTAATGAAAGACACTACCTATGTCATTAACCCTTTCATTACCATATTTCAAATGAAAGACACTACCTATGTCATTAACCCTTTCATTACCATATTTCTAATGAAAGACACTGTCTATGTCATTAACCCTTTCATTACCATATTTCTAATGAAAGACACTACCTATGTCATTAACCCTTTCATTTCCATATTTCTAATGAAAGACACTATCTATGTCATTAACCCTTTCATTACCATATTTATAATGAAAGACACTGTCTATTGCATTAACCCTTTCATTACCATATTTCTAATGAAAGACACTGTCTATATCATTAACCCTTTCATTACCATATGTCTAATGAAAGACACTGCCTATGTCATTAACCCTTTCATTACAATATTTCTAATGAAAGAGACTGTCTATGTCATTAACCCTTTCATTACCATATGTCTACTGAAAGACACTGTCTATGTCATTAACCCTTTCATTACCATATTTCTAATGAACGACACTGTCTATTGCATTATCCCTTTCATTACCATATTTCTAATGCAAGACACTACCTATGTCATTACCCCTTTCATTACCATATGTCTACTGAAAGACACTGTCTATGTCATTAACCCTTTCATTACCATATTCCTAATGAAAGACACTGTCTATGTCATTAACCCTTTCATTACCATATGTCTAATGAAAGACACCACATATGTTCTTAACCCTTTCATTACCATATTTCTAATGAAAGACACTACCTATGTCATTAACCCTTTCATTATCATATTTCTAATGAAAGACACTACCTATGTCATTAACCTTTCATTACCATATTTCGAATGAAAGACACTACCTATGTCATTAACCCTTTCATTACCATATATCTAATGAAAGACACTGTCTATGTCATTAACCCTTTCATTACCATATGTCTACTGAAAGACACTGTCTATGTCATTAACCCTTTCATTACCAGATGTCTCATGAAAGACACTGTGTATGTCATTAACCCTTTCATTACCATATTTCTAATGAAAGACACTGTCTATGTCATTAACCCTTTCATTACCATATTTCTAATGAAAGACACTACCTATGTCATTAACCCTTTCATTACCATATTTCTAATGAAAGACACTGCCTATGTCATTAACCCTTTCATTACCATATTTCTAATGAAAGACACTGTCTATGTCATTAACCCTTTCATTACCATATGTCTAATAAAAGACACTATCTATGTCATTAACCCTTTCATTACCATATTTCTAATGAAAGACACTACCTATGTCATTAACCCTTTCATTACCATATTTCTAATGAAAGACACTGCCTATGTCATTAACCCTTTCATTACCATATTTCTAATGAAAGACACTGTCTATGTCATTAACCCTTTCATTACCATATTTCTAATGAAAGACACTGTCTATGTCATTAACCCTTTCATTACCATATTTCTAATGAAAGACACTGTCTATGTCATTAACCCTTTCATTACCATATTTCTAATGAAAGATACTGTCTATGTCATTAACCCTTTCATTACCATATTTCTAATGAAAGACACTACCTATGCCATTAACCCTTTCATTACCATATTTCTAATGAAAGACACTACCTATGTCATTAACCCTTTCATTACCATATTTCAAATGAAAGACACTACCTATGTCATTAACCCTTTCATTACCATATTTCTAATGAAAGACACTGTCTATTGCATTAACCCTTTCATTACCATATTTCTAATGCAAGACACTACCTATGTCATTACCCCTTTCATTACCATATTTCTAATGAAAGACACTGTCTATGTCATTAACCCTTTCATTACCATATTTCTAATGAAAGACACTGTCTATGTCATTAACGCTTTCATTACCATATGTCTAATGAAAGACACTACATATGTTCTTAACCCTTTCATTACCATATTTCTAATGAAAGACACTACCTATGTCATTAACCCTTTCATTACCATATTTCTAATGAAAGACACTGTCTATGTCATTAACCCTTTCATTACCATATTTCTAATGAAAGACACTACCTATGTCATTAACCCTTTCATTACCATATTTATAATGAAAGAGACTGTCTATGTCATTAACATTTTCAATAACATATGTCTACTGAAAGACACTGTCTATGTCATTAACCCTTTCATTACCATATTTCTAATGAAAGACACTGTCTATATCATTAACCCTTTCATTACCATATGTCTAATGAAAGACACTGCCTATGTCATTAACCCTTTCATTACAATATTTCTAATGAAAGAGACTGTCTATGTCATTAACCCTTTCATTACCATATGTCTACTGAAAGACACTGTCTATGTCATTAACCCTTTCATTACCATATTTCTAATGAAAGACACTGTCTATGTCATTAACCCTTTCATTACCATATTTCTAATGAAAGACACTACCTATGTCATTAACCCTTTCATTACCATATTTATAATGAAAGACACTGTCTATTGCATTAACCCTTTCATTACCATATTTCTAATGAAAGACACTGTTATATCATTAACCCTTTCATTACCATATGTCTAATGAAAGACACTGCCTATGTCATTAACCCTTTCATTACAATATTTCTAATGAAAGAGACTGTCTATGTCATTAACCCTTTCATTACCATATGTCTACTGAAAGACACTGTCTATGTCATTAACCCTTTCATTACCATATTTCTAATGAATGACACTAGCTATGTCATTAACCCTTTCATTACCATATTTCTAATGAAAGACACTACCTATGTCATTAACCCTTTCATTACCATATTTCTAATGAAAGACACTGTCTATGTCATTAACCCTTTCATTACCATATTTCTAATGAAAGACACTACCTATGTCATTAACCCTTTCATTACCATATTTCTAATGAAAGACACTACCTATGTCATTAACCCTTTCATTACCATATTTCTAATGAAAGACACTGTCTATGTCATTAACCCTTTCATTACCATATTTCTAATAAAAGACACTACCTATGTCATTAACCCTTTCATTACCATATTTATAATGAAAGACACTGTCTATTGCATTAACCCTTTCATTACCATATTTCTAATGAAAGACACTGCCTATGTCATTAACCCTTTCATTACCATATTTCTAATGAAAGACACTGTCTATGTCATTAACCCTTTCATTACCATATGTCTACTGAAAGACACTGTCTATGTCATTAACGCTTTCATTACCATATTTCTAATGAATGACACTAGCTATGTCATTAACCCTTTCATTACCATATTTCTAATGAAAGACACTGTCTATGTCATTAACCCTTTCATTACCATATTTCTAATGAAAGACACTGTCTATGTCATTAACCCTTTCATTACCATATTTCTAATGAAAGACACTGTCTATGTCATTAACCCTTTCATTACCATATTTCTAATGAAAGACACTGTCTATGTCATTAACCCTTTCATTACCATATTTCTAATGAAAGACACTAACTATGTCATTAACCCTTTCATTACCATATTTCTAATGAAAGACACTACCTATGTCATTAACCCTTTCATTACCATATTTCTAATGAAAGACACTGTCTATGTCATTAACCCTTTCATTACCATATTTCTAATAAAAGACACTACCTATGTCATTAACCCTTTCATTACCATATTTATAATGAAAGACACTGTCTATTGCATTAACCCTTTCATTACCATATTTCTAATGAAAGACACTGCCTATGTCATTAACCCTTTCATTACCATATTTCTAATGAAAGACACTGTCTATGTCATTAACCCTTTCATTACCATATTTATAATGAAAGACACTGCCTATGTCATTAACCCTTTCTTTACCATATGTCTAATGAAAGACACTGCCTATGTCATTAACCCTTTCATTACAATATTTCTAATGAAAGAGACTGTCTATGTCATTAACCCTTTCATTACCATATGTCTACTGAAAGACACTGTCTATATCATTAACCCTTTCATTACCATATTTCTAATGAAAGACACTATCTATGTCATTAACCCTTTCGTTACCATATTTCTAATGAATGACACTAGCTATGTCATTAACCCTTTCATTACCATATTTCTAATGAAAGACACTACCTATGTCATTAACCCTTTCATTACCATATTTCTAATGAAAGACACTGTCTATGTCATTAAACCTTTCATTACCATATTTCTAATGAAAGACACTGTCTATGTCATTAACCCTTTCATTACCATATTTCTAATGAAAGACACTGTCTATGTCATTAACCCTTTCATTACAATATTCCTAATAAAAGACACTAACTATGCCATTAACCCTTTCATTACCATATTTCTAATGAAAGACACTACCTATGTCATTAACCCTTTCATTACCATATTTCTAATGAAAGACACTACCTATGTCATTAACCCTTTCATTACCATATTTCAAATGAAAGACACTACCTATGTCATTAACCCTTTCATTACCATATTTCTAATGAAAGACACTGTCTATGTCATTAACCCTTTCATTACCATATTTCTAATGAAAGACACTACCTATGTCATTAACCCTTTCATTTCCATATTTCTAATGAAAGACACTATCTATGTCATTAACCCTTTCATTACCATATTTATAATGAAAGACACTGTCTATTGCATTAACCCTTTCATTACCATATTTCTAATGAAAGACACTGTCTATATCATTAACCCTTTCATTACCATATGTCTAATGAAAGACACTGCCTATGTCATTAACCCTTTCATTACAATATTTCTAATGAAAGAGACTGTCTATGTCATTAACCCTTTCATTACCATATGTCTACTGAAAGACACTGTCTATGTCATTAACCCTTTCATTACCATATTTCTAATGAAAGACACTGTCTATTGCATTAACCCTTTCATTACCATATTTCTAATGCAAGACACTACCTATGTCATTACCCCTTTCATTACCATATGTCTACTGAAAGACACTGTCTATGTCATTAACCCTTTCATTACCATATTTCTAATGAAAGACACTGTCTATGTCATTAACCCTTTCATTACCATATTTCGAATGAAAGACACTACCTATGTCATTAACCCTTTCATTACCATATATCTAATGAAAGACACTGTCTATGTCATTAACCCTTTCATTACCATATGACTACTGAAAGACACTGTCTATGTCATTAACCCTTTCATTACCAGATGTCTCATGAAAGACACTGTGTATGTCAATAACCCTTTCATTACCATATTTCTAATGAAAGACACTGTCTACGTCATTAACCCTTTCATTACCATATTTCTAATGAAAGACACTACCTATGTCATTAACCCTTTCATTACCATATTTCTAATGAAAGACACTGCCTATGTCATTAACCCTTTCATTACCATATTTCTAATGAAAGACACTGTCTATGTCATTAACCCTTTCATTACCATATGTCTAATAAAAGACACTATCTATGTCATTAACCCTTTCATTACCATATTTCTAATGAAAGACACTACCTATGTCATTAACCCTTTCATTACCATATTTCTAATGAAAGACACTGCCTATGTCATTAACCCTTTCATTACCATATTTCTAATGAAAGACACTGTCTATGTCATTAACCCTTTCATTACCATATTTCTAATGAAAGACACTACCTATGCCATTAACCCTTTCATTACCATATTTCTAATGAAAGACACTACCTATGTCATTAACCCTTTCATTACCATATTTCTAATGAAAGACACTACCTATGTCATTAACCCTTTCATTACCATATTTCAAATGAAAGACACTACCTATGTCATTAACCCTTTCATTACCATATTTCTAATGAAAGACACTGTCTATTGCATTAACCCTTTCATTACCATATTTCTAATGCAAGACACTACCTATGTCATTACCCCTTTCATTACCATATTTCTAATGAAAGACACTGTCTATGTCATTAACCCTTTCATTACCATATTTCTAATGAAAGACACTGTCTATGTCATTAACGCTTTCATTACCATATGTCTAATGAAAGACACTACATATGTTCTTAACCCTTTCATTACCATATTTCTAATGAAAGACACTACCTATGTCATTAACCCTTTCATTACCATATTTCTAATGAAAGACACTGTCTATTGCATTAACCCTTTCATTACCATATTTCTAATGAAAGACACTGTCTATATCATTAACCCTTTCATTACCATATGTCTAATGAAAGACACTGCCTATGTCATTAACCCTTTCATTACAATATTTCTAATGAAAGACACTGTCTATGTCATTAACCCTTTCATTACCATATGTCTACTGAAAGACACTGTCTATGTCATTAACCCTTTCATTACCATATTTCTAATGAAAGACACTGTCTATTGCATTAACCCTTTCATTACCATATTTCTAATGCAAGACACTACCTATGTCATTACCCCTTTCATTACCATATTTCTAATGAAAGACACTGTCTATGTCATTAACCCTTTCATTACCATATTTCTAATGAAAGACACTGTCTATGTCATTAACCCTTTCATTACCATATGTCTAATGAAAGACACTACATATGTTCTTAACCCTTTCATTACCATATTTCTAATGAAAGACACTACCTATGTCATTAACCCTTTCATTACCATATTTCTAATGAAAGACACTGTCTATGTCATTAACCCTTTCATTACCAAATTTCTAATGAAAGACACTACCTATGTCATTAACCCTTTCATTACCATATTTATAATGAAAGACACTGTCTATTGCATTAACCCTTTCATTACCATATTTCTAATGAAAGACACTGTTATATCATTAACCCTTTCATTACCATATGTCTAATGAAAGACACTGCCTATGTCATTAACGCTTTCATTACAATATTTCTAATGAAAGAGACTGTCTATGTCATTAACCCTTTCATTACCATATGTCTACTGAAAGACACTGTCTATGTCATTAACCTTTCATTACCATATTTCTAATGAATGACACTAGCTATGTCATTAACCCTTTCATTACCATATTTCTAATGAAAGACACTACCTATGTCATTAACCGTTTCATTACCATATTTCTAATGAAAGACACTGTCTATGTCATTAACCCTTTCATTACCATATTTCTAATGAAAGACACTACCTATGTCATTAACCCTTTCATTACCATATTTCTAATGAAAGACACTACCTATGTCATTAACCCTTTCATTACCATATTTCTAATGAAAGACACTGTCTATGTCATTAACCCTTTCATTACCATATTTCTAATAAAAGACACTACCTATGTCATTAACCCTTTCATTACCATATTTATAATGAAAGACACTGTCTATTGCATTAACCCTTTCATTACCATATGTCTAATAAAAGACACTATCTATGTCATTAACCCTTTCATTACCATATTTCTAATGAAAGACACTACCTATGTCATTAACCCTTTCATTACCATATTTCTAATGAAAGACACTGCCTATGTCATTAACCCTTTCATTACCATATTTCTAATGAAAGACACTGTCTATGTCATTAACCCTTTCATTACCATATTTCTAATGAAAGACACTGTCTATGTCATTAACCCTTTCATTACCATATTTCTAATGAAAGACACTGTCTATGTCATTAACCCTTTCATTACCATATTTCTAATGAAAGACACTGTCTATGTCATTAACCCTTTCATTACCATATTTCTAATGAAAGACACTACCTATGCCATTAACCCTTTCATTACCATATTTCTAATGAAAGACACTACCTATGTCATTAACCCTTTCATTACCATATTTCTAATGAAAGACACTACCTATGTCATTAACCCTTTCATTACCATATTTCAAATGAAAGACACTACCTATGTCATTAACCCTTTCATTACCATATTTCTAATGAAAGACACTGTCTATTGCATTAACCCTTTCATTACCATATTTCTAATGCAAGACACTACCTATGTCATTACCCCTTTCATTACGATATTTCTAATGAAAGACACTGTCTATGTCATTAACCCTTTCATTACCATATTTCTAATGAAAGACACTGTCTATGTCATTAACGCTTTCATTACCATATGTCTAATGAAAGACACTACATATGTTCTTAACCCTTTCATTACCATATTTCTAATGAAAGACACTACCTATGTCATTAACCCTTTCATTACCATATTTCTAATGAAAGACACTGTCTATTGCATTAACCCTTTCATTACCATATTTCTAATGAAAGACACTGTCTATATCATTAACCCTTTCATTACCATATGTCTAATGAAAGACACTGCCTATGTCATTAACCCTTTCATTACAATATTTCTAATGAAAGACACTGTCTATGTCATTAACCCTTTCATTACCATATGTCTACTGAAAGACACTGTCTATGTCATTAACCCTTTCATTACCATATTTCTAATGAAAGACACTGTCTATTGCATTAACCCTTTCATTACCATATTTCTAATGCAAGACACTACCTATGTCATTACCCCTTTCATTACCATATTTCTAATGAAAGACACTGTCTATGTCATTAACCCTTTCATTACCATATTTCTAATGAAAGACACTGTCTATGTCATTAACCCTTTCATTACCATATGTCTAATGAAAGACACTACATATGTCCTTAACCCTTTCATTACCATATTTCTAATGAAAGACACTACCTATGTCATTAACCCTTTCATTACCATATTTCTAATGAAAGACACTGTCTATGTCATTAACCCTTTCATTACCAAATTTCTAATGAAAGACACTACCTATGTCATTAACCCTTTCATTACCATATTTATAATGAAAGACACTGTCTATGTCATTAACCCTTTCATTACCATATTTCTAATGAAAGACACTGTCTATGTCATTAACGCTTTCATTACCATATGTCTAATGAAAGACACTACATATGTTCTTAACCCTTTCATTACCATATTTCTAATGAAAGACACTACCTATGTCATTAACCCTTTCATTACCATATTTCTAATGAAAGACACTGTCTATTGCATTAACCCTTTCATTACCATATTTCTAATGAAAGACACTGTCTATATCATTAACCCTTTCATTACCATATGTCTAATGAAAGACACTGCCTATGTCATTAACCCTTTCATTACAATATTTCTAATGAAAGACACTGTCTATGTCATTAACCCTTTCATTACCATATGTCTACTGAAAGACACTGTCTATGTCATTAACCCTTTCATTACCATATTTCTAATGAAAGACACTGTCTATTGCATTAACCCTTTCATTACCATATTTCTAATGCAAGACACTACCTATGTCATTACCCCTTTCATTACCATATGTCTACTGAAAGACACTGTCTATGTCATTAACCCTTTCATTACCATATTTCTAATGAAAGACACTGTCTATGTCATTAACCCTTTCATTACCATATTTCGAATGAAAGACACTACCTATGTCATTAACCCTTTCATTACCATATATCTAATGAAAGACACTGTCTATGTTATTAACCCTTTCATTACCATATGACTACTGAAAGACACTGTCTATGTCATTAACCCTTTCATTACCAGATGTCTCATGAAAGACACTGTGTATGTCAATAACCCTTTCATTACCATATTTCTAATGAAAGACACTGTCTACGTCATTAACCCTTTCATTACCATATTTCTAATGAAAGACACTACCTATGTCATTAACCCTTTCATTACCATATTTCTAATGAAAGACACTGCCTATGTCATTAACCCTTTCATTACCATATTTCTAATGAAAGACACTGTCTATGTCATTAACCCTTTCATTACCATATGTCTAATAAAAGACACTATCTATGTCATTAACCCTTTCATTACCATATTTCTAATGAAAGACACTACCTATGTCATTAACCCTTTCATTACCATATTTCTAATGAAAGACACTGCCTATGTCATTAACCCTTTCATTACCATATTTCTAATGAAAGACACTGTCTATGTCATTAACCCTTTCATTACCATATTTCTAATGAAAGACACTACCTATGCCATTAACCCTTTCATTACCATATTTCTAATGAAAGACACTACCTATGTCATTAACCCTTTCATTACCATATTTCTAATGAAAGACACTACCTATGTCATTAACCCTTTCATTACCATATTTCAAATGAAAGACACTACCTATGTCATTAACCCTTTCATTACCATATTTCTAATGAAAGACACTGTCTATTGCATTAACCCTTTCATTACCATATTTCTAATGCAAGACACTACCTATGTCATTACCCCTTTCATTACCATATTTCTAATGAAAGACACTGTCTATGTCATTAACCCTTTCATTACCATATTTCTAATGAAAGACACTGTCTATGTCATTAACGCTTTCATTACCATATGTCTAATGAAAGACACTACATATGTTCTTAACCCTTTCATTACCATATTTCTAATGAAAGACACTACCTATGTCATTAACCCTTTCATTACCATATTTCTAATGAAAGACACTGTCTATTGCATTAACCCTTTCATTACCATATTTCTAATGAAAGACACTGTCTATATCATTAACCCTTTCATTACCATATGTCTAATGAAAGACACTGCCTATGTCATTAACCCTTTCATTACAATATTTCTAATGAAAGACACTGTCTATGTCATTAACCCTTTCATTACCATATGTCTACTGAAAGACACTGTCTATGTCATTAACCCTTTCATTACCATATTTCTAATGAAAGACACTGTCTATTGCATTAACCCTTTCATTACCATATTTCTAATGCAAGACACTACCTATGTCATTACCCCTTTCATTACCATATTTCTAATGAAAGACACTGTCTATGTCATTAACCCTTTCATTACCATATTTCTAATGAAAGACACTGTCTATGTCATTAACCCTTTCATTACCATATGTCTAATGAAAGACACTACATATGTTCTTAACCCTTTCATTACCATATTTCTAATGAAAGACACTACCTATGTCATTAACCCTTTCATTACCATATTTCTAATGAAAGACACTGTCTATGTCATTAACCCTTTCATTACCAAATTTCTAATGAAAGACACTACCTATGTCATTAACCCTTTCATTACCATATTTATAATGAAAGACACTGTCTATTGCATTAACCCTTTCATTACCATATTTCTAATGAAAGACACTGTTATATCATTAACCCTTTCATTACCATATGTCTAATGAAAGACACTGCCTATGTCATTAACGCTTTCATTACAATATTTCTAATGAAAGAGACTGTCTATGTCATTAACCCTTTCATTACCATATGTCTACTGAAAGACACTGTCTATGTCATTAACCTTTCATTACCATATTTCTAATGAATGACACTAGCTATGTCATTAACCCTTTCATTACCATATTTCTAATGAAAGACACTACCTATGTCATTAACCCTTTCATTACCATATTTCTAATGAAAGACACTGTCTATGTCATTAACCCTTTCATTACCATATTTCTAATGAAAGACACTACCTATGTCATTAACCCTTTCATTACCATATTTCTAATGAAAGACACTACCTATGTCATTAACCCTTTCATTACCATATTTCTAATGAAAGACACTGTCTATGTCATTAACCCTTTCATTACCATATTTCTAATAAAAGACACTACCTATGTCATTAACCCTTTCATTACCATATTTATAATGAAAGACACTGTCTATTGCATTAACCCTTTCATTACCATATGTCTAATAAAAGACACTATCTATGTCATTAACCCTTTCATTACCATATTTCTAATGAAAGACACTACCTATGTCATTAACCCTTTCATTACCATATTTCTAATGAAAGACACTGCCTATGTCATTAACCCTTTCATTACCATATTTCTAATGAAAGACACTGTCTATGTCATTAACCCTTTCATTACCATATTTCTAATGAAAGACACTGTCTATGTCATTAACCCTTTCATTACCATATTTCTAATGAAAGACACTGTCTATGTCATTAACCCTTTCATTACCATATTTCTAATGAAAGACACTGTCTATGTCATTAACCCTTTCATTACCATATTTCTAATGAAAGACACTACCTATGCCATTAACCCTTTCATTACCATATTTCTAATGAAAGACACTACCTATGTCATTAACCCTTTCATTACCATATTTCTAATGAAAGACACTACCTATGTCATTAACCCTTTCATTACCATATTTCAAATGAAAGACACTACCTATGTCATTAACCCTTTCATTACCATATTTCTAATGAAAGACACTGTCTATTGCATTAACCCTTTCATTACCATATTTCTAATGCAAGACACTACCTATGTCATTACCCCTTTCATTACGATATTTCTAATGAAAGACACTGTCTATGTCATTAACCCTTTCATTACCATATTTCTAATGAAAGACACTGTCTATGTCATTAACGCTTTCATTACCATATGTCTAATGAAAGACACTACATATGTTCTTAACCCTTTCATTACCATATTTCTAATGAAAGACACTACCTATGTCATTAACCCTTTCATTACCATATTTCTAATGAAAGACACTGTCTATTGCATTAACCCTTTCATTACCATATTTCTAATGAAAGACACTGTCTATATCATTAACCCTTTCATTACCATATGTCTAATGAAAGACACTGCCTATGTCATTAACCCTTTCATTACAATATTTCTAATGAAAGACACTGTCTATGTCATTAACCCTTTCATTACCATATGTCTACTGAAAGACACTGTCTATGTCATTAACCCTTTCATTACCATATTTCTAATGAAAGACACTGTCTATTGCATTAACCCTTTCATTACCATATTTCTAATGCAAGACACTACCTATGTCATTACCCCTTTCATTACCATATTTCTAATGAAAGACACTGTCTATGTCATTAACCCTTTCATTACCATATTTCTAATGAAAGACACTGTCTATGTCATTAACCCTTTCATTACCATATGTCTAATGAAAGACACTACATATGTCCTTAACCCTTTCATTACCATATTTCTAATGAAAGACACTACCTATGTCATTAACCCTTTCATTACCATATTTCTAATGAAAGACACTGTCTATGTCATTAACCCTTTCATTACCAAATTTCTAATGAAAGACACTACCTATGTCATTAACCCTTTCATTACCATATTTATAATGAAAGACACTGTCTATGTCATTAACCCTTTCATTACCATATTTCTAATGAAAGACACTGTCTATGTCATTAACGCTTTCATTACCATATGTCTAATGAAAGACACTACATATGTTCTTAACCCTTTCATTACCATATTTCTAATGAAAGACACTACCTATGTCATTAACCCTTTCATTACCATATTTCTAATGAAAGACACTGTCTATTGCATTAACCCTTTCATTACCATATTTCTAATGAAAGACACTGTCTATATCATTAACCCTTTCATTACCATATGTCTAATGAAAGACACTGCCTATGTCATTAACCCTTTCATTACAATATTTCTAATGAAAGACACTGTCTATGTCATTAACCCTTTCATTACCATATGTCTACTGAAAGACACTGTCTATGTCATTAACCCTTTCATTACCATATTTCTAATGAAAGACACTGTCTATTGCATTAACCCTTTCATTACCATATTTCTAATGCAAGACACTACCTATGTCATTACCCCTTTCATTACCATATTTCTAATGAAAGACACTGTCTATGTCATTAACCCTTTCATTACCATATTTCTAATGAAAGACACTGTCTATGTCATTAACCCTTTCATTACCATATGTCTAATGAAAGACACTACATATGTTCTTAACCCTTTCATTACCATATTTCTAATGAAAGACACTACCTATGTCATTAACCCTTTCATTACCATATTTCTAATGAAAGACACTGTCTATGTCATTAACCCTTTCATTACCAAATTTCTAATGAAAGACACTACCTATGTCATTAACCCTTTCATTACCATATTTATAATGAAAGACACTGTCTATTGCATTAACCCTTTCATTACCATATTTCTAATGAAAGACACTGTTATATCATTAACCCTTTCATTACCATATGTCTAATGAAAGACACTGCCTATGTCATTAACGCTTTCATTACAATATTTCTAATGAAAGAGACTGTCTATGTCATTAACCCTTTCATTACCATATGTCTACTGAAAGACACTGTCTATGTCATTAACCTTTCATTACCATATTTCTAATGAATGACACTAGCTATGTCATTAACCCTTTCATTACCATATTTCTAATGAAAGACACTACCTATGTCATTAACCCTTTCATTACCATATTTCTAATGAAAGACACTGTCTATGTCATTAACCCTTTCATTACCATATTTCTAATGAAAGACACTACCTATGTCATTAACCCTTTCATTACCATATTTCTAATGAAAGACACTACCTATGTCATTAACCCTTTCATTACCATATTTCTAATGAAAGACACTGTCTATGTCATTAACCCTTTCATTACCATATTTCTAATAAAAGACACTACCTATGTCATTAACCCTTTCATTACCATATTTCTAATGAAAGACACTGTCTATGTCATTAACCCTTTCATTACCATATTTCTAATAAAAGACACTACCTATGTCATTAACCCTTTCATTACCATATTTATAATGAAAGACACTGTCTATTGCATTAACCCTTTCATTACCATATTTCTAATGAAAGACACTGCCTATGTCATTAACCCTTTCATTACCATATTTCTAATGAAAGACACTGTCTATGTCATTAACCCTTTCATTACCATATTTATAATGAAAGACACTGCCTATGTCATTAACCCTTTCTTTACCATATGTCTAATGAAAGACACTGCCTATGTCATTAACCCTTTCATTACAATATTTCTAATGAAAGAGACTGTCTATGTCATTAACCCTTTCATTACCATATGTCTACTGAAAGACACTGTCTATATCATTAACCCTTTCATTACCATATTTCTAATGAAAGACACTATCTATGTCATTAACCCTTTCGTTACCATATTTCTAATGAATGACACTAGCTATGTCATTAACCCTTTCATTACCATATTTCTAATGAAAGACACTACCTATGTCATTAACCCTTTCATTACCATATTTCTAATGAAAGACACTGTCTATGTCATTAAACCTTTCATTACCATATTTCTAATGAAAGACACTGTCTATGTCATTAACCCTTTCATTACCATATTTCTAATGAAAGACACTGTCTATGTCATTAACCCTTTCATTACAATATTCCTAATAAAAGACACTAACTATGCCATTAACCCTTTCATTACCATATTTCTAATGAAAGACACTACCTATGTCATTAACCCTTTCATTACCATATTTCTAATGAAAGACACTACCTATGTCATTAACCCTTTCATTACCATATTTCAAATGAAAGACACTACCTATGTCATTAACCCTTTCATTACCATATTTCTAATGAAAGACACTGTCTATGTCATTAACCCTTTCATTACCATATTTCTAATGAAAGACACTACCTATGTCATTAACCCTTTCATTTCCATATTTCTAATGAAAGACACTATCTATGTCATTAACCCTTTCATTACCATATTTATAATGAAAGACACTGTCTATTGCATTAACCCTTTCATTACCATATTTCTAATGAAAGACACTGTCTATATCATTAACCCTTTCATTACCATATGTCTAATGAAAGACACTGCCTATGTCATTAACCCTTTCATTACAATATTTCTAATGAAAGAGACTGTCTATGTCATTAACCCTTTCATTACCATATGTCTACTGAAAGACACTGTCTATGTCATTAACCCTTTCATTACCATATTTCTAATGAAAGACACTGTCTATTGCATTAACCCTTTCATTACCATATTTCTAATGCAAGACACTACCTATGTCATTACCCCTTTCATTACCATATGTCTACTGAAAGACACTGTCTATGTCATTAACCCTTTCATTACCATATTTCTAATGAAAGACACTGTCTATGTCATTAACCCTTTCATTACCATATGTCTAATGAAAGACACTACATACGTTCTTAACCCTTTCATTACCATATTTCTAATGAAAGACACTACCTATGTCATTAACCCTTTCATTATCATATTTCTAATGAAAGACACTACCTATGTCATTAACCTTTCATTACCATATTTCGAATGAAAGACACTACCTATGTCATTAACCCTTTCATTACCATATATCTAATGAAAGACACTGTCTATGTCATTAACCCTTTCATTACCATATGACTACTGAAAGACACTGTCTATGTCATTAACCCTTTCATTACCAGATGTCTCATGAAAGACACTGTGTATGTCAATAACCCTTTCATTACCATATTTCTAATGAAAGACACTGTCTACGTCATTAACCCTTTCATTACCATATTTCTAATGAAAGACACTACCTATGTCATTAACCCTTTCATTACCATATTTCTAATGAAAGACACTGCCTATGTCATTAACCCTTTCATTACCATATTTCTAATGAAAGACACTGTCTATGTCATTAACCCTTTCATTACCATATGTCTAATAAAAGACACTATCTATGTCATTAACCCTTTCATTACCATATTTCTAATGAAAGACACTACCTATGTCATTAACCCTTTCATTACCATATTTCTAATGAAAGACACTGCCTATGTCATTAACCCTTTCATTACCATATTTCTAATGAAAGACACTGTCTATGTCATTAACCCTTTCATTACCATATTTCTAATGAAAGACACTACCTATGCCATTAACCCTTTCATTACCATATTTCTAATGAAAGACACTACCTATGTCATTAACCCTTTCATTACCATATTTCTAATGAAAGACACTACCTATGTCATTAACCCTTTCATTACCATATTTCAAATGAAAGACACTACCTATGTCATTAACCCTTTCATTACCATATTTCTAATGAAAGACACTGTCTATTGCATTAACCCTTTCATTACCATATTTCTAATGCAAGACACTACCTATGTCATTACCCCTTTCATTACCATATTTCTAATGAAAGACACTGTCTATGTCATTAACCCTTTCATTACCATATTTCTAATGAAAGACACTGTCTATGTCATTAACGCTTTCATTACCATATGTCTAATGAAAGACACTACATATGTTCTTAACCCTTTCATTACCATATTTCTAATGAAAGACACTACCTATGTCATTAACCCTTTCATTACCATATTTCTAATGAAAGACACTGTCTATTGCATTAACCCTTTCATTACCATATTTCTAATGAAAGACACTGTCTATATCATTAACCCTTTCATTACCATATGTCTAATGAAAGACACTGCCTATGTCATTAACCCTTTCATTACAATATTTCTAATGAAAGACACTGTCTATGTCATTAACCCTTTCATTACCATATGTCTACTGAAAGACACTGTCTATGTCATTAACCCTTTCATTACCATATTTCTAATGAAAGACACTGTCTATTGCATTAACCCTTTCATTACCATATTTCTAATGCAAGACACTACCTATGTCATTACCCCTTTCATTACCATATTTCTAATGAAAGACACTGTCTATGTCATTAACCCTTTCATTACCATATTTCTAATGAAAGACACTGTCTATGTCATTAACCCTTTCATTACCATATGTCTAATGAAAGACACTACATATGTTCTTAACCCTTTCATTACCATATTTCTAATGAAAGACACTACCTATGTCATTAACCCTTTCATTACCATATTTCTAATGAAAGACACTGTCTATGTCATTAACCCTTTCATTACCAAATTTCTAATGAAAGACACTACCTATGTCATTAACCCTTTCATTACCATATTTATAATGAAAGACACTGTCTATTGCATTAACCCTTTCATTACCATATTTCTAATGAAAGACACTGTTATATCATTAACCCTTTCATTACCATATGTCTAATGAAAGACACTGCCTATGTCATTAACGCTTTCATTACAATATTTCTAATGAAAGAGACTGTCTATGTCATTAACCCTTTCATTACCATATGTCTACTGAAAGACACTGTCTATGTCATTAACCTTTCATTACCATATTTCTAATGAATGACACTAGCTATGTCATTAACCCTTTCATTACCATATTTCTAATGAAAGACACTACCTATGTCATTAACCCTTTCATTACCATATTTCTAATGAAAGACACTGTCTATGTCATTAACCCTTTCATTACCATATTTCTAATGAAAGACACTACCTATGTCATTAACCCTTTCATTACCATATTTCTAATGAAAGACACTACCTATGTCATTAACCCTTTCATTACCATATTTCTAATGAAAGACACTGTCTATGTCATTAACCCTTTCATTACCATATTTCTAATAAAAGACACTACCTATGTCATTAACCCTTTCATTACCATATTTATAATGAAAGACACTGTCTATTGCATTAACCCTTTCATTACCATATGTCTAATAAAAGACACTATCTATGTCATTAACCCTTTCATTACCATATTTCTAATGAAAGACACTACCTATGTCATTAACCCTTTCATTACCATATTTCTAATGAAAGACACTGCCTATGTCATTAACCCTTTCATTACCATATTTCTAATGAAAGACACTGTCTATGTCATTAACCCTTTCATTACCATATTTCTAATGAAAGACACTGTCTATGTCATTAACCCTTTCATTACCATATTTCTAATGAAAGACACTGTCTATGTCATTAACCCTTTCATTACCATATTTCTAATGAAAGACACTGTCTATGTCATTAACCCTTTCATTACCATATTTCTAATGAAAGACACTACCTATGCCATTAACCCTTTCATTACCATATTTCTAATGAAAGACACTACCTATGTCATTAACCCTTTCATTACCATATTTCTAATGAAAGACACTACCTATGTCATTAACCCTTTCATTACCATATTTCAAATGAAAGACACTACCTATGTCATTAACCCTTTCATTACCATATTTCTAATGAAAGACACTGTCTATTGCATTAACCCTTTCATTACCATATTTCTAATGCAAGACACTACCTATGTCATTACCCCTTTCATTACGATATTTCTAATGAAAGACACTGTCTATGTCATTAACCCTTTCATTACCATATTTCTAATGAAAGACACTGTCTATGTCATTAACGCTTTCATTACCATATGTCTAATGAAAGACACTACATATGTTCTTAACCCTTTCATTACCATATTTCTAATGAAAGACACTACCTATGTCATTAACCCTTTCATTACCATATTTCTAATGAAAGACACTGTCTATTGCATTAACCCTTTCATTACCATATTTCTAATGAAAGACACTGTCTATATCATTAACCCTTTCATTACCATATGTCTAATGAAAGACACTGCCTATGTCATTAACCCTTTCATTACAATATTTCTAATGAAAGACACTGTCTATGTCATTAACCCTTTCATTACCATATGTCTACTGAAAGACACTGTCTATGTCATTAACCCTTTCATTACCATATTTCTAATGAAAGACACTGTCTATTGCATTAACCCTTTCATTACCATATTTCTAATGCAAGACACTACCTATGTCATTACCCCTTTCATTACCATATTTCTAATGAAAGACACTGTCTATGTCATTAACCCTTTCATTACCATATTTCTAATGAAAGACACTGTCTATGTCATTAACCCTTTCATTACCATATGTCTAATGAAAGACACTACATATGTCCTTAACCCTTTCATTACCATATTTCTAATGAAAGACACTACCTATGTCATTAACCCTTTCATTACCATATTTCTAATGAAAGACACTGTCTATGTCATTAACCCTTTCATTACCAAATTTCTAATGAAAGACACTACCTATGTCATTAACCCTTTCATTACCATATTTATAATGAAAGACACTGTCTATGTCATTAACCCTTTCATTACCATATTTCTAATGAAAGACACTGTCTATGTCATTAACGCTTTCATTACCATATGTCTAATGAAAGACACTACATATGTTCTTAACCCTTTCATTACCATATTTCTAATGAAAGACACTACCTATGTCATTAACCCTTTCATTACCATATTTCTAATGAAAGACACTGTCTATTGCATTAACCCTTTCATTACCATATTTCTAATGAAAGACACTGTCTATATCATTAACCCTTTCATTACCATATGTCTAATGAAAGACACTGCCTATGTCATTAACCCTTTCATTACAATATTTCTAATGAAAGACACTGTCTATGTCATTAACCCTTTCATTACCATATGTCTACTGAAAGACACTGTCTATGTCATTAACCCTTTCATTACCATATTTCTAATGAAAGACACTGTCTATTGCATTAACCCTTTCATTACCATATTTCTAATGCAAGACACTACCTATGTCATTACCCCTTTCATTACCATATTTCTAATGAAAGACACTGTCTATGTCATTAACCCTTTCATTACCATATTTCTAATGAAAGACACTGTCTATGTCATTAACCCTTTCATTACCATATGTCTAATGAAAGACACTACATATGTTCTTAACCCTTTCATTACCATATTTCTAATGAAAGACACTACCTATGTCATTAACCCTTTCATTACCATATTTCTAATGAAAGACACTGTCTATGTCATTAACCCTTTCATTACCAAATTTCTAATGAAAGACACTACCTATGTCATTAACCCTTTCATTACCATATTTATAATGAAAGACACTGTCTATTGCATTAACCCTTTCATTACCATATTTCTAATGAAAGACACTGTTATATCATTAACCCTTTCATTACCATATGTCTAATGAAAGACACTGCCTATGTCATTAACGCTTTCATTACAATATTTCTAATGAAAGAGACTGTCTATGTCATTAACCCTTTCATTACCATATGTCTACTGAAAGACACTGTCTATGTCATTAACCTTTCATTACCATATTTCTAATGAATGACACTAGCTATGTCATTAACCCTTTCATTACCATATTTCTAATGAAAGACACTACCTATGTCATTAACCCTTTCATTACCATATTTCTAATGAAAGACACTGTCTATGTCATTAACCCTTTCATTACCATATTTCTAATGAAAGACACTACCTATGTCATTAACCCTTTCATTACCATATTTCTAATGAAAGACACTACCTATGTCATTAACCCTTTCATTACCATATTTCTAATGAAAGACACTGTCTATGTCATTAACCCTTTCATTACCATATTTCTAATAAAAGACACTACCTATGTCATTAACCCTTTCATTACCATATTTATAATGAAAGACACTGTCTATTGCATTAACCCTTTCATTACCATATGTCTAATAAAAGACACTATCTATGTCATTAACCCTTTCATTACCATATTTCTAATGAAAGACACTACCTATGTCATTAACCCTTTCATTACCATATTTCTAATGAAAGACACTGCCTATGTCATTAACCCTTTCATTACCATATTTCTAATGAAAGACACTGTCTATGTCATTAACCCTTTCATTACCATATTTCTAATGAAAGACACTGTCTATGTCATTAACCCTTTCATTACCATATTTCTAATGAAAGACACTGTCTATGTCATTAACCCTTTCATTACCATATTTCTAATGAAAGACACTGTCTATGTCATTAACCCTTTCATTACCATATTTCTAATGAAAGACACTACCTATGCCATTAACCCTTTCATTACCATATTTCTAATGAAAGACACTACCTATGTCATTAACCCTTTCATTACCATATTTCTAATGAAAGACACTACCTATGTCATTAACCCTTTCATTACCATATTTCAAATGAAAGACACTACCTATGTCATTAACCCTTTCATTACCATATTTCTAATGAAAGACACTGTCTATTGCATTAACCCTTTCATTACCATATTTCTAATGCAAGACACTACCTATGTCATTACCCCTTTCATTACCATATTTCTAATGAAAGACACTGTCTATGTCATTAACCCTTTCATTACCATATTTCTAATGAAAGACACTGTCTATGTCATTAACGCTTTCATTACCATATGTCTAATGAAAGACACTACATATGTTCTTAACCCTTTCATTACCATATTTCTAATGAAAGACACTACCTATGTCATTAACCCTTTCATTACCATATTTCTAATGAAAGACACTGTCTATTGCATTAACCCTTTCATTACCATATTTCTAATGAAAGACACTGTCTATATCATTAACCCTTTCATTACCATATGTCTAATGAAAGACACTGCCTATGTCATTAACCCTTTCATTACAATATTTCTAATGAAAGACACTGTCTATGTCATTAACCCTTTCATTACCATATGTCTACTGAAAGACACTGTCTATGTCATTAACCCTTTCATTACCATATTTCTAATGAAAGACACTGTCTATTGCATTAACCCTTTCATTACCATATTTCTAATGCAAGACACTACCTATGTCATTACCCCTTTCATTACCATATTTCTAATGAAAGACACTGTCTATGTCATTAACCCTTTCATTACCATATTTCTAATGAAAGACACTGTCTATGTCATTAACCCTTTCATTACCATATGTCTAATGAAAGACACTACATATGTTCTTAACCCTTTCATTACCATATTTCTAATGAAAGACACTACCTATGTCATTAACCCTTTCATTACCATATTTCTAATGAAAGACACTGTCTATGTCATTAACCCTTTCATTACCAAATTTCTAATGAAAGACACTACCTATGTCATTAACCCTTTCATTACCATATTTATAATGAAAGACACTGTCTATTGCATTAACCCTTTCATTACCATATTTCTAATGAAAGACACTGTTATATCATTAACCCTTTCATTACCATATGTCTAATGAAAGACACTGCCTATGTCATTAACGCTTTCATTACAATATTTCTAATGAAAGAGACTGTCTATGTCATTAACCCTTTCATTACCATATGTCTACTGAAAGACACTGTCTATGTCATTAACCCTTTCATTACCATATTTCTAATGAATGACACTAGCTATGTCATTAACCCTTTCATTACCATATTTCTAATGAAAGACACTACCTATGTCATTAACCCTTTCATTACCATATTTCTAATGAAAGACACTGTCTATGTCATTAACCCTTTCATTACCATATTTCTAATGAAAGACACTACCTATGTCATTAACCCTTTCATTACCATATTTCTAATGAAAGACACTACCTATGTCATTAACCCTTTCATTACCATATTTCTAATGAAAGACACTGTCTATGTCATTAACCCTTTCATTACCATATTTCTAATAAAAGACACTACCTATGTCATTAACCCTTTCATTACCATATTTATAATGAAAGACACTGTCTATTGCATTAACCCTTTCATTACCATATTTCTAATGAAAGACACTGCCTATGTCATTCACCCTTTCATTACCATATTTCTAATGAAAGACACTGTCTATGTCATTAACCCTTTCATTACCATATTTATAATGAAAGACACTGCCTATGTCATTAATCCTTTCTTTACCATATTTCTAATGAAAGACACTGCCTATGTCATTAACCCTTTCATTACAATATTTCTAATGAAAGAGACTGTCTATGTCATTAACCCTTTCATTACCATATGTCTACTGAAAGACACTGTCTATATCATTAAGCCTTTCATTACCATATTTCTAATGAAAGACACTACCTATGTCATTAACCCTTTCATTACCATATTTATAATGAAAGACACTGTCTATTGCATTAACCCTTTCATTACCATATTTCTAATGAAAGACACTGTTATATCATTAACCCTTTCATTACCATATGTCTAATGAAAGACACTGCCTATGTCATTAACCCTTTCATTACAATATTTCTAATGAAAGAGACTGTCTATGTCATGAACCCTTTCATTACCATATGTCTACTGAAAGACACTGTCTATGTCATTAACCCTTTCATTACCAGATTTCTAATGAATGACACTAGCTATGTCATTAACCCTTTCATTACCATATTTCTAATGAAAGACACTACCTATGTCATTAACCCTTTCATTACCATATTTCTAATGAAAGACACTGTCTATGTCATTAACCCTTTCATTACCATATTTCTAATGAAAGACACTGTCTATGTCATTAACCCTTTCATTACCATATTTCTAATGAAAGACACTACCTATGTCATTACCCCTTTCATTACCATATTTCTAATGAAAGACACTACCTATGTCATTAACCCTTTCATTACCATATTTCTAATGAAAGACACTGTCTATGTCATTAACGCTTTCATTACCATATGTCTAATGAAAGACACTACATATGTTCTTAACCCTTTCATAACCATATTTCTAATGAAAGACACTACCTATGTCATTAACCCTTTCATTAGCATATTTCTAATGAAAGACACTGTCTATGTCATTAACCCTTTCATTACCATATTTCTAATGAAAGACACTACCTATGTCATTAAGCCTTTCATTACCATATTTATAATGAAAGAGACTGTCTATGTCATTAACCCTTTCATTAACATATGTCTACTGAAAGACACTGTCTATGTCATTAACCCTTTCATTACCATATTTCTAATGAAAGACACTGTCTATTGCATTAACCCTTTCATTACCATATTTCTAATGCAAGACACTACCTATGTCATTACCCCTTTCATTACCATATTTCTAATGAAAGACACTGTCTATGTCATTAACCCTTTCATTACCATATTTCTAATGAAAGACACTGTCTATGTCATTAACCCTTTCATTACCATATTTCTAATGAAAGACACTACCTATGTCATTAACCCTTTCATTTCCATATTTCTAATGAAAGACACTATCTATGTCATTAACCCTTTCATTACCATATTTATAATGAAAGACACTGTCTATTGCATTAACCCTTTCATTACCATATTTCTAATGAAAGACACTGTCTATATCATTAACCCTTTCATTACCATATGTCTAATGAAAGACACTGCCTATGTCATTAACCCTTTCATTACAATATTTCTAATGAAAGAGACTGTCTATGTCATTAACCCTTTCATTACCATATGTCTACTGAAAGACACTGTCTATGTCATTAACCCTTTCATTACCATATTTCTAATGAAAGACACTGTCTATTGCATTAACCCTTTCATTACCATATTTCTAATGCAAGACACTACCTATGTCATTACCCCTTTCATTACCATATGTCTACTGAAAGACACTGTCTATGTCATTAACCCTTTCATTACCATATTTCTAATGAAAGACACTGTCTATGTCATTAACCCTTTCATTACCATATGTCTAATGAAAGACACTACATATGTTCTTAACCCTTTCATTACCATATTTCTAATGAAAGACACTACCTATGTCATTAACCCTTTCATTATCATATTTCTAATGAAAGACACTACCTATGTCATTAACCTTTCATTACCATATTTCGAATGAAAGACACTACCTATGTCATTAACCCTTTCATTACCATATATCTAATGAAAGACACTGTCTATGTCATTAACCCTTTCATTACCATATGACTACTGAAAGACACTGTCTATGTCATTAACCCTTTCATTACCAGATGTCTCATGAAAGACACTGTGTATGTCATTAACCCTTTCATTACCATATTTCTAATGAAAGACACTGTCTATGTCATTAACCCTTTCATTACCATATTTCTAATGAAAGACACTACCTATGTCATTAACCCTTTCATTACCATATTTCTAATGAAAGACACTGCCTATGTCATTAACCCTTTCATTACCATATTTCTAATGAAAGACACTGTCTATGTCATTAACCATTTCATTACCATATGTCTAATAAAAGACACTATCTATGTCATTAACCCTTTCATTACCATATTTCTAATGAAAGACACTACCTATGTCATTAACCCTTTCATTACCATATTTCTAATGAAAGACACTGCCTATGTCATTAACCCTTTCATTACCATATTTCTAATGAAAGACACTGTCTATGTCATTAACCCTTTCATTACCATATTTCTAATGAAAGACACTACCTATGCCATTAATCCTTTCATTACCATATTTCTAATGAAAGACACTACCTATGTCATTAACCCTTTCATTACCATATTTCTAATGAAAGACACTACCTATGTCATTAACCCTTTCATTACCATATTTCAAATGAAAGACACTACCTATGTCATTAACCCTTTCATTACCATATTTCTAATGAAAGACACTGTCTATTGCATTAACCCTTTCATTACCATATTTCTAATGCAAGACACTACCTATGTCATTACCCCTTTCATTACCATATTTCTAATGAAAGACACTGTCTATGTCATTAACCCTTTCATTACCATATTTCTAATGAAAGACACTGTCTATGTCATTAACGCTTTCATTACCATATGTCTAATGAAAGACACTACATATGTTCTTAACCCTTTCATTACCATATTTCTAATGAAAGACACTACCTATGTCATTAACCCTTTCATTACCATATTTCTAATGAAAGACACTGTCTATTGCATTAACCCTTTCATTACCATATTTCTAATGAAAGACACTGTCTATATCATTAACCCTTTCATTACCATATGTCTAATGAAAGACACTGCCTATGTCATTAACCCTTTCATTACAATATTTCTAATGAAAGACACTGTCTATGTCATTAACCCTTTCATTACCATATGTCTACTGAAAGACACTGTCTATGTCATTAACCCTTTCATTACCATATTTCTAATGAAAGACACTGTCTATTGCATTAACCCTTTCATTACCATATTTCTAATGCAAGACACTACCTATGTCATTACCCCTTTCATTACCATATTTCTAATGAAAGACACTGTCTATGTCATTAACCCTTTCATTACCATATTTCTAATGAAAGACACTGTCTATGTCATTAACCCTTTCATTACCATATGTCTAATGAAAGACACTACATATGTTCTTAACCCTTTCATTACCATATTTCTAATGAAAGACACTACCTATGTCATTAACCCTTTCATTACCATATTTCTAATGAAAGACACTGTCTATGTCATTAACCCTTTCATTACCAAATTTCTAATGAAAGACACTACCTATGTCATTAACCCTTTCATTACCATATTTATAATGAAAGACACTGTCTATTGCATTAACCCTTTCATTACCATATTTCTAATGAAAGACACTGTTATATCATTAACCCTTTCATTACCATATGTCTAATGAAAGACACTGCCTATGTCATTAACGCTTTCATTACAATATTTCTAATGAAAGAGACTGTCTATGTCATTAACCCTTTCATTACCATATGTCTACTGAAAGACACTGTCTATGTCATTAACCCTTTCATTACCATATTTCTAATGAATGACACTAGCTATGTCATTAACCCTTTCATTACCATATTTCTAATGAAAGACACTGTCTATGTCATTAACCCTTTCATTACCATATTTCTAATGAAAGACACTACCTATGTCATTAACCCTTTCATTACCATATTTCTAATGAAAGACACTGTCTATGTCATTAACCCTTTCATTACCATATTTCTAATGAAAGACACTACCTATGTCATTAACCCTTTCATTACCATATTTCTAATGAAAGACACTACCTATGTCATTAACCCTTTCATTACCATATTTCTAATGAAAGACACTGTCTATGTCATTAACCCTTTCATTACCATATTTCTAATAAAAGACACTACCTATGTCATTAACCCTTTCATTACCATATTTATAATGAAAGACACTGTCTATTGCATTAACCCTTTCATTACCATATTTCTAATGAAAGACACTGCCTATGTCATTAACCCTTTCATTACCATATTTCTAATGAAAGACACTGTCTATGTCATTAACCCTTTCATTACCATATTTATAATGAAAGACACTGCCTATGTCATTAATCCTTTCTTTACCATATGTCTAATGAAAGACACTGCCTATGTCATTAACCCTTTCATTACAATATTTCTAATGAAAGAGACTGTCTATGTCATTAACCCTTTCATTACCATATGTCTACTGAAAGACACTGTCTATATCAGTAACCCTTTCATTACCATATTTCTAATGAAAGACACTACCTATGTCATTAACCCTTTCATTACCATATTTATAATGAAAGACACTGTCTATTGCATTAACCCTTTCATTACCATATTTCTAATGAAAGACACTGTTATATCATTAACCCTTTCATTACCATATGTCTAATGAAAGACACTGCCTATGTCATTAACCCTTTCATTACAATATTTCTAATGAAAGAGACTGTCTATGTCATGAACCCTTTCATTACCATATGTCTACTGAAAGACACTGTCTATGTCATTAACCCTTTCATTACCATATTTCTAATGAATGACACTAGCTATGTCATTAACCCTTTCATTACCATATTTCTAATGAAAGACACTACCTATGTCATTAACCCTTTCATTACCATATTTCTAATGAAAGACACTGTCTATGTCATTAACCCTTTCATTACCATATTTCTAATGAAAGACACTGTCTATGTCATTAACCCTTTCATTACCATATTTCTAATGAAAGACACTACCTATGTCATTACCCCTTTAATTACCATATTTCTAATGAAAGACACTACCTATGTCATTAACCCTTTCATTACCATATTTCTAATGAAAGACACTGTCTATGTCATTAACGCTTTCATTACCATATGTCTAATGAAAGACACTACATATGTTCTTAACCCTTTCATAACCATATTTCTAATGAAAGACACTACCTATGTCATTAACCCTTTCATTAGCATATTTCTAATGAAAGACACTGTCTATGTCATTAACCCTTTCATTAACATATGTCTACTGAAAGACACTGTCTATGTCATTAACCCTTTCATTACCATATTTCTAATGAAAGACACTGTCTATTGCATTAACCCTTTCATTACCATATTTCTAATGCAAGACACTACCTATGTCATTACCCCTTTCATTACCATATTTCTAATGAAAGACACTGTCTATGTCATTAACCCTTTCATTACCATATTTCTAATGAAAGACACTGTCTATGTCATTAACCCTTTCATTACCATATGTCTAATGAAAGACACTACATATGTTCTTAACCCTTTCATTACCATATTTCTAATGAAAGACACTACCTATGTCATTAACCCTTTCATTACCATATTTCTAATGAAAGACACTGTCTATGTCATTAACCCTTTCATTACCATATTTCTAATGAAAGACACTACCTATGTCATTAACCCTTTCATTACCATATTTATAATGAAAGACGCTGTCTATTGCATTAACCCTTTCATTACCATATTTCTAATGAAAGACACTGTTATATCATTAACCCTTTCATTATCATATGTCTAATGAAAGACACTGCCTATGTCATTAACCCTTTCATTACAATATTTCTAACGAAAGAGACTGTCTATGTCATTAACCCTTTCATTACCATATGTCTACTGAAAGACACTGTCTATGTCATTAACCCTTTCATTACCATATTTCTAATGAATGACACTAGCTATGTCATTAACCCTTTCATTACCATATTTCTAATGAAAGACACTACCTATGTCATTAACCCTTTCATTACCATATTTCTAATGAAAGACACTGTCTATGTCATTAACCCTTTCATTACCATATTTCTAATGAAAGACACTACCTATGTCATTAACCCTTTCATTACCATATTTCTAATGAAAGACACTACCTATGTCATTAACCCTTTCATTACCATATTTCTAATGAAAGACACTGTCTATGTCATTAACCCTTTCATTACCATATTTCTAATAAAAGACACTACCTATGTCATTAACCCTTTCATTACCATATTTATAATGAAAGACACTGTCTATTGCATTAACCCTTTCATTACCATATTTCTAATGAAAGACACTGCCTATGTCATTAACCCTTTCATTACCATATTTCTAATGAAAGACACTGTCTATGTCATTAACCCTTTCATTACCATATTTATAATGAAAGACACTGCCTATGTCATTAACCCTTTCTTTACCATATGTCTAATGAAAGACACTGCCTATGTCATTAACCCTTTCATTACAATATTTCTAATGAAAGAGACTGTCTATGTCATTAACCCTTTCATTACCATATGTCTACTGAAAGACACTGTCTATATCATTAACCCTTTCATTACCATATTTCTAATGAAATACACTACCTATGTCATTAACCCTTTCATTACCATATTTATAATGAAAGACACTGTCTATTGCATTAACCCTTTCATTACCATATTTCTAATGAAAGACACTGTTATATCATTAACCCTTTCATTACCATATGTCTAATGAAAGACACTGCCTATGTCATTAACCCTTTCATTACAATATTTCTAATGAAAGAGACTGTCTATGTCATGAACCCTTTCATTACCATATGTCTACTGAAAGACACTGTCTATGTCATTAACCCTTTCATTACCATATTTCTAATGAATGACACTAGCTATGTCATTAACCCTTTCATTACCATATTTCTAATGAAAGACACTGTCTATGTCATTAACCCTTTCATTACCATATTTCTAATGAAAGACACTGTCTATGTCATTAACCCTTTCATTACCATATTTCTAATGAAAGACACTGTCTATGTCATTAACCCTTTCATTACCATATTTCTAATGAAAGACACTGTCTATGTCATTAACCCTTTCATTACCATATTTCTAATGAAAGACACTACCTATGTCATTAACCCTTTCATTACCATATTTCTAATGAAAGACACTACCTATGTCATTAACCCTTTCATTACCATATTTCTAATGAAAGACACTGTCTATGTCATTAACCCTTTCATTACCATATTTCTAATAAAAGACACTACCTATGTCATTAACCCTTTCATTACCATATTTATAATGAAAGACACTGTCTATTGCATTAACCCTTTCATTACCATATTTCTAATGAAAGACACTGCCTATGTCATTAACCCTTTCATTACCATATTTCTAATGAAAGACACTGTCTATGTCATTAACCCTTTCATTACCATATTTATAATGAAAGACACTGCCTATGTCATTAACCCTTTCTTTACCATATGTCTAATGAAAGACACTGCCTATGTCATTAACCCTTTCATTACAATATTTCTAATGAAAGACACTGTCTATGTCATTAACCCTTTCATTACCATATTTCTAATGAAAGACACTGCCTATGTCATTAACCCTTTCATTACCATATTTCTAATGAAAGACACTGTCTATGTCATTAACCCTTTCATTACCATATTTATAATGAAAGACACTGCCTATGTCATTAACCCTTTCTTTACCATATGTCTAATGAAAGACACTGCCTATGTCATTAACCCTTTCATTACCATATTTCTAATGAAAGACACTGTCTATGTCATTAACCCTTTCATTACCATATTTCTAATGAAAGACACTGTCTATGTCATTAACCCTTTCATTACCATATTTCTAATGAAAGACACTACCTATGTCATTAACCCTTTCATTACCATATTTCTAATGAAAGACACTGTCTATGTCATTAACCCTTTCATTACCATATTCCTAATAAAAGACACTACCTATGCCATTAACCCTTTCATTACCATATTTCTAATGAAAGACACTACCTATGTCTTTAACCCTTTCATTACCATATTTCAAATGAAAGACACTACCTATGTCATTAACCCTTTCATTACCATATTTCTAATGAAAGATACTACCTATGTCATTAACCCTTTCATTACCATATTTCTAATGAAAGACACTGTCTATGTCATTAACCCTTTCATTACCATATTTCTAATAAAAGACACTACCTATGTCATTAACCCTTTCATTACCATATTTATAATGAAAGACACTGTCTATTGCATTAACCCTTTCATTACCATATTTCTAATGAAAGACACTGCCTATGTCATTAACCCTTTCATTACCATATTTCTAATGAAAGACACTGTCTATGTCATTAACCCTTTCATTACCATATTTATAATGAAAGACACTGCCTATGTCATTAACCCTTTCTTTACCATATGTCTAATGAAAGACACTGCCTATGTCATTAACCCTTTCATTACAATATTTCTAATGAAAGAGACTGTCTATGTCATTAACCCTTTCATTACCATATGTCTACTGAAAGACACTGTCTATATCATTTACCCTTTCATTACCATATTTCTAATGAAAGACACTACCTATGTCATTAACCCTTTCATTACCATATTTATAATGAAAGACACTGTCTATTGCATTAACCCTTTCATTACCATATTTCTAATGAAAGACACTGTTATATCATTAACCCTTTCATTACCATATGTCTAATGAAAGACACTGCCTATGTCATTAACCCTTTCATTACAATATTTCTAATGAAAGACACTGTCTATGTCATTAACCCTTTCATTACCATATTTCTAATAAAAGACACTACCTATGTCATTAACCCTTTCCTTACCATATTTATAATGAAAGACACTGTCTATTGCATTAACCCTTTCATTACCATATTTCTAATGAAAGACACTGCCTATGTCATTAACCCTTTCATTACCATATTTCTAATGAAAGACACTGTCTATGTCATTAACCCTTTCATTACCATATTTATAATGAAAGACACTGCCTATGTCATTAACCCTTTCTTTACCATATGTCTAATGAAAGACACTGCCTTTGTCATTAACCCTTTCATTACAATATTTCTAATGACAGAGACTGTCTATGTCATTAACCCTTTCATTACCATATCTCTACTGAAAGACACTGTCTATATCATTAACCCTTTCATTACCATATTTCTAATGAAAGACACTATCTATGTCATTAACCCTTTCGTTACCATATTTCTAATGAATGACACTAGCTTTGTCATTAACCCTTTCATTACCATATTTCTAATGAAAGACACTACCTATGTCATTAACCCTTTCATTACCATATTTCTAATGAAAGACACTGTCTATGTCATTAACCCTTTCATTACCAAATTTCTAATGAAAGACACTACCTATGTCATTAACCCTTTCATTACCATATTTCTAATGAAAGACACTGTCTATGTCATTAACCCTTTCATTACCATATTTCTAATGAAAGACACTGTCTATGTCATTAACCCTTTCATTACCATATGTCTAATGAAAGACACTACATATGTTCTTAACCCTTTCATTACCATATTTCTAATGAAAGACACTACCTATGTCATTAACCCTTTCATTACCATATTTCTAATGAAAGACACTGTCTATGTCATTAACCCTTTCATTACCAAATTTCTAATGAAAGACACTACCTATGTCATTAACCCTTTCATTACCATATTTATAATGAAAGACACTGTCTATTGCATTAACCCTTTCATTACCATATTTCTAATGAAAGACACTGTTATATCATTAACCCTTTCATTACCATATGTCTAATGAAAGACACTGCCTATGTCATTAACGCTTTCATTACAATATTTCTAATGAAAGAGACTGTCTATGTCATTAACCCTTTCATTACCATATGTCTACTGAAAGACACTGTCTATGTCATTAACCCTTTCATTACCATATTTCTAATGAAAGACACTGTCTATGTCATTAACCCTTTCAGTACCATATTTCTAATGAAAGACACTACCTATGTCATTAACCCTTTCATTACCATATTTCTAATGAAAGACACTGTCTATGTCATTAACCCTTTCATTACCATATTTCTAATAAAAGACACTACCTATGTCATTAACCCTTTCATTACCATATTTATAATGAAAGACACTGTCTATTGCATTAACCCTTTCATTACCATATTTCTAACGAAAGACACTGCCTATGTCATTAACCCTTTCATTACCATATTTCTAATGAAAGACACTGTCTATGTCATTAACCCTTTCATTACCATATTTATAATGAAAGACACTGCCTATGTCATTAATCCTTTCTTTACCATATGTCTAATGAAAGACACTGCCTATGTCATTAACCCTTTCATTACAATATTTCTAATGAAAGAGACTGTCTATGTCATTAACCCTTTCATTACCATATGTCTACTGAAAGACACTGTCTATATCATTAACCCTTTCATTACCATATTTCTAATGAAAGACACTACCTATGTCATTAACCCTTTCATTACCATATTTATAATGAAAGACACTGTCTATTGCATTAACCCTTTCATTACCATATGTCTAATGAAAGACACTGCCTATGTCATTAACCCTTTCATTACAATATTTCTAATGAAAGAGACTGTCTATGTCATGAACCCTTTCATTACCATATGTCTACTGAAAGACACTGTCTATGTCATTAACCCTTTCATTACCATATTTCTAATGAATGACACTAGCTATGTCATTAACCCTTTCATTACCATATTTCTAATGAAAGACACTACCTATGTCATTAACCCTTTCATTACCATATTTCTAATGAAAGATACTACCTATGTCATTAACCCTTTCATTACCATATTTCTAATGAAAGACACTGTCTATGTCATTAACCCTTTCATTACCATATTTCTAATAAAAGACACTACCTATGTCATTAACCCTTTCATTACCATATTTATAATGAAAGACACTGTCTATTGCATTAACCCTTTCATTACCATATTTCTAATGAAAGACACTGCCTATGTCATTAACCCTTTCATTACCATATTTCTAATGAAAGACACTGTCTATGTCATTAACCCTTTCATTACCATATTTATAATGAAAGACACTGCCTATGTCATTAACCCTTTCTTTACCATATGTCTAATGAAAGACACTGCCTATGTCATTAACCCTTTCATTACAATATTTCTAATGAAAGAGACTGTCTATGTCATTAACCCTTTCATTACCATATGTCTACTGAAAGACACTGTCTATATCATTTACCCTTTCATTACCATATTTCTAATGAAAGACACTACCTATGTCATTAACCCTTTCATTACCATATTTATAATGAAAGACACTGTCTATTGCATTAACCCTTTCATTACCATATTTCTAATGAAAGACACTGTTATATCATTAACCCTTTCATTACCATATGTCTAATGAAAGACACTGCCTATGTCATTAACCCTTTCATTACCATATTTCTAATGAAAGACACTGTCTATGTCATTAACCCTTTCATTACCAAATTTCTAATGAAAGACACTACCTATGTCATTAACCCTTTCATTACCATATTTATAATGAAAGACACTGTCTATTGCATTAACCCTTTCATTACCATATTTCTAATGAAAGACACTGTTATATCATTAACCCTTTCATTACCATATGTCTAATGAAAGACACTGCCTATGTCATTAACGCTTTCATTACAATATTTCTAATGAAAGAGACTGTCTATGTCATTAACCCTTTCATTACCATATGTCTACTGAAAGACACTGTCTATGTCATTAACCCTTTCATTACCATATTTCTAATGAAAGACACTGTCTATGTCATTAACCCTTTCATTACCATATTTCTAATGAAAGACACTACCTATGTCATTAACCCTTTCATTACCATATTTCTAATGAAAGACACTACCTATGTCATTAACCCTTTCATTACCATATTTCTAATGAAAGACACTGTCTATGTCATTAACCCTTTCATTACCATATTTCTAATAAAAGACACTACCTATGTCATTAACCCTTTCATTACCATATTTATAATGAAAGACACTGTCTATTGCATTAACCCTTTCATTACCATATTTCTAATGAAAGACACTGCCTATGTCATTAACCCTTTCATTACCATATTTCTAATGAAAGACACTGTCTATGTCATTAACCCTTTCATTACCATATTTATAATGAAAGACACTGCCTATGTCATTAATCCTTTCTTTACCATATGTCTAATGAAAGACACTGCCTATGTCATTAACCCTTTCATTACAATATTTCTAATGAAAGAGACTGTCTATGTCATTAACCCTTTCATTACCATATGTCTACTGAAAGACACTGTCTATATCATTAACCCTTTCATTACCATATTTCTAATGAAAGACACTACCTATGTCATTAACCCTTTCATTACCATATTTATAATGAAAGACACTGTCTATTGCATTAACCCTTTCATTACCATATGTCTAATGAAAGACACTGCCTATGTCATTAACCCTTTCATTACAATATTTCTAATGAAAGAGACTGTCTATGTCATGAACCCTTTCATTACCATATGTCTACTGAAAGACACTGTCTATGTCATTAACCCTTTCATTACCATATTTCTAATGAATGACACTAGCTATGTCATTAACCCTTTCATTACCATATTTCTAATGAAAGACACTACCTATGTCATTAACCCTTTCATTACCATATTTCTAATGAAAGATACTACCTATGTCATTAACCCTTTCATTACCATATTTCTAATGAAAGACACTGTCTATGTCATTAACCCTTTCATTACCATATTTCTAATAAAAGACACTACCTATGTCATTAACCCTTTCATTACCATATTTATAATGAAAGACACTGTCTATTGCATTAACCCTTTCATTACCATATTTCTAATGAAAGACACTGCCTATGTCATTAACCCTTTCATTACCATATTTCTAATGAAAGACACTGTCTATGTCATTAACCCTTTCATTACCATATTTATAATGAAAGACACTGCCTATGTCATTAACCCTTTCTTTACCATATGTCTAATGAAAGACACTGCCTATGTCATTAACCCTTTCATTACAATATTTCTAATGAAAGAGACTGTCTATGTCATTAACCCTTTCATTACCATATGTCTACTGAAAGACACTGTCTATATCATTAACCCTTTCATTACCATATTTCTAATGAAAGACACTACCTATGTCATTAACCCTTTCATTACCATATTTATAATGAAAGACACTGTCTATTGCATTAACCCTTTCATTACCATATGTCTAATGAAAGACACTGCCTATGTCATTAACCCTTTCATTACAATATTTCTAATGAAAGAGACTGTCTATGTCATGAACCCTTTCATTACCATATGTCTACTGAAAGACACTGTCTATGTCATTAACCCTTTCATTACCATATTTCTAATGAATGACACTAGCTATGTCATTAACCCTTTCATTACCATATTTCTAATGAAAGACACTACCTATGTCATTAACCCTTTCATTACCATATTTCTAATGAAAGATACTACCTATGTCATTAACCCTTTCATTACCATATTTCTAATGAAAGACACTGTCTATGTCATTAACCCTTTCATTACCATATTTCTAATAAAAGACACTACCTATGTCATTAACCCTTTCATTACCATATTTATAATGAAAGACACTGTCTATTGCATTAACCCTTTCATTACCATATTTCTAATGAAAGACACTGCCTATGTCATTAACCCTTTCATTACCATATTTCTAATGAAAGACACTGTCTATGTCATTAACCCTTTCATTACCATATTTATAATGAAAGACACTGCCTATGTCATTAACCCTTTCTTTACCATATGTCTAATGAAAGATACTGCCTATGTCATTAACCCTTTCATTACAATATTTCTAATGAAAGAGACTGTCTATGTCATTAACCCTTTCATTACCATATGTCTACTGAAAGACACTGTCTATATCATTTACCCTTTCATTACCATATTTCTAATGAAAGACACTACCTATGTCATTAACCCTTTCATTACCATATTTATAATGAAAGACACTGTCTATTGCATTAACCCTTTCATTACCATATTTCTAATGAAAGACACTGTTATATCATTAACCCTTTCATTACCATATGTCTAATGAAAGACACTGCCTATGTCATTAACCCTTTCATTACAATATTTCTAATGAAAGACACTGTCTATGTCATTAACCCTTTCATTACCATATTTCTAATAAAAGACACTACCTATGTCATTAACCCTTTCCTTACCATATTTATAATGAAAGACACTGTCTATTGCATTAACCCTTTCATTACCATATTTCTAATGAAAGACACTGCCTATGTCATTAACCCTTTCATTACCATATTTCTAATGAAAGACACTGTCTATGTCATTAACCCTTTCATTACCATATTTATAATGAAAGACACTGCCTATGTCATTAACCCTTTCTTTACCATATGTCTAATGAAAGACACTGCCTATGTCATTAACCCTTTCATTACAATATTTCTAATGACAGAGACTGTCTATGTCATTAACCCTTTCATTACCATATCTCTACTGAAAGACACTGTCTATATCATTAACCCTTTCATTACCATATTTCTAATGAAAGACACTAACTATGTCATTAACCCTTTCGTTACCATATTTCTAATGAATGACACTAGCTTTGTCATTAACCCTTTCATTACCATATTTCTAATGAAAGACACTACCTATGTCATTAACCCTATCATTACCATATTTCTAATGAAAGACACTGTCTATGTCATTAACCCTTTCATTACCAAATTTCTAATGAAAGACACTACCTATGTCATTAACCCTTTCATTACCATATTTCTAATGAAAGACACTGTCTATGTCATTAACCCTTTCATTACCATATTTCTAATGAAAGACACTGTCTATGTCATTAACCCTTTCATTACCATATGTCTAATGAAAGACACTACATATGTTCTTAACCCTTTCATTACCATATTTCTAATGAAAGACACTACCTATGTCATTAACCCTTTCATTACCATATTTCTAATGAAAGACACTGTCTATGTCATTAACCCTTTCATTACCAAATTTCTAATGAAAGACACTACCTATGTCATTAACCCTTTCATTACCATATTTATAATGAAAGACACTGTCTATTGCATTAACCCTTTCATTACCATATTTCTAATGAAAGACACTGTTATATCATTAACCCTTTCATTACCATATGTCTAATGAAAGACACTGCCTATGTCATTAACGCTTTCATTACAATATTTCTAATGAAAGAGACTGTCTATGTCATTAACCCTTTCATTACCATATGTCTACTGAAAGACACTGTCTATGTCATTAACCCTTTCATTACCATATTTCTAATGAAAGACACTGTCTATGTCATTAACCCTTTCATTACCATATTTCTAATGAAAGACACTACCTATGTCATTAACCCTTTCATTACCATATTTCTAATGAAAGACACTACCTATGTCATTAACCCTTTCATTACCATATTTCTAATGAAAGACACTGTCTATGTCATTAACCCTTTCATTACCATATTTCTAATAAAAGACACTACCTATGTCATTAACCCTTTCATTACCATATTTATAATGAAAGACACTGTCTATTGCATTAACCCTTTCATTACCATATTTCTAATGAAAGACACTGCCTATGTCATTAACCCTTTCATTACCATATTTCTAATGAAAGACACTGTCTATGTCATTAACCCTTTCATTACCATATTTATAATGAAAGACACTGCCTATGTCATTAATCCTTTCTTTACCATATGTCTAATGAAAGACACTGCCTATGTCATTAACCCTTTCATTACAATATTTCTAATGAAAGAGACTGTCTATGTCATTAACCCTTTCATTACCATATGTCTACTGAAAGACACTGTCTATATCATTAACCCTTTCATTACCATATTTCTAATGAAAGACACTACCTATGTCATTAACCCTTTCATTACCATATTTATAATGAAAGACACTGTCTATTGCATTAACCCTTTCATTACCATATTTCTAATGAAAGACACTGTTATATCATTAACCCTTTCTTTACCATATGTCTAATGAAAGACACTGCCTATGTCATTAACCCTTTCATTACAATATTTCTAATGAAAGAGACTGTCTATGTCATGAACCCTTTCATTACCATATGTCTACTGAAAGACACTGTCTATGTCATTAACCCTTTCATTACCATATTTCTAATGAATGACACTAGCTATGTCATTAACCCTTTCATTACCATATTTCTAATGAAAGACACTACCTATGTCATTAACCCTTTCATTACCATATTTCTAATGAAAGACACTGTCTATGTCATTAACCCTTTCATTACCATATTTCTAATGAAAGACACTGTCTATGTCATTAACCCTTTCATTACCATATTTCTAATGAAAGACACTACCTATGTCATTACCCCTTTCAGTACCATATTTCTAATGAAAGACACTACCTATGTCATTAACCCTTTCATTACCATATTTCTAATGAAAGACACTGTCTATGTCATTAACGCTTTCATTACCATATGTCTAATGAAAGACACTACATATGTTCTTAACCCTTTCATAACCATATTTCTAATGAAAGACACTACCTATGTCATTAACCCTTTCATTAGCATATTTCTAATGAAAGACACTGTCTATGTCATTAACCCTTTCATTACCATATTTCTAATGAAAGACACTACCTATGTCATTAAGCCTTTCATTACCATATTTATAATGAAAGAGACTGTCTATGTCATTAACCCTTTCATTAACATATGTCTACTGAAAGACACTGTCTATGTCATTAACCCTTTCATTACCATATTTCTAATGAAAGACACTGTCTATTGCATTAACCCTTTCATTACCATATTTCTAATGCATGACACTACCTATGTCATTACCCCTTTCATTACCATATTTCTAATGAAAGACACTGTCTATGTCATTAACCCTTTCATTACCATATTTCTAATGAAAGACACTGTCTATGTCATTAACCCTTTCATTACCATATGTCTAATGAAAGACACTACATATGTTCTTAACCCTTTCATTACCATATTTCTAATGAAAGACACTACCTATGTCATTAACCCTTTCATTACCATATTTCTAATGAAAGACACTGTCTATGTCATTAACCCTTTCATTACCATATTTCTAATGAAAGACACTACCTATGTCATTAACCCTTTCATTACCATATTTATAATGAAAGACGCTGTCTATTGCATTAACCCTTTCATTACCATATTTCTAATGAAAGACACTGTTATATCATTAACCCTTTCATTATCATATGTCTAATGAAAGACACTGCCTATGTCATTAACCCTTTCATTACAATATTTCTAACGAAAGAGACTGTCTATGTCATTAACCCTTTCATTACAATATTTCTAACGAAAGAGACTGTCTATGTCATTAACCCTTTCATTACCATATGTCTACTGAAAGACACTGTCTATGTCATTAACCCTTTCATTACCATATTTCTAATGAATGACACTAGCTATGTCATTAACCCTTTCATTACCATATTTCTAATGAAAGACACTACCTATGTCATTAACCCTTTCATTACCATATTTCTAATGAAAGACACTGTCTATGTCATTAACCCTTTCATTACCATATTTCTAATGAAAGACACTACCTATGTCATTAACCCTTTCATTACCATATTTCTAATGAAAGACACTACCTATGTCATTAACCCTTTCATTACCATATTTCTAATGAAAGACACTGTCTATATCATTAACCCTTTCATTACCATATTTCTAATAAAAGACACTACCTATGTCATTAACCCTTTCATTACCATATTTATAATGAAAGACACTGTCTATTGCATTAACCCTTTCATTACCATATTTCTAATGAAAGACACTGCCTATGTCATTAACCCTTTCATTACCATATTTCTAATGAAAGACACTGTCTATGTCATTAACCCTTTCATTACCATATTTATAATGAAAGACACTGCCTATGTCATTAACCCTTTCTTTACCATATGTCTAATGAAAGACACTGCCTATGTCATTAACCCTTTCATTACAATATTTCTAATGAAAGAGACTGTCTATGTCATTAACCCTTTCATTACCATATGTCTACTGAAAGACACTGTCTATATCATTAACCCTTTCATTACCATATTTCTAATGAAAGACACTACCTATGTCATTAACCCTTTCATTACCATATTTATAATGAAAGACACTGTCTATTGCATTAACCCTTTCATTACCATATTTCTAATGAAAGACACTGTTATATCATTAACCCTTTCATTACCATATGTCTAATGAAAGACACTGCCTATGTCATTAACCCTTTCATTACAATATTTCTAATGAAAGAGACTGTCTATGTCATGAACCCTTTCATTACCATATGTCTACTGAAAGACACTGTCTATGTCATTAACCCTTTCATTACCATATTTCTAATGAATGACACTAGCTATGTCATTAACCCTTTCATTACCATATTTCTAATGAAAGACACTGTCTATGTCATTAACCCTTTCATTACCATATTTCTAATGAAAGACACTGTCTATGTCATTAACCCTTTCATTACCATATTTCTAATGAAAGACACTGTCTATGTCATTAACCCTTTCATTACCATATTTCTAATGAAAGACACTGTCTATGTCATTAACCCTTTCATTACCATATTTCTAATGAAAGACACTACCTATGTCATTAACCCTTTCATTACCATATTTCTAATGAAAGACACTACCTATGTCATTAACCCTTTCATTACCATATTTATAATGAAAGACACTGTCTATGTCATTAACCCTTTCATTACCATATTTCTAATAAAAGACACTACCTATGTCATTAACCCTTTCATTACCATATTTATAATGAAAGACACTGTCTATTGCATTAACCCTTTCATTACCATATTTCTAATGAAAGACACTGCCTATGTCATTAACCCTTTCATTACCATATTTCTAATGAAAGACACTGTCTATGTCATTAACCCTTTCATTACCATATTTATAATGAAAGACACTGCCTATGTCATTAACCCTTTCTTTACCATATGTCTAATGAAAGACACTGCCTATGTCATTAACCCTTTCATTACAATATTTCTAATGAAAGACACTGTCTATGTCATTAACCCTTTCATTACCATATTTCTAATGAAAGACACTGTCTATGTCATTAACCCTTTCATTACCATATTTCTAATGAAAGACACTGTCTATGTCATTAACCCTTTCATTACCATATTTCTAATGAAAGACACTGTCTATGTCATTAACCCTTTCATTACCATATTTCTAATGAAAGACACTACCTATGTCATTAACCCTTTCATTACCATATTTCTAATGAAAGACACTACCTATGTCATTAACCCTTTCATTACCATATTTCTAATGAAATACACTGTCTATGTCATTAACCCTTTCATTACCATATTCCTAATAAAAGACACTACCTATGCCATTAACCCTTTCATTACCATATTTCTAATGAAAGACACTACCTATGTCTTTAACCCTTTCATTACCATATTTCTAATGAAAGACACTACCTATGTCATTAACCCTTTCATTACCATATTTCAAATGAAAGACACTACCTATGTCATTAACCCTTTCATTACCATATTTCTAATGAAAGATAGTACCTATGTCATTAACCCTTTCATTACCATATTTCTAATGAAAGACACTGTCTATGTCATTAACCCTTTCATTACCATATTTCTAATAAAAGACACTACCTATGTCATTAACCCTTTCATTACCATATTTATAATGAAAGACACTGTCTATTGCATTAACCCTTTCATTACCATATTTCTAATGAAAGACACTGCCTATGTCATTAACCCTTTCATTACCATATTTCTAATGAAAGACACTGTCTATGTCATTAACCCTTTCATTACCATATTTATAATGAAAGACACTGCCTATGTCATTAACCCTTTCTTTACCATATGTCTAATGAAAGACACTGCCTATGTCATTAACCCTTTCATTACAATATTTCTAATGAAAGAGACTGTCTATGTCATTAACCCTTTCATTACCATATGTCTACTGAAAGACACTGTCTATATCAATTACCCTTTCATTACCATATTTCTAATGAAAGACACTACCTATGTCATTAACCCTTTCATTACCATATTTATAATGAAAGACACTGTCTATTGCATTAACCCTTTCATTACCATATTTCTAATGAAAGACACTGTTATATCATTAACCCTTTCATTACCATATGTCTAATGAAAGACACTGCCTATGTCATTAACCCTTTCATTACAATATTTCTAATGAAAGACACTGTCTATGTCATTAACCCTTTCATTACCATATTTCTAATAAAAGACACTACCTATGTCATTAACCCTTTCCTTACCATATTTATAATGAAAGACACTGTCTATTGCATTAACCCTTTCATTACCATATTTCTAATGAAAGACACTGCCTATGTCATTAACCCTTTCATTACCATATTTCTAATGAAAGACACTGTCTATGTCATTAACCCTTTCATTACCATATTTATAATGAAAGACACTGCCTATGTCATTAACCCTTTCTTTACCATATGTCTAATGAAAGACACTGCCTATGTCATTAACCCTTTCATTACAATATTTCTAATGACAGAGACTGTCTATGTCATTAACCCTTTCATTACCATATCTCTACTGAAAGACACTGTCTATATCATTAACCCTTTCATTACCATATTTCTAATGAAAGACACTATCTATGTCATTAACCCTTTCGTTACCATATTTCTAATGAATGACACTAGCTTTGTCATTAACCCTTTCATTACCATATTTCTAATGAAAGACACTACCTATGTCATTAACCCTTTCATTACCATATTTCTAATGAAAGACACTACCTATGTCATTAACCCTTTCATTACCATATTTCTAATGAAAGACACTGTCTATGTCATTAACCCTTTCATTACCATATTCCTAATAAAAGACACTACCTATGCCATTAACCCTTTCATTACCATATTTCTAATGAAAGACACTACCTATGTCTTTAACCCTTTCATTACCATATTTCAAATGAAAGACACTACCTATGTCATTAACCCTTTCATTACCATATTTCTAATGAAAGATACTACCTATGTCATTAACCCTTTCATTACCATATTTCTAATGAAAGACACTGTCTATGTCATTAACCCTTTCATTACCATATTTCTAATAAAAGACACTACCTATGTCATTAACCCTTTCATTACCATATTTATAATGAAAGACACTGTCTATTGCATTAACCCTTTCATTACCATATTTCTAATGAAAGACACTGCCTATGTCATTAACCCTTTCATTACCATATTTCTAATGAAAGACACTGTCTATGTCATTAACCCTTTCATTACCATATTTATAATGAAAGACACTGCCTATGTCATTAACCCTTTCTTTACCATATGTCTAATGAAAGACACTGCCTATGTCATTAACCCTTTCATTACAATATTTCTAATGAAAGAGACTGTCTATGTCATTAACCCTTTCATTACCATATGTCTACTGAAAGACACTGTCTATATCATTAACCCTTTCATTACCATATTTCTAATGAAAGACACTACCTATGTCATTAACCCTTTCATTACCATATTTATAATGAAAGACACTGTCTATTGCATTAACCCTTTCATTACCATATTTCTAATGAAAGACACTGTTATATCATTAACCCTTTCATTACCATATGTCTAATGAAAGACACTGTCTATGTCATTAACCCTTTCATTACCATATTTATAATGAAAGACACTGCCTATGTCATTAACCCTTTCTTTACCATATGTCTAATGAAAGACACTGCCTATGTCATTAACCCTTTCATTACAATATTTCTAATGAAAGAGACTGTCTATGTCATTAACCCTTTCATTACCATATGTCTACTGAAAGACACTGTCTATATCATTAACCCTTTCATTACCATATTTCTAATGAAAGACACTACCTATGTCATTAACCCTTTCATTACCATATTTCTAATGAAAGACACTGTCTATGTCATTAACCCTTTCATTACCATATTTCTAATGAAAGACACTGTCTATGTCATTAACCCTTTCATTACCATATTTCTAATGAAAGACACTACCTATGTCATTAACCCTTTCATTACCATATTTCTAATGAAAGACACTACCTATGTCATTAACCCTTTCATTACCATATTTCTAATGAAATACACTGTCTATGTCATTAACCCTTTCATTACCATATTCCTAATAAAAGACACTACCTATGCCATTAACCCTTTCATTACCATATTTCTAATGAAAGACACTACCTATGTCTTTAACCCTTTCATTACCATATTTCTAATGAAAGACACTACCTATGTCATTAACCCTTTCATTACCATATTTCAAATGAAAGACACTACCTATGTCATTAACCCTTTCATTACCATATTTCTAATGAAAGATAGTACCTATGTCATTAACCCTTTCATTACCATATTTCTAATGAAAGACACTGTCTATGTCATTAACCCTTTCATTACCATATTTCTAATAAAAGACACTACCTATGTCATTAACCCTTTCATTACCATATTTATAATGAAAGACACTGTCTATTGCATTAACCCTTTCATTACCATATTTCTAATGAAAGACACTGCCTATGTCATTAACCCTTTCATTACCATATTTCTAATGAAAGACACTGTCTATGTCATTAACCCTTTCATTACCATATTTATAATGAAAGACACTGCCTATGTCATTAACCCTTTCTTTACCATATGTCTAATGAAAGACACTGCCTATGTCATTAACCCTTTCATTACAATATTTCTAATGAAAGAGACTGTCTATGTCATTAACCCTTTCATTACCATATGTCTACTGAAAGACACTGTCTATATCAATTACCCTTTCATTACCATATTTCTAATGAAAGACACTACCTATGTCATTAACCCTTTCATTAACATATTTATAATGAAAGACACTGTCTATTGCATTAACCCTTTCATTACCATATTTCTAATGAAAGACACTGTTATATCATTAACCCTTTCATTACCATATGTCTAATGAAAGACACTGCCTATGTCATTAACCCTTTCATTACAATATTTCTAATGAAAGACACTGTCTATGTCATTAACCCTTTCATTACCATATTTCTAATAAAAGACACTACCTATGTCATTAACCCTTTCCTTACCATATTTATAATGAAAGACACTGTCTATTGCATTAACCCTTTCATTACCATATTTCTAATGAAAGACACTGCCTATGTCATTAACCCTTTCATTACCATATTTCTAATGAAAGACACTGTCTATGTCATTAACCCTTTCATTACCATATTTATAATGAAAGACACTGCCTATGTCATTAACCCTTTCTTTACCATATGTCTAATGAAAGACACTGCCTATGTCATTAACCCTTTCATTACAATATTTCTAATGACAGAGACTGTCTATGTCATTAACCCTTTCATTACCATATCTCTACTGAAAGACACTGTCTATATCATTAACCCTTTCATTACCATATTTCTAATGAAAGACACTATCTATGTCATTAACCCTTTCGTTACCATATTTCTAATGAATGACACTAGCTTTGTCATTAACCCTTTCATTACCATATTTCTAATGAAAGACACTACCTATGTCATTAACCCTTTCATTACCATATTTCTAATGAAAGACACTACCTATGTCATTAACCCTTTCATTACCATATTTCTAATGAAAGACACTGTCTATGTCATTAACCCTTTCATTACCATATTCCTAATAAAAGACACTACCTATGCCATTAACCCTTTCATTACCATATTTCTAATGAAAGACACTACCTATGTCTTTAACCCTTTCATTACCATATTTCAAATGAAAGACACTACCTATGTCATTAACCCTTTCATTACCATATTTCTAATGAAAGATACTACCTATGTCATTAACCCTTTCATTACCATATTTCTAATGAAAGACACTGTCTATGTCATTAACCCTTTCATTACCATATTTCTAATAAAAGACACTACCTATGTCATTAACCCTTTCATTACCATATTTATAATGAAAGACACTGTCTATTGCATTAACCCTTTCATTACCATATTTCTAATGAAAGACACTGCCTATGTCATTAACCCTTTCATTACCATATTTCTAATGAAAGACACTGTCTATGTCATTAACCCTTTCATTACCATATTTATAATGAAAGACACTGCCTATGTCATTAACCCTTTCTTTACCATATGTCTAATGAAAGACACTGCCTATGTCATTAACCCTTTCATTACAATATTTCTAATGAAAGAGACTGTCTATGTCATTAACCCTTTCATTACCATATGTCTACTGAAAGACACTGTCTATATCATTAACCCTTTCATTACCATATTTCTAATGAAAGACACTACCTATGTCATTAACCCTTTCATTACCATATTTATAATGAAAGACACTGTCTATTGCATTAACCCTTTCATTACCATATTTCTAATGAAAGACACTGTTATATCATTAACCCTTTCATTACCATATGTCTAATGAAAGACACTGCCTATGTCATTAACCCTTTCATTACAATATTTCTAATGAAAGACACTGTCTATGTCATTAACCCTTTCATTACCATATTTCTAATAAAAGACACTACCTATGTCATTAACCCTTTCCTTACCATATTTATAATGAAAGACACTGTCTATTGCATTAACCCTTTCATTACCATATTTCTAATAAAAGACACTACCTATGTCATTAACCCTTTCATTACCATATTTATAATGAAAGACACTGTCTATTGCATTAACCCTTTCATTACCATATTTCTAATGAAAGACACTGCCTATGTCATTAACCCTTTCATTACCATATTTCTAATGAAAGACACTGTCTATGTCATTAACCCTTTCATTACCATATTTATAATGAAAGACACTGCCTATGTCATTAACCCTTTCTTTACCATATGTCTAATGAAAGACACTGCCTATGTCATTAACCCTTTCATTACAATATTTCTAATGAAAGAGACTGTCTATGTCATTAACCCTTTCATTACCATATGTCTACTGAAAGACACTGTCTATATCAATTACCCTTTCATTACCATATTTCTAATGAAAGACACTACCTATGTCATTAACCCTTTCATTACCATATTTATAATGAAAGACACTGTCTATTGCATTAACCCTTTCATTACCATATTTCTAATGAAAGACACTGTTATATCATTAACCCTTTCATTACCATATGTCTAATGAAAGACACTGCCTATGTCATTAACCCTTTCATTACAATATTTCTAATGAAAGACACTGTCTATGTCATTAACCCTTTCATTACCATATTTCTAATAAAAGACACTACCTATGTCATTAACCCTTTCCTTACCATATTTATAATGAAAGACACTGTCTATTGCATTAACCCTTTCATTACCATATTTCTAATGAAAGACACTGCCTATGTCATTAACCCTTTCATTACCATATTTCTAATGAAAGACACTGTCTATGTCATTAACCCTTTCATTACCATATTTATAATGAAAGACACTGCCTATGTCATTAACCCTTTCTTTACCATATGTCTAATGAAAGACACTGCCTATGTCATTAACCCTTTCATTACAATATTTCTAATGACAGAGACTGTCTATGTCATTAACCCTTTCATTACCATATCTCTACTGAAAGACACTGTCTATATCATTAACCCTTTCATTACCATATTTCTAATGAAAGACACTATCTATGTCATTAACCCTTTCGTTACCATATTTCTAATGAATGACACTAGCTTTGTCATTAACCCTTTCATTACCATATTTCTAATGAAAGACACTACCTATGTCATTAACCCTTTCATTACCATATTTCTAATGAAAGACACTACCTATGTCATTAACCCTTTCATTACCATATTTCTAATGAAAGACACTGTCTATGTCATTAACCCTTTCATTACCATATTCCTAATAAAAGACACTACCTATGCCATTAACCCTTTCATTACCATATTTCTAATGAAAGACACTACCTATGTCTTTAACCCTTTCATTACCATATTTCAAATGAAAGACACTACCTATGTCATTAACCCTTTCATTACCATATTTCTAATGAAAGATACTACCTATGTCATTAACCCTTTCATTACCATATTTCTAATGAAAGACACTGTCTATGTCATTAACCCTTTCATTACCATATTTCTAATAAAAGACACTACCTATGTCATTAACCCTTTCATTACCATATTTATAATGAAAGACACTGTCTATTGCATTAACCCTTTCATTACCATATTTCTAATGAAAGACACTGCCTATGTCATTAACCCTTTCATTACCATATTTCTAATGAAAGACACTGTCTATGTCATTAACCCTTTCATTACCATATTTATAATGAAAGACACTGCCTATGTCATTAACCCTTTCTTTACCATATGTCTAATGAAAGACACTGCCTATGTCATTAACCCTTTCATTACAATATTTCTAATGAAAGAGACTGTCTATGTCATTAACCCTTTCATTACCATATGTCTACTGAAAGACACTGTCTATATCATTAACCCTTTCATTACCATATTTCTAATGAAAGACACTACCTATGTCATTAACCCTTTCATTACCATATTTATAATGAAAGACACTGTCTATTGCATTAACCCTTTCATTACCATATTTCTAATGAAAGACACTGTTATATCATTAACCCTTTCATTACCATATGTCTAATGAAAGACACTGCCTATGTCATTAACCCTTTCATTACAATATTTCTAATGAAAGACACTGTCTATGTCATTAACCCTTTCATTACCATATTTCTAATAAAAGACACTACCTATGTCATTAACCCTTTCCTTACCATATTTATAATGAAAGACACTGTCTATTGCATTAACCCTTTCATTACCATATTTCTAATGAAAGACACTGCCTATGTCATTAACCCTTTCATTACCATATTTCTAATGAAAGACACTGTCTATGTCATTAACCCTTTCATTACCATATTTATAATGAAAGACACTGCCTATGTCATTAACCCTTTCTTTACCATATGTCTAATGAAAGACACTGCCTATGTCATTAACCCTTTCATTACAATATTTCTAATGAAAGAGACTGTCTATGTCATTAACCCTTTCATTACCATATGTCTACTGAAAGACACTGTCTATATCATTAACCCTTTCATTACCATATTTCTAATGAAAGACACTACCTATGTCATTAACCCTTTCATTACCATATTTATAATGAAAGACACTGTCTATTGCATTAACCCTTTCATTACCATATTTCTAATGAAAGACACTACCTATGTCATTAACCCTTTCATTACCATATTTATAATGAAAGACACTGTCTATTGCATTAACCCTTTCATTACCATATTTCTAATGAAAGACACTGTTATATCATTAACCCTTTCATTACCATATGTCTAATGAAAGACACTGCCTATGTCATTAACCCTTTCATTACAATATTTCTAATGAAAGACACTGTCTATGTCATTAACCCTTTCATTACCATATTTCTAATGAAAGACACTGTCTATGTCATTAACCCTTTCATTACCATATTTCTAATGAAAGACACTACCTATGTCATTAACCCTTTCATTACCATATTTCTAATGAAAGACACTACCTATGTCATTAACCCTTTCATTACCATATTTCTAATGAAATACACTGTCTATGTCATTAACCCTTTCATTACCATATTCCTAATAAAAGACACTACCTATGCCATTAACCCTTTCATTACCATATTTCTAATGAAAGACACTACCTATGTCTTTAACCCTTTCATTACCATATTTCTAATGAAAGACACTACCTATGTCATTAACCCTTTCATTACCATATTTCAAATGAAAGACACTACCTATGTCATTAACCCTTTCATTACCATATTTCTAATGAAAGATAGTACCTATGTCATTAACCCTTTCATTACCATATTTCTAATGAAAGACACTGTCTATGTCATTAACCCTTTCATTACCATATTTCTAATAAAAGACACTACCTATGTCATTAACCCTTTCATTACCATATTTATAATGAAAGACACTGTCTATTGCATTAACCCTTTCATTACCATATTTCTAATGAAAGACACTGCCTATGTCATTAACCCTTTCATTACCATATTTCTAAATAAAGACACTGTCTATGTCATTAACCCTTTCATTACCATATTTATAATGAAAGACACTGCCTATGTCATTAACCCTTTCTTTACCATATGTCTAATGAAAGACACTGCCTATGTCATTAACCCTTTCATTACAATATTTCTAATGAAAGAGACTGTCTATGTCATTAACCCTTTCATTACCATATGTCTACTGAAAGACACTGTCTATATCAATTACCCTTTCATTACCATATTTCTAATGAAAGACACTACCTATGTCATTAACCCTTTCATTACCATATTTATAATGAAAGACACTGTCTATTGCATTAACCCTTTCATTACCATATTTCTAATGAAAGACACTGTTATATCATTAACCCTTTCATTACCATATGTCTAATGAAAGACACTGCCTATGTCATTAACCCTTTCATTACAATATTTCTAATGAAAGACACTGTCTATGTCATTAACCCTTTCATTACCATATTTCTAATAAAAGACACTACCTATGTCATTAACCCTTTCCTTACCATATTTATAATGAAAGACACTGTCTATTGCATTAACCCTTTCATTACCATATTTCTAATGAAAGACACTGCCTATGTCATTAACCCTTTCATTACCATATTTCTAATGAAAGACACTGTCTATGTCATTAACCCTTTCATTACCATATTTATAATGAAAGACACTGCCTATGTCATTAACCCTTTCTTTACCATATGTCTAATGAAAGACACTGCCTATGTCATTAACCCTTTCATTACAATATTTCTAATGACAGAGACTGTCTATGTCATTAACCCTTTCATTACCATATCTCTACTGAAAGACACTGTCTATATCATTAACCCTTTCATTACCATATTTCTAATGAAAGACACTATCTATGTCATTAACCCTTTCGTTACCATATTTCTAATGAATGACACTAGCTTTGTCATTAACCCTTTCATTACCATATTTCTAATGAAAGACACTACCTATGTCATTAACCCTTTCATTACCATATTTCTAATGAAAGACACTACCTATGTCATTAACCCTTTCATTACCATATTTCTAATGAAAGACACTGTCTATGTCATTAACCCTTTCATTACCATATTCCTAATAAAAGACACTACCTATGCCATTAACCCTTTCATTACCATATTTCTAATGAAAGACACTACCTATGTCTTTAACCCTTTCATTACCATATTTCAAATGAAAGACACTACCTATGTCATTAACCCTTTCATTACCATATTTCTAATGAAAGATACTACCTATGTCATTAACCCTTTCATTACCATATTTCTAATGAAAGACACTGTCTATGTCATTAACCCTTTCATTACCATATTTCTAATAAAAGACACTACCTATGTCATTAACCCTTTCATTACCATATTTATAATGAAAGACACTGTCTATTGCATTAACCCTTTCATTACCATATTTCTAATGAAAGACACTGCCTATGTCATTAACCCTTTCATTACCATATTTCTAATGAAAGACACTGTCTATGTCATTAACCCTTTCATTACCATATTTATAATGAAAGACACTGCCTATGTCATTAACCCTTTCTTTACCATATGTCTAATGAAAGACACTGCCTATGTCATTAACCCTTTCATTACAATATTTCTAATGAAAGAGACTGTCTATGTCATTAACCCTTTCATTACCATATGTCTACTGAAAGACACTGTCTATATCATTAACCCTTTCATTACCATATTTCTAATGAAAGACACTACCTATGTCATTAACCCTTTCATTACCATATTTATAATGAAAGACACTGTCTATTGCATTAACCCTTTCATTACCATATTTCTAATGAAAGACACTGTTATATCATTAACCCTTTCATTACCATATGTCTAATGAAAGACACTGCCTATGTCATTAACCCTTTCATTACAATATTTCTAATGAAAGACACTGTCTATGTCATTAACCCTTTCATTACCATATTTCTAATAAAAGACACTACCTATGTCATTAACCCTTTCCTTACCATATTTATAATGAAAGACACTGTCTATTGCATTAACCCTTTCATTACCATATTTCTAATGAAAGACACTGCCTATGTCATTAACCCTTTCATTACCATATTTCTAATGAAAGACACTGTCTATGTCATTAACCCTTTCATTACCATATTTATAATGAAAGACACTGCCTATGTCATTAACCCTTTCTTTACCATATGTCTAATGAAAGACACTGCCTATGTCATTAACCCTTTCATTACAATATTTCTAATGAAAGAGACTGTCTATGTCATTAACCCTTTCATTACCATATGTCTACTGAAAGACACTGTCTATATCATTAACCCTTTCATTACCATATTTCTAATGAAAGACACTACCTATGTCATTAACCCTTTCATTACCATATTTATAATGAAAGACATTGTCTATTGCATTAACCCTTTCATTACCATATTTCTAATGAAAGACACTGTTATATCATTAACCCTTTCATTACCATATGTCTAATGAAAGACACTGCCTATGTCATTAACCCTTTCATTACAATATTTCTAATGAAAGACACTGTCTATGTCATTAACCCTTTCATTACCATATTTCTAATAAAAGACACTACCTATGTCATTAACCCTTTCCTTACCATATTTATAATGAAAGACACTGTCTATTGCATTAACCCTTTCATTACCATATTTCTAATGAAAGACACTGCCTATGTCATTAACCCTTTCATTACCATATTTCTAATGAAAGACACTGTCTATGTCATTAACCCTTTCATTACCATATTTATAATGAAAGACACTGCCTATGTCATTAACCCTTTCTTTACCATATGTCTAATGAAAGACACTGCCTATGTCATTAACCCTTTCATTACAATATTTCTAATGAAAGAGACTGTCTATGTCATTAACCCTTTCATTACCATATCTCTACTGAAAGACACTGTCTATATCATTAACCCTTTCATTACCATATTTCTAATGAAAGACACTATCTATGTCATTAACCCTTTCGTTACCATATTTCTAATGAATGACACTAGCTTTGTCATTAACCCTTTCATTACCATATTTCTAATGAAAGACACTACCTATGTCATTAACCCTTTCATTACCATATTTCTAATGAAAGACACTGTCTATGTCATTAACCCTTTCATTACCATATTTCTAATGAAAGACACTGTCTATGTCATTAACCCTTTCATTACCATATTTCTAATGAAAGACACTGTCTATGTCATTAACCCTTTCATTACCATATTTCTAATGAAAGACACTACCTATGTCATTAACCCTTTCATTACCATATTTCTAATGAAAGACACTACCTATGTCATTAACCCTTTCATTACCATATTTCTAATGAAAGACACTGTCTATGTCATTAACCCTTTCATTACCATATTTATAATGAAAGACACTGCCTATGTCATTAACCCTTTCTTTACCATATGTCTAATGAAAGACACTGCCTATGTCATTAACCCTTTCATTACAATATTTCTAATGAAAGAGACTGTCTATGTCATTAACCCTTTCATTACCATATGTCTACTGAAAGACACTGTCTATATCATTAACCCTTTCATTACCATATTTCTAATGAAAGACACTACCTATGTCATTAACCCTTTCATTACCATATTTATAATGAAAGACACTGTCTATTGCATTAACCCTTTCATTACCATATTTCTAATGAAAGACACTGTTATATCATTAACCCTTTCATTACCATATGTCTAATGAAAGACACTGCCTATGTCATTAACCCTTTCATTACAATATTTCTAATGAAAGACACTGTCTATGTCATTAACCCTTTCATTACCATATTTCTAATAAAAGACACTACCTATGTCATTAACCCTTTCCTTACCATATTTATAATGAAAGACACTGTCTATTGCATTAACCCTTTCATTACCATATTTCTAATGAAAGACACTGCCTATGTCATTAACCCTTTCATTACCATATTTCTAATGAAAGACACTGTCTATGTCATTAACCCTTTCATTACCATATTTATAATGAAAGACACTGCCTATGTCATTAACCCTTTCTTTACCATATGTCTAATGAAAGACACTGCCTATGTCATTAACCCTTTCATTACAATATTTCTAATGACAGAGACTGTCTATGTCATTAACCCTTTCATTACCATATCTCTACTGAAAGACACTGTCTATATCATTAACCCTTTCATTACCATATTTCTAATGAAAGACACTATCTATGTCATTAACCCTTTCGTTACCATATTTCTAATGAATGACACTAGCTTTGTCATTAACCCTTTCATTACCATATTTCTAATGAAAGACACTACCTATGTCATTAACCCTTTCATTACCATATTTCTAATGAAAGACACTGTCTATGTCATTAACCCTTTCATTACCATATTTCTAATGAAAGACACTGTCTATGTCATTAACCCTTTCATTACCATATTTCTAATGAAAGACACCGTCTATGTCATTAACCCTTTCATTACCATATTTCTAATGAAAGACACTACCTATGTCATTAACCCTTTCATTACCATATTTCTAATGAAAGACACTACCTATGTCATTAACCCTTTCATTACCATATTTCTAATGAAAGACACTGTCTATGTCATTAACCCTTTCATTACCATATTTATAATGAAAGACACTGCCTATGTCATTAACCCTTTCTTTACCATATGTCTAATGAAAGACACTGCCTATGTCATTAACCCTTTCATTACAATATTTCTAATGAAAGAGACTGTCTATGTCATTAACCCTTTCATTACCATATGTCTACTGAAAGACACTGTCTATATCATTAACCCTTTCATTACCATATTTCTAATGAAAGACACTACCTATGTCATTAACCCTTTCATTACCATATTTATAATGAAAGACACTGTCTATTGCATTAACCCTTTCATTACCATATTTCTAATGAAAGACACTGTTATATCATTAACCCTTTCATTACCATATGTCTAATGAAAGACACTGCCTATGTCATTAACCCTTTCATTACAATATTTCTAATGAAAGACACTGTCTATGTCATTAACCCTTTCAATACCATATTTCTAATAAAAGACACTACCTATGTCATTAACCCTTTCCTTACCATATTTATAATGAAAGACACTGTCTATTGCATTAACCCTTTCATTACCATATTTCTAATGAAAGACACTGCCTATGTCATTAACCCTTTCATTACCATATTTCTAATGAAAGACACTGTCTATGTCATTAACCCTTTCATTACCATATTTATAATGAAAGACACTGCCTATGTCATTAACCCTTTCTTTACCATATGTCTAATGAAAGACACTGCCTATGTCATTAACCCTTTCATTACAATATTTCTAATGAAAGAGACTGTCTATGTCATTAACCCTTTCATTACCATATCTCTACTGAAAGACACTGTCTATATCATTAACCCTTTCATTACCATATTTCTAATGAAAGACACTATCTATGTCATTAACCCTTTCGTTACCATATTTCTAATGAATGACACTAGCTTTGTCATTAACCCTTTCATTACCATATTTCTAATGAAAGACACTACCTATGTCATTAACCCTTTCATTACCATATTTCTAATGAAAGACACTGTCTATGTCATTAACCCTTTCATTACCATATTTCTAATGAAAGACACTGTCTATGTCATTAACCCTTTCATTACCATATTTCTAATGAAAGACACTGTCTATGTCATTAACCCTTTCATTACCATATTTCTAATGAAAGACACTACCTATGTCATTAACCCTTTCATTACCATATTTCTAATGAAAGACACTACCTATGTCATTAACCCTTTCATTACCATATTTCTAATGAAAGACACTGTCTATGTCATTAACCCTTTCATTACCATATTTATAATGAAAGACACTGCCTATGTCATTAACCCTTTCTTTACCATATGTCTAATGAAAGACACTGCCTATGTCATTAACCCTTTCATTACAATATTTCTAATGAAAGAGACTGTCTATGTCATTAACCCTTTCATTACCATATGTCTACTGAAAGACACTGTCTATATCATTAACCCTTTCATTACCATATTTCTAATGAAAGACACTACCTATGTCATTAACCCTTTCATTACCATATTTATAATGAAAGACACTGTCTATTGCATTAACCCTTTCATTACCATATTTCTAATGAAAGACACTGTTATATCATTAACCCTTTCATTACCATATGTCTAATGAAAGACACTGCCTATGTCATTAACCCTTTCATTACAATATTTCTAATGAAAGACACTGTCTATGTCATTAACCCTTTCATTACCATATTTCTAATAAAAGACACTACCTATGTCATTAACCCTTTCCTTACCATATTTATAATGAAAGACACTGTCTATTGCATTAACCCTTTCATTACCATATTTCTAATGAAAGACACTGCCTATGTCATTAACCCTTTCATTACCATATTTCTAATGAAAGACACTGTCTATGTCATTAACCCTTTCATTACCATATTTATAATGAAAGACACTGCCTATGTCATTAACCCTTTCTTTACCATATGTCTAATGAAAGACACTGCCTATGTCATTAACCCTTTCATTACAATATTTCTAATGACAGAGACTGTCTATGTCATTAACCCTTTCATTACCATATCTCTACTGAAAGACACTGTCTATATCATTAACCCTTTCATTACCATATTTCTAATGAAAGACACTATCTATGTCATTAACCCTTTCGTTACCATATTTCTAATGAATGACACTAGCTTTGTCATTAACCCTTTCATTACCATATTTCTAATGAAAGACACTACCTATGTCATTAACCCTTTCCTTACCATATTTATAATGAAAGACACTGTCTATTGCATTAACCCTTTCATTACCATATTTCTAATGAAAGACACTGCCTATGTCATTAACCCTTTCATTACCATATTTCTAATGAAAGACACTGTCTATGTCATTAACCCTTTCATTACCATATTTATAATGAAAGACACTGCCTATGTCATTAACCCTTTCTTTACCATATGTCTAATGAAAGACACTGCCTATGTCATTAACCCTTTCATTACAATATTTCTAATGAAAGAGACTGTCTATGTCATTAACCCTTTCATTACCATATGTCTACTGAAAGACACTGTCTATATCATTAACCCTTTCATTACCATATTTCTAATGAAAGACACTACCTATGTCATTAACCCTTTCATTACCATATTTATAATGAAAGACACTGTCTATTGCATTAACCCTTTCATTACCATATTTCTAATGAAAGACACTGTTACATCATTAACCCTTTCATTACCATATGTCTAATGAAAGACACTGCCTATGTCATTAACCCTTTCATTACAATATTTCTAATGAAAGACACTGTCTATGTCATTAACCCTTTCATTACCATATTTCTAATAAAAGACACTACCTATGTCATTAACCCTTTCCTTACCATATTTATAATGAAAGACACTGTCTATTGCATTAACCCTTTCATTACCATATTTCTAATGAAAGACACTGCCTATGTCATTAACCCTTTCATTACCATATTTCTAATGAAAGACACTGTCTATGTCATTAACCCTTTCATTACCATATTTATAATGAAAGACACTGCCTATGTCATTAACCCTTTCTTTACCATATGTCTAATGAAAGACACTGCCTATGTCATTAACCCTTTCATTACAATATTTCTAATGAAAGAGACTGTCTATGTCATTAACCCTTTCATTACCATATGTCTACTGAAAGACACTGTCTATATCATTAACCCTTTCATTACCATATTTCTAATGAAAGACACTACCTATGTCATTAACCCTTTCATTACCATATTTATAATGAAAGACACTGTCTATTGCATTAACCCTTTCATTACCATATTTCTAATGAAAGACACTGTTATATCATTAACCCTTTCATTACCATATGTCTAATGAAAGACACTGCCTATGTCATTAACCCTTTCATTACAATATTTCTAATGAAAGACACTGTCTATGTCATTAACCCTTTCATTACCATATTTCTAATAAAAGACACTACCTATGTCATTAACCCTTTCCTTACCATATTTATAATGAAAGACACTGTCTATTGCATTAACCCTTTCATTACCATATTTCTAATGAAAGACACTGCCTATGTCATTAACCCTTTCATTACCATATTTCTAATGAAAGACACTACCTATGTCATTAACCCTTTCATTACCATATTTCTAATGAAAGACACTACCTATGTCATTAACCCTTTCATTACCATATTTCTAATGAAAGACACTGTCTATGTCATTAACCCTTTCATTACCATATTCCTAATAAAAGACACTACCTATGCCATTAACCCTTTCATTACCATATTTCTAATGAAAGACACTGTCTATGTCATTAACCCTTTCATTACCATATTTCTAATGAAAGACACTGTTATATCATTAACCCTTTCATTACCATATGTCTAATGAAAGACACTGCCTATGTCATTAACCCTTTCATTACAATATTTCTAATGAAAGAGACTGTCTATGTCATGAACCCTTTCATTACCATATGTCTACTGAAAGACACTGTCTATGTCATTAACCCTTTCATTACCATATTTCTAATGAATGACACTAGCTATGTCATTAACCCTTTCATTACCATATTTCTAATGAAAGACACTACCTATGTCATTAACCCTTTCATTACCATATTTCTAATGAAAGACACTGTCTATGTCATTAACCCTTTCATTACCATATTTCTAATGAAAGACACTGTCTATGTCATTAACCCTTTCATTACCATATTTCTAATGAAAGACACTGTCTATGTCATTAACCCTTTCATTACCATATTTCTAATGAAAGACACTACCTATGTCATTAACCCTTTCATTACCATATTTCTAATGAAAGACACTACCTATGTCATTAACCCTTTCATTACCATATTTCTAATGAAAGACACTGTCTATGTCATTAACCCTTTCATTACCATATTTCTAATAAAAGACACTACCTATGTCATTAACCCTTTCATTACCATATTTATAATGAAAGACACTGTCTATTGCATTAACCCTTTCATTACCATATTTCTAATGCAAGACACTGTTATATCATTAACCCTTTCATTACCATATGTCTAATGAAAGACACTGCCTATGTCATTAACCCTTTCATTACCATATTTCTAATGAAAGACACTGTCTATGTCATTAACCCTTTCATTACCATATTTCTAATAAAAGACACTACCTATGTCATTAACCCTTTCATTACCATATTTATAATGAAAGACACTGTCTATTGCATTAACCCTTTCATTACCATATTTCTAATGAAAGACACTGCCTATGTCATTAACCCTTTCATTACCATATTTCTAATGAAAGACACTGTCTATGTCATTAACCCTTTCATTACCATATTTATAATGAAAGACACTGCCTATGTCATTAACCCTTTCTTTACCATATGTCTAATGAAAGAGACTGTCTATGTCATTAACCCTTTCATTACCATATGTCTACTGAAAGACACTGTTTATATCATTAACCCTTTCATTACCATATTTCTAATGAAAGACACTACCTATGTCATTAACCCTTTCATTACCATATTTATAATGAAAGACACTGTCTATTGCATTAACCCTTTCATTACCATATTTCTAATGAAAGACACTGTTATATCATTAACCCTTTCATTACCATATGTCTAATGAAAGACACTGCCTATGTCATTAACCCTTTCATTACAATATTTCTAATGAAAGACACTGTCTATGTCATTAACCCTTTCATTACCATATTTCTAATGAAAGACACTGTCTATGTCATTAACCCTTTCAAAACCATATTTATAATGAAAGACACTGCCTATGTCATTAACCCTTTCTTTACCATATGTCTAATGAAAGACACTGCCTATGTCATTAACCCTTTCATTACAATATTTCTAATGAAAGAGACTGTCTATGTCATTAACCCTTTCATTACCATATCTCTACTGAAAGACACTGTCTATATCATTAACCCTTTCATTACCATATTTCTAATGAAAGACACTATCTATGTCATTAACCCTTTCGTTACCATATTTCTAATGAATGACACTAGCTTTGTCATTAACCCTTTCATTACCATATTTCTAATGAAAGACACTACCTATGTCATTAACCCTTTCATTACCATATTTCTAATGAAAGACACTGTCTATGTCATTAACCCTTTCATTACCATATTTCTAATGAAAGACACTGTCTATGTCATTAACACTTTCATTACCATATTTCTAATGAAAGACACTGTCTATGTCATTAACCCTTTCATTACCATATTTCTAATGAAAGACACTACCTATGTCATTAACCCTTTCATTACCATATTTCTAATGAAAGAAACTACCTATGTCATTAACCCTTTCATTACCATATTTCTAATGAAAGACACTGTCTATGTCATTAACCCTTTCATTACCATATTCCTAATAAAAGACACTACCTATGCCATTAACCCTTTCATTACCATATTTCTAATGAAAGACACTGTCTATGTCATTAACCCTTTCATTACCATATTTCTAATGAAAGACACTGTTATATCATTAACCCTTTCATTACCATATGTCTAATGAAAGACACTGCCTATGTCATTAACCCTTTCATTACAATATTTCTAATGAAAGAGACTGTCTATGTCATGAACCCCTTCATTACCATATGTCTACTGAAAGACACTGTCTATGTCATTAACCCTTTCATTACCATATTTCTAATGAATGACACTAGCTATGTCATTAACCCTTTCATTACCATATTTCTAATGAAAGACACTACCTATGTCATTAACCCTTTCATTACCATATTTCTAATGAAAGACACTGTCTATGTCATTAACCCTTTCATTACCATATTTCTAATGAAAGACACTGTCTATGTCATTAACCCTTTCATTACCATATTTCTAATGAAAGACACTGTCTATGTCATTAACCCTTTCATTACCATATTTCTAATGAAAGACACTACCTATGTCATTAACCCTTTCATTACCATATTTCTAATGAAAGACACTACCTATGTCATTAACCCTTTCATTACCATATTTCTAATGAAAGACACTGTCTATGTCATTAACCCTTTCATTACCATATTTCTAATAAAAGACACTACCTATGTCATTAACCCTTTCATTACCATATTTATAATGAAAGACACTGTCTATTGCATTAACCCTTTCATTACCATATTTCTAATGAAAGACACTGTTATATCATTAACCCTTTCATTACCATATGTCTAATGAAAGACACTGCCTATGTCATTAACCCTTTCATTACCATATTTCTAATGAAAGACACTGTCTATGTCATTAACCCTTTCATTACCATATTTCTAATAAAAGACACTACCTATGTCATTAACCCTTTCATTACCATATTTATAATGAAAGACACTGTCTATTGCATTAACCCTTTCATTACCATATTTCTAATGAAAGACACTGCCTATGTCATTAACCCTTTCATTACCATATTTCTAATGAAAGACACTGTCTATGTCATTAACCCTTTCATTACCATATTTATAATGAAAGACACTGCCTATGTCATTAACCCTTTCTTTACCATATGTCTAATGAAAGACACTGCCTATGTCATTAACCCTTTCATTACAATATTTCTAATGAAAGAGACTGTCTATGTCATTAACCCTTTCATTACCATATCTCTACTGAAAGACACTGTCTATATCATTAACCCTTTCATTACCATATTTCTAATGAAAGACACTATCTATGTCATTAACCCTTTCGTTACCATATTTCTAATGAATGACACTAGCTATGTCATTAACCCTTTCATTACCATATTTCTAATGAAAGACACTACCTATGTCATTAACCCTTTCATTACCATATTTCTAATGAAAGACACTGTCTATGTCATTAACCCTTTCATTACCATATTTCTAATGAAAGACACTGTCTATGTCATTAACCCTTTCATTACCATATTTCTAATGAAAGACACTGTCTATGTCATTAACCCTTTCATTACCATATTTCTAATGAAAGACACTACCTATGTCATTAACCCTTTCATTACCATATTTCTAATGAAAGACACTGCCTATGTCATTAACCCTTTCATTACCATATTTCTAATGAAAGACACTGTCTATGTCATTAACCCTTTCATTACCATATTCCTAATAAAAGACACTACCTATGCCATTAACCCTTTCATTACCATATTTCTAATGAAAGACACTACCTATGTCATTAACCCTTTCATTACCATATTTCTAATGAAAGACACTACCTATGTCATTAACCCTTTCATTACCATATTTCAAATGAAAGACACTACCTATGTCATTAACCCTTTCATTACCATATTTCTAATGAAAGACACTACCTATGTCATTAACCCTTTCATTACCATATTTCTAATGAAAGACACTGTCTATGTCATTAACCCTTTCATTACCATATTTCTAATAAAAGACACTACCTATGTCATTAACCCTTTCATTACCATATTTATAATGAAAGACACTGTCTATTGCATTAACCCTTTCATTACCATATTTCTAATGAAAGACACTGCCTATGTCATTAACCCTTTCATTACCATATTTCTAATGAAAGACACTGTCTATGTCATTAACCCTTTCATTACCATATTTATAATGAATGACACTAGCTATGTCATTAACCCTTTCTTTACCATATGTCTAATGAAAGACACTGCCTATGTCATTAACCCTTTCATTACAATATTTCTAATGAAAGAGACTGTCTATATCATTAACCCTTTCATTACCATATTTCTAATGAAAGACACTACCTATGTCATTAACCCTTTCATTACCATATTTATAATGAAAGACACTGTCTATTGCATTAACCCTTTCATTACCATATTTCTAATGAAAGACACTGTTATATCATTAACCCTTTCATTACCATATGTCTAATGAAAGACACTGCCTATGTCATTAACCCTTTCATTACAATATTTCTAATGAAAGACACTGTCTATGTCATTAACCCTTTCATTACCATATTTCTAATAAAAGACACTACCTATGTCATTAACCCTTTCCTTACCATATTTATAATGAAAGACACTGTCTATTGCATTAACCCTTTCATTACCATATTTCTAATGAAAGACACTGCCTATGTCATTAACCCTTTCATTACCATATTTCTAATGAAAGACACTGTCTATGTCATTAACCCTTTCATTACCATATTTCTAATGAAAGACACTGCCTATGTCATTAACCCTTTCTTTACCATATGTCTAATGAAAGACACTGCCTATGTCATTAACCCTTTCATTACAATATTTCTAATGAAAGAGACTGTCTATGTCATTAACCCTTTCATTACCATATCTCTACTGAAAGACACTGTCTATATCATTAACCCTTTCATTACCATATTTCTAATGAAAGACACTATCTATGTCATTAACCCTTTCGTTACCATATTTCTAATGAATGACACTAGCTTTGTCATTAACCCTTTCATTACCATATTTCTAATGAAAGACACTACCTATGTCATTAACCCTTTCATTACCATATTTCTAATGAAAGACACTGTCTATGTCATTAACCCTTTCATTACCATATTTCTAATGAAAGACACTGTCTATGTCATTAACCCTTTCATTACCATATTTCTAATGAAAGACACTGTCTATGTCATTAACCCTTTCATTACCATATTTCTAATGAAAGACACTACCTATGTCATTAACCCTTTCATTACCATATTTCTAATGAAAGACACTACCTATGTCATTAACCCTTTCATTACCATATTTCTAATGAAAGACACTGTCTATGTCATTAACCCTTTCATTACCATATTTATAATGAAAGACACTGCCTATGTCATTAACCCTTTCTTTACCATATGTCTAATGAAAGACACTGCCTATGTCATTAACCCTTTCATTACAATATTTCTAATGAAAGAGACTGTCTATGTCATTAACCCTTTCATTACCATATGTCTACTGAAAGACACTGTCTATATCATTAACCCTTTCATTACCATATTTCTAATGAAAGACACTACCTATGTCATTAACCCTTTCATTACCATATTTATAATGAAAGACACTGTCTATTGCATTAACCCTTTCATTACCATATTTCTAATGAAAGACACTGTTATATCATTAACCCTTTCATTACCATATGTCTAATGAAAGACACTGCCTATGTCATTAACCCTTTCATTACAATATTTCTAATGAAAGACACTGTCTATGTCATTAACCCTTTCATTACCATATTTCTAATAAAAGACACTACCTATGTCATTAACCCTTTCCTTACCATATTTATAATGAAAGACACTGTCTATTGCATTAACCCTTTCATTACCATATTTCTAATGAAAGACACTGCCTATGTCATTAACCCTTTCATTACCATATTTCTAATGAAAGACACTGTCTATGTCATTAACCCTTTCATTACCATATTTATAATGAAAGACACTGCCTATGTCATTAACCCTTTCTTTACCATATGTCTAATGAAAGACACTGCCTATGTCATTAACCCTTTCATTACAATATTTCTAATGACAGAGACTGTCTATGTCATTAACCCTTTCATTACCATATCTCTACTGAAAGACACTGTCTATATCATTAACCCTTTCATTACCATATTTCTAATGAAAGACACTATCTATGTCATTAACCCTTTCGTTACCATATTTCTAATGAATGACACTAGCTTTGTCATTAACCCTTTCATTACCATATTTCTAATGAAAGACACTACCTATGTCATTAACCCTTTCATTACCATATTTCTAATGAAAGACACTGTCTATGTCATTAACCCTTTCATTACCATATTTCTAATGAAAGACACTGTCTATGTCATTAACCCTTTCATTACCATATTTCTAATGAAAGACACTGTCTATGTCATTAACCCTTTCATTACCATATTTCTAATGAAAGACACTACCTATGTCATTAACCCTTTCATTACCATATTTCTAATGAAAGACACTACCTATGTCATTAACCCTTTCATTACCATATTTCTAATGAAAGACACTGTCTATGTCATTAACCCTTTCATTACCATATTTATAATGAAAGACACTGCCTATGTCATTAACCCTTTCTTTACCATATGTCTAATGAAAGACACTGCCTATGTCATTAACCCTTTCATTACAATATTTCTAATGAAAGAGACTGTCTATGTCATTAACCCTTTCATTACCATATGTCTACTGAAAGACACTGTCTATATCATTAACCCTTTCATTACCATATTTCTAATGAAAGACACTACCTATGTCATTAACCCTTTCATTACCATATTTATAATGAAAGACACTGTCTATTGCATTAACCCTTTCATTACCATATTTCTAATGAAAGACACTGTTATATCATTAACCCTTTCATTACCATATGTCTAATGAAAGACACTGCCTATGTCATTAACCCTTTCATTACAATATTTCTAATGAAAGACACTGTCTATGTCATTAACCCTTTCAATACCATATTTCTAATAAAAGACACTACCTATGTCATTAACCCTTTCCTTACCATATTTATAATGAAAGACACTGTCTATTGCATTAACCCTTTCATTACCATATTTCTAATGAAAGACACTGCCTATGTCATTAACCCTTTCATTACCATATTTCTAATGAAAGACACTGTCTATGTCATTAACCCTTTCATTACCATATTTATAATGAAAGACACTGCCTATGTCATTAACCCTTTCTTTACCATATGTCTAATGAAAGACACTGCCTATGTCATTAACCCTTTCATTACAATATTTCTAATGAAAGAGACTGTCTATGTCATTAACCCTTTCATTACCATATCTCTACTGAAAGACACTGTCTATATCATTAACCCTTTCATTACCATATTTCTAATGAAAGACACTATCTATGTCATTAACCCTTTCGTTACCATATTTCTAATGAAAGACACTGTCTATGTCATTAACCCTTTCATTACCATATTTCTAATGAAAGACACTACCTATGTCATTAACCCTTTCATTACCATATTTCTAATGAAAGACACTGTCTATGTCATTAACCCTTTCATTACCATATTCCTAATAAAAGACACTACCTATGCCATTAACCCTTTCATTACCATATTTCTAATGAAAGACACTGTCTATGTCATTAACCCTTTCATTACCATATTTCTAATGAAAGACACTGTTATATCATTAACCCTTTCATTACCATATGTCTAATGAAAGACACTGCCTATGTCATTAACCCTTTCATTACAATATTTCTAATGAAAGAGACTGTCTATGTCATGAACCCTTTCATTACCATATGTCTACTGAAAGACACTGTCTATGTCATTAACCCTTTCATTACCATATTTCTAATGAATGACACTAGCTATGTCATTAACCCTTTCATTACCATATTTCTAATGAAAGACACTACCTATGTCATTAACCCTTTCATTACCATATTTCTAATGAAAGACACTGTCTATGTCATTAACCCTTTCATTACCATATTTCTAATGAAAGACACTGTCTATGTCATTAACCCTTTCATTACCATATTTCTAATGAAAGACACTGTCTATGTCATTAACCCTTTCATTACCATATTTCTAATGAAAGACACTACCTATGTCATTAACCCTTTCATTACCATATTTCTAATGAAAGACACTACCTATGTCATTAACCCTTTCATTACCATATTTCTAATGAAAGACACTGTCTATGTCATTAACCCTTTCATTACCATATTTCTAATAAAAGACACTACCTATGTCATTAACCCTTTCATTACCATATTTATAATGAAAGACACTGTCTATTGCATTAACCCTTTCATTACCATATTTCTAATGCAAGACACTGTTATATCATTAACCCTTTCATTACCATATGTCTAATGAAAGACACTGCCTATGTCATTAACCCTTTCATTACCATATTTCTAATGAAAGACACTGTCTATGTCATTAACCCTTTCATTACCATATTTCTAATAAAAGACACTACCTATGTCATTAACCCTTTCATTACCATATTTATAATGAAAGACACTGTCTATTGCATTAACCCTTTCATTACCATATTTCTAATGAAAGACACTGCCTATGTCATTAACCCTTTCATTACCATATTTCTAATGAAAGACACTGTCTATGTCATTAACCCTTTCATTACCATATTTATAATGAAAGACACTGCCTATGTCATTAACCCTTTCTTTACCATATGTCTAATGAAAGAGACTGTCTATGTCATTAACCCTTTCATTACCATATGTCTACTGAAAGACACTGTTTATATCATTAACCCTTTCATTACCATATTTCTAATGAAAGACACTACCTATGTCATTAACCCTTTCATTACCATATTTATAATGAAAGACACTGTCTATTGCATTAACCCTTTCATTACCATATTTCTAATGAAAGACACTGTTATATCATTAACCCTTTCATTACCATATGTCTAATGAAAGACACTGCCTATGTCATTAACCCTTTCATTACAATATTTCTAATGAAAGACACTGTCTATGTCATTAACCCTTTCATTACCATATTTCTAATGAAAGACACTGTCTATGTCATTAACCCTTTCAAAACCATATTTATAATGAAAGACACTGCCTATGTCATTAACCCTTTCTTTACCATATGTCTAATGAAAGACACTGCCTATGTCATTAACCCTTTCATTACAATATTTCTAATGAAAGAGACTGTCTATGTCATTAACCCTTTCATTACCATATCTCTACTGAAAGACACTGTCTATATCATTAACCCTTTCATTACCATATTTCTAATGAAAGACACTATCTATGTCATTAACCCTTTCGTTACCATATTTCTAATGAATGACACTAGCTTTGTCATTAACCCTTTCATTACCATATTTCTAATGAAAGACACTACCTATGTCATTAACCCTTTCATTACCATATTTCTAATGAAAGACACTGTCTATGTCATTAACCCTTTCATTACCATATTTCTAATGAAAGACACTGTCTATGTCATTAACACTTTCATTACCATATTTCTAATGAAAGACACTGTCTATGTCATTAACCCTTTCATTACCATATTTCTAATGAAAGACACTACCTATGTCATTAACCCTTTCATTACCATATTTCTAATGAAAGACACTACCTATGTCATTAACCCTTTCATTACCATATTTCTAATGAAAGACACTGTCTATGTCATTAACCCTTTCATTACCATATTCCTAATAAAAGACACTACCTATGCCATTAACCCTTTCATTACCATATTTCTAATGAAAGACACTGTCTATGTCATTAACCCTTTCATTACCATATTTCTAATGAAAGACACTGTTATATCATTAACCCTTTCATTACCATATGTCTAATGAAAGACACTGCCTATGTCATTAACCCTTTCATTACAATATTTCTAATGAAAGAGACTGTCTATGTCATGAACCCCTTCATTACCATATGTCTACTGAAAGACACTGTCTATGTCATTAACCCTTTCATTACCATATTTCTAATGAATGACACTAGCTATGTCATTAACCCTTTCATTACCATATTTCTAATGAAAGACACTACCTATGTCATTAACCCTTTCATTACCATATTTCTAATGAAAGACACTGTCTATGTCATTAACCCTTTCATTACCATATTTCTAATGAAAGACACTGTCTATGTCATTAACCCTTTCATTACCATATTTCTAATGAAAGACACTGTCTATGTCATTAACCCTTTCATTACCATATTTCTAATGAAAGACACTACCTATGTCATTAACCCTTTCATTACCATATTTCTAATGAAAGACACTACCTATGTCATTAACCCTTTCATTACCATATTTCTAATGAAAGACACTGTCTATGTCATTAACCCTTTCATTACCATATTTCTAATAAAAGACACTACCTATGTCATTAACCCTTTCATTACCATATTTATAATGAAAGACACTGTCTATTGCATTAACCCTTTCATTACCATATTTCTAATGAAAGACACTGCCTATGTCATTAACCCTTTCATTACCATATTTCTAATGAAAGACACTGTCTATGTCATTAACCCTTTCATTACCATATTTATAATGAAAGACACTGCCTATGTCATTAACCCTTTCTTTACCATATGTCTAATGAAAGACACTGCCTATGTCATTAACCCTTTCATTACAATATTTCTAATGAAAGAGACTGTCTATGTCATTAACCCTTTCATTACCATATCTCTACTGAAAGACACTGTCTATATCATTAACCCTTTCATTACCATATTTCTAATGAAAGACACTATCTATGTCATTAACCCTTTCGTTACCATATTTCTAATGAATGACACTAGCTATGTCATTAACCCTTTCATTACCATATTTCTAATGAAAGACACTACCTATGTCATTAACCCTTTCATTACCATATTTCTAATGAAAGACACTGTCTATGTCATTAACCCTTTCATTACCATATTTCTAATGAAAGACACTGTCTATGTCATTAACCCTTTCATTACCATATTTCTAATGAAAGACACTGTCTATGTCATTAACCCTTTCATTACCATATTTCTAATGAAAGACACTACCTATGTCATTAACCCTTTCATTACCATATTTCTAATGAAAGACACTACCTATGTCATTAACCCTTTCATTACCATATTTCTAATGAAAGACACTGTCTATGTCATTAACCCTTTCATTACCATATTCCTAATAAAAGACACTACCTATGCCATTAACCCTTTCATTACCATATTTCTAATGAAAGACACTACCTATGTCATTAACCCTTTCATTACCATATTTCTAATGAAAGACACTACCTATGTCATTAACCCTTTCATTACCATATTTCAAATGAAAGACACTACCTATGTCATTAACCCTTTCATTACCATATTTCTAATGAAAGACACTACCTATGTCATTAACCCTTTCATTACCATATTTCTAATGAAAGACACTGTCTATGTCATTAACCCTTTCATTACCATATTTCTAATAAAAGACACTACCTATGTCATTAACCCTTTCATTACCATATTTATAATGAAAGACACTGTCTATTGCATTAACCCTTTCATTACCATATTTCTAATGAAAGACACTGCCTATGTCATTAACCCTTTCATTACCATATTTCTAATGAAAGACACTGTCTATGTCATTAACCCTTTCATTACCATATTTATAATGAAAGACACTGCCTATGTCATTAACCCTTTCTTTACCATATGTCTAATGAAAGACACTGCCTATGTCATTAACCCTTTCATTACAATATTTCTAATGAAAGAGACTGTCTATGTCATTAACCCTTTCATTACCATATGTCTACTGAAAGACACTGTCTATATCATTAACCCTTTCATTACCATATTTCTAATGAAAGACACTGTCTATGTCATTAACCCTTTCATTACCATATTCCTAATAAAAGACACTACCTATGCCATTAACCCTTTCATTACCATATTTCTAATGAAAGACACTGTCTATGTCATTAACCCTTTCATTACCATATTTCTAATGAAAGACACTGTTATATCATTAACCCTTTCATTACCATATGTCTAATGAAAGACACTGCCTATGTCATCAACCCTTTCATTACAATATTTCTAATGAAAGAGACTGTCTATGTCATGAACCCTTTCATTACCATATGTCTACTGAAAGACACTGTCTATGTCATTAACCCTTTCATTACCATATTTCTAATGAATGACACTAGCTATGTCATTAACCCTTTCATTACCATATTTCTAATGAAAGACACTATCTATGTCATTAACCCTTTCATTACCATATTTCTAATGAAAGACACTGTCTATGTCATTAACCCTTTCATTACCATATTTCTAATGAAAGACACTGTCTATGTCATTAACCCTTTCATTACCATATTTCTAATGAAAGACACTGTCTATGTCATTAACCCTTTCATTACCATATTTCTAATGAAAGACACTACCTATGTCATTAACCCTTTCATTACCATATTTCTAATGAAAGACACTACCTATGTCATTAACCCTTTCATTACCATATTTCTAATGAAAGACACTGTCTATGTCATTAACTCTTTCATTACCATATTTCTAATAAAAGACACTACCTATGTCATTAACCCTTTCATTACCATATTTATAATGAAAGACACCGTCTATTGCATTAACCCTTTCATTACCATATTTCTAATGAAAGACACTGTTATATCATTAACCCTTTCATTACCATATGTCTAATGAAAGACACTGCCTATGTCATTAACCCTTTCATTACCATATTTCTAATGAAAGACACTGCCTATGTCATTAACCCTTTCATTACCATATTTCTAATGAAAGACACTGTCTATGTCATTAACCCTTTCATTACCATATTTATAATGAAAGACACTGCCTATGTCATTAACCCTTTCTTTACCATATGTCTAATGAAAGACACTGCCTATGTCATTAACCCTTTCATTACAATATTTCTAATGAAAGAGACTGTCTATGTCGTTAACCCTTTCATTACCATATCTCTACTGAAAGACACTGTCTATATCATTAACCCTTTCATTACCATATTTCTAATGAAAGACACTATCTATGTCATTAACCCTTTCGTTACCATATTTCTAATGAATGACACTAGCTATGTCATTAACCCTTTCATTACCATATTTCTAATGAAAGACACTACCTATGTCATTAACCCTTTCATTACCATATTTCTAATGAAAGACACTGTCTATGTCATTAACCCTTTCATTACCATATTTCTAATGAAAGACACTGTCTATGTCATTAACCCTTTCATTACCATATTTCTAATGAAAGACACTGTCTATGTCATTAACCCTTTCATTACCATATTTCTAATGAAAGACACTACCTATGTCATTAACCCTTTCATTACCATATTTCTAATGAAAGACACTACCTATGTCATTAACCCTTTCATTACCATATTTCTAATGAAAGACACTGTCTATGTCATTAACCCTTTCATTACCATATTTCAAATGAAAGACACTACCTATGTCATTAACCCTTTCATTACCATATTTCTAATGAAAGACACTACCTATGTCATTAACCCTTTCATTACCATATTTCTAATGAAAGACACTGTCTATGTCATTAACCCTTTCATTACCATATTTCTAATAAAAGACACTACCTATGTCATTAACCCTTTCATTACCATATTTATAATGAAAGACACTGTCTATTGCATTAACCCTTTCATTACCATATTTCTAATGAAAGACACTGCCTATGTCATTAACCCTTTCATTACCATATTTCTAATGAAAGACACTGTCTATGTCATTAACCCTTTCATTACCATATTTATAATGAAAGACACTGCCTATGTCATTAACCCTTTCTTTACCATATGTCTAATGAAAGACACTGCCTATGTCATTAACCCTTTCATTACAATATTTCTAATGAAAGAGACTGTCTATGTCATTAACCCTTTCATTACCATATGTCTACTGAAAGACACTGTCTATATCATTAACCCTTTCATTACCATATTTCTAATAAAAGACACTGTCTATGTCATTAACCCTTTCATTACCATATTTATAATGAAAGACACTGCCTATGTCATTAACCCTTTCTTTACCATATGTCTAATGAAAGACACTGCCTATCTCATTAACCCTTTCATTACAATATTTCTAATGAAAGAGACTGTCTATGTCATGAACCCTTTCATTACAATATGTCTACTGAAAGACACTGTCTATGTCATTAACCCTTTCATTACCATATTTCTAATGAATGACACTAGCTATGTCATTAACCCTTTCATTACCATATTTCTAATGAAAGACACTACCTATGTCATTAACCCTTTCATTACCATATTTCTAATGAAAGACACTGTCTATGTCATTAACCCTTTCATTACCATATTTCTAATGAAAGACACTGTCTATGTCATTAACCCTTTCATTACCATATTTCTAATGAAAGACACTGTCTATGTCATTAACCCTTTCATTACCATATTTCTAATGAAAGACACTACCTATGTCATTAACCCTTTCATTACCATATTTCTAATGAAAGACACTACCTATGTCATTAACCCTTTCATTACCATATTTCTAATGAAAGACACTGTCTATGTCATTAACCCTTTCATTACCATATTTCTAATAAAAGACACTACCTATGTCATTAACCCTTTCATTACCATATTTATAATGAAAGACACTGTCTATTGCATTAACCCTTTCATTACCATATTTCTAATGAAAGACACTGCCTATGTCATTAACCCTTTCATTACCATATTTCTAATGAAAGACACTGTCTATGTCATTAACCCTTTCATTACCATATTTATAATGAAAGACACTGCCTATGTCATTAACCCTTTCTTTACCATATGTCTAATGAAAGACACTGCCTATGTCATTAACCCTTTCATTACAATATTTCTAATGAAAGAGACTGTCTATGTCATTAACCCTTTCATTACCATATCTCTACTGAAAGACACTGTCTATATCATTAACCCTTTTATTACCATATTTCTAATGAAAGACACTATCTATGTCATTAACCCTTTCGTTACCATATTTCTAATGAATGACACTAGCTATGTCATTAACCCTTTCATTACCATATTTCTAATGAAAGACACTACCTATGTCATTAACCCTTTCATTACCATATTTCTAATGAAAGACACTGTCTATGTCATTAACCCTTTCATTACCATATTTCTAATGAAAGACACTGTCTATGTCATTAACCCTTTCATTACCATATTTATAATGAAAGACACTGTCTATGTCATTAACCCTTTCATTACCATATTTCTAATGAAAGACACTACCTATGTCATTAACCCTTTCATTACCATATTTCTAATGAAAGACACTACCTATGTCATTAAACCTTTCATTACCATATTTCTAATGAAAGACACTGTCTATGTCATTAACCCTTTCATTACCATATTCCTAATAAAAGACACTACCTATGCCATTAACCCTTTCATTACCATATTACTAATGAAAGACACTACCTATGTCATTAACCCTTTCATTACCATATTTCTAATGAAAGACACTACCTATGTCATTAACCCTTTCATTACCATATTTCAAATGAAAGACACTACCTATGTCATTAACCCTTTCATTACCATATTTCTAATGAAAGACACTGTCTATGTCATTAACCCTTTCATTACCATATTTCTAATGAAAGACACTACCTATGTCATTAACCCTTTCATTTCCATATTTCTAATGAAAGACACTATCTATGTCATTAACCCTTTCATTACCATATTTATAATGAAAGACACTGTCTATTGCATTAACCCTTTCATTACCATATTTCTAATGAAAGACACTGCCTATGTCATTAACCCTTTCATTACCATATTTATAATGAAAGACACTGCCTATGTCATTAACCCTTTCATTACCATATTTCTAATGAAAGACACTGTCTATGTCATTAACCCTTTCATTACCATATTTATAATGAAAGAGACTGCCTATGTCATTAACCCTTTCATTACCATATGTCAAATGAAAGACACTGCCTATGTCATTAACCCTTTCATTACCATATTTATAATGAAAGACACTGCCTATGTCATTAACCCTTTCATTACCATATTTCTAATGAAAGACACTGTCTATGTCATTAACCCTTTCATTACCATATTTATAATGAAAGAGACTGTCTATGTCATTAACCCTTTCATTACCATATGTCTACTGAAAGACACTGTCTATATCATTAACCCTTTCATTACCATATTTCTAATGAAAGACACTATCTATGTCATTAACCCTTTTGTTACCATATTTCTAATGAATGACACTAGCTATGTCATTAACCCTTTCATTACAATATTTCTAATGAAAGACACTACCTATGTCATTAACCCTTTCATTACCATATTTCTAATGAAAGACACTGTCTATGTCATTAACCCTTTCATTACCATATTTCTAATGAAAGACGCTGTCTATGTCATTAACCCTTTCATTACCATATTTCTAATGAAAGACACTGTCTATGTCATTAACCCTTTCATTACCATATTCCTAATAAAAGACACTACCTATGTCATTAAACCTTTCATTACCATATTTATAATGAAAGACACTGTCTATTGCATTAACCCTTTCATTACCATATTTCTAATGCAAGACACTACCTATGTCATTACCCCTTTCATTACCATATTTCTAACGAAAGACACTGTCTATGTCATTATCTCTTTCATTACCATATTTCTAATGAAAGACACTGTCTATGTCATTAACCCTTTCATTACCATATGTCTAATGAAAGACACTACATATGTTCTTAACCCTTTCATTACCATATTTCTAATGAAAGACACTACCTATGTCATTAACCCTTTCATTACCATATTTCTAATGAAAGACACTGTCTATGTCATTAACCCTTTCATTACCATATTTCTAATGAAAGACACTACCTATGTCATTAACCCTTTCATTACCATATTTATAATGAAAGACACTGTCTATTGCATTAACCCTTTCATTACCATATTTCTAATGAAAGACACTGTCTATATCATTAACCCTTTCATTACCATATGTCTAATGAAAGACACTTCCTATGTCATTAACCCTTTCATTACCATATTTCTAATGAAAGACACTGTCTATGTCATTAACCCTTTCATTACCATATTTCTAATAAAAGACACTACCTATTTCATTAACCCTTTCATTACCATATTTCTAATGAAAGACACTGTCTATTGCATTAACCCTTTCATTACCATATTTCTAATGAAAGACACTGCCTATGTCATTTACCCTTTCATTACCATATTTATAATGAAAGACACTGCCTATGTCATTAACCCTTTCATTACCATATTTCTAATAAAAGACACTGTGTATGTCATTAACCCTTTCATTACCATATTTCTAATAAAAGACACTGTCTATGTTGTTTATCCCTTCATTACCATATTTCTAATGAAAGACACTACCTAACTCATTAACCCTTTCATTTCCATATTTCTAATGAAAGACACTATCTATGTCATTAACCCTTTCATTACCATATTTATAATGAAAGACACTGTCTATTGCATTAACCCTTTCATTACCATATTTCTAATGAAAGACACTGCCTATGTCATTAACCCTTTCATTACCATATATTCCTAATGAAAGACACTGTCTATGTCATTAACCCTTTCATTACCATATTTATAATGAAAGACACTGCCTATGTCATTAACCCTTTCATTACCATATTTCTAATAAAAGACACTGTGTATGTCATTAACCCTTTCATTACCATATTTCTAATAAAAGACACTACCTATGTCATTAACCCTTTCATTACCATATTTATAATGAAAGACACTGTCTATTGCATTAACCCTTTCATTACCATATTTCTAATGAAAGACACTGCCTATGTCATTAACCCTTTCATTACCATATTTCTAATGAAAGACACTGTCTATGTAATTAACCCTTTCATTACCATATTTATAATGAAAGACACTGCCTATGTCATTAACCCTTTCATTTCCATATGTCTAATGAAAGACACTGCCTATGTCATTAACCCTTTCATTACCATATTTCTAATGAAAGACACTGTCTATTGCATTAACCCTTTCATTACAATATTTCTAATGAAAGAGACTGTCTATGCCATTAACCCTTTCATTACCATATGTCTACTGAAAGACACTGTCTATGTCATTAACCCTTTCATTACTATATTTCTAATGAAAGACACTATCTATGTCATTAACCCTTTCATTACCATATTTCTAATGAATGACACTAGCTATGTCATTAACCCTTTCATTACCATATTTCTAATGAAAGACACTGTCTATTGCATTAACCCTTTCATTACCATATTTCTAATGAAAGACACTGTCTATGTCATTAACCCTTTCATTACCATATTTCTAATGAAAGACACTACCTATGTCATTAACCCTTTCATTACCATATTTCTAATGAAAGACACTACCTATGTTATTAACCCTTTCATTACCATATTTCTAATGAAAGACACTACCTATGTCATTAACCCTTTCATTACCATATTTCTAATGAAAGACACTGTCTATGTCATTAACCCTTTCATTACCATATTTGTAATGAAAGACACTGTCTATGTCATTAACCCTTTCATTACCATATTTCTAATGAAAGACACTATCTATGTCATTAACCCTTTCATTACCATATTTCTAATGAATGACACTGTCTATGTCATTAACCCTTTCATTACCATATTTCTAATGAAAGACACTACCTATGTCATTAACCCTTTCATTACCATATTTCTAATGAAAGACACTACCTATGTCATTAACCCTTTCATTACCATATTTCTAATGAAAGACACTACCTATGTCATTAACCCTTTCATTACCATATTTCTAATGAAAGACACTACCTATGTCATTAACCCTTTCATTACCATATTTCTAATGAAAGACACTACCTATGTCATTAACCCTTTCATTACCATATTTCTAATGAAAGACACTGTCTATGTCATTAACCCTTTCATTACCATATTCCTAATAAAAGACACTACCTATGTCATTAACCCTTTCATTACCATATTTATAATGAAAGACACTGTCTATTGCATTAACCCTTTCATTACCATATTTCTAATGAAAGACACTACCTATGTCATTAACCCTTTCATTACCATATTTCTAATGAAAGACACTGTCTATGTCATTAACCCTTTCATTACCATATTTGTAATGAAAGACACTGTCTATGTCATTAACCCTTTCATTACCATATTTCTAATGAAAGACACTACCTATGCCATTAACCCTTTCATTACCATATTTCTAATGAAAGACACTACCTATGTCATTAACCCTTTCATTACCATATTTCTAATGAAAGACACTAACTATGTCATTAACCCTTTCATTACCATATTTCAAATGAAAGACACTGTCTATTGCATTAACCCTTTCATTACCATATTTATAATGAAAGACACTGCCTATGTCATTAACCCTTTCTTTACCATATGTCTAATGAAAGACACTACCTATGTCATTAACCCTTTCATTACCATATTTCAAATGAAAGACACTACCTATGTCATTAACCCTTTCATTACCATATTTCTAATGAAAGACACTGTCTATGTCATTAACCCTTTCATTACCATATTTCTAATGAAAGACACTACCTATGTCATTAACCCTTTCATTTCCATATTTCTAATGAAAGACACTATCTATGTCATTAACCCTTTCATTACCATATTTATAATGAAAGACACTGTCTATTGCATTAACCCTTTCATTACCATATTTCTAATGAAAGACACTGCCTATGTCATTAACCCTTTCATTACCATATTTCTAATGAAAGACACTGTCTATGTCATTAACCCTTTCATTACCATATTTCTAATGAAAGACACTACCTATGTCATTAACCCTTTCATTACCATATTTATAATGAAAGACACTGTCTATTGCATTAACCCTTTCATTACCATATTTCTAATGAAAGACACTGTCTATATCATTAACCCTTTCATTACCATATGTCTAATGAAAGACACTGCCTATGTCATTAACCCTTTCATTACAATATTTCTAATGAAAGAGACTGTCTATGTCATTAACCCTTTCATTACCATATGTCTATTGAAAGACACTACCTATGTCATTAACCCTTTCATTACCATATTTCTAATGAAAGACACTGTCTATGTCATTAACCCTTTCATTACCATATTTCTAATAAAAGACACTACCTATGTCATTAACCCTTTCATTACCATATTTATAATGAAAGACAATGTCTATTGCATTAACCCTTTCATTACCATATTTCTAATGAAAGACACTGTCTATGTCATTAACCCTTTCATTACCATATTTCTAATGAAAGACACTGCCTATGTCATTAACCCTTTCATTACCATATTTCTAATAAAAGACACTGTGTATGTCATTAACCCTTTCATTACCATATTTCTAATAAAAGACACTGTCTATGTTGTTTATCCCTTCATTACCATATTTCTAATGAAAGACACTACCTATGTCATTAACCCTTTCATTTCCATATTTCTAATGAAAGACACTATCTATGTCATTAACCCTTTCATTACCATATTTCTAATGAATGACACTAGCTCTGTCATTAACCCTTTCATTACCATATTTCTAATGAAAGACACTGTCTATGTCATTAACTCTTTCATTACCATATTTCTAATGAAAGACACTACCTATGCCATTAACCCTTTCATTACCATATTTCTAATGAAAGACACTACCTATGTCATTAACCCTTTCATTACCATATTTCTAATGAAAGACACTACCTATGTCATTAACCCTTTCATTACCATATTTCAAATGAAAGACACTACCTATGTCATTAACCCTTTCATTACCATATTTCTAATGAAAGACACTGTCTATTGCATTAACCCTTTCATTACCATATTTCTAATGCAAGACACTACCTATGTCATTACCCCTTTCATTACCATATTTCTAATGAAAGACACTGTCTATGTCATTAACCCTTTCATTACCATATTTCTAATGAAAGACACTGTCTATTTCATTAACCCTTTCATTACCATATTTCTAATGAAAGACACTGTCTATTTCATTAACCCTTTCATTACCATATTTCTAATGAAAGACACTGTCTATGTCATTAACCCTTTCATTACCATATTTCTAATGAAAGACACTACCTATGTCATTAACCCTTTCATTACCATATTTCTAATGAAAGACACTGTCTATGTCATTAACCCTTTCATTACCATATTTCTAATGAAAGACACTGTCTATGTCATTAACCCTTTCATTACCATATGTCTAATGAAAGACACTACATATGTTCTTAACCCTTTCATTACCATATTTCTAATGAAAGACACTACCTATGTCATTAACCCTTTCATTACCATATTTCTAATGAAAGACACTACCTATGTCATTAACCCTTTCATTACCATATTTCTAATGAAAGACACTGTCTATGTCATTAACCCTTTCATTACCATATTTCTAATGAAAGACACTGTCTATGTCATTAACCCTTTCATTACCATATTTCTAATGAAAGACACCGTCTATGTCATTAACCCTTTCATTACCATATTTCTAATGAAAGACACTACCTATGTCATTAACCCTTTCATTACCATATTTCTAATGAAAGACACTGCCTATGTCATTAACCCTTTCATTACCATATTTCAAGTGAAAGACACTACATATGTTCTTAACCCTTTCATTACCATATTTCAAGTGAAAGACACTACATATGTTCTTAACCCTTTCATTACCATATTTCAAGTGAAAGACACTACATATGTTCTTAACCCTTTCATTACCATATTTCAAGTGAAAGACACTACATATGTTCTTAACCCTTTCATTACCATATTTCAAGTGAAAGACACTACATATGTTCTTAACCCTTTCATTACCATATTTCAAGTGAAAGACACTACATATGTTCTTAACCCTTTCATTACCATGTCTCTAATGAAAAACACTACCTATGTTGTTTAACCATTTCATCACTATACTTTTGCTCTGAAAGGTTGTGTACCCCTTTCAATACCATATTTCCTATGAAACACACTGTTGATGAGTTTCAATTTATTCCAATTAATTTTGATGATTGCATGGGTTTAATAGGTTATCATGTCCTGAAGTTAGACAGAACAGCTGAACACATCTTGCTCATATGCTCCATTTTGGGATTGATTTCTATAGCTGGACGCCCTTCCTAACACCAACATCTTTTCAGCCGGTACTGGGAGTATTTTACTGCGGCACCAGCACTATCATCTTACATGGTTGACTGGGTACTTTTTCTCATAGCATCAGCATTACTACTTTACAGGGTGGGCTGGGGGATATTAACAAAAGTCTCTTTGACTGTTGTAACTTAAGGGCTACTCTGACTCATTAGGCTGTAGTTTTCTTGCCTTCATGTGTGTGTAGTTGATTGTCAATTTTACTAACTGCTCAATGGCAGATTATGAGCAGGGGTTGAGTTGGCTGTAACAAGGGGCCCCAAATTAGTTTGTGCTGGTGCCACAATCAAATGTATCAAGCCCACTCTGTAAAGTGGTAGTGATGGTCCCATGATAACATTTATCCAGTCCATCTTGTCAAGTGGTAGAGCTGGTACCACAATAAAACAACACCCAGTTCAGTTTGTCAGCCAGTGCTATGATAAAATAAACCCGGTGTATCCTGTGATGGAGTTGACATTAGGAAGGGTATGAATCCATAGAAACCATGCCAGAATGGAGCACATGGGTGGGACACTATCATCTGACTTACCTAGCTTCAGAACATGACAACCCACCAAACCCATGTAAACATGGAAAATAGATGTAAAATTGTGAAACCATATGTAAGGATTCTGATGAAATATTCAGGTAGGGGCCCCATGTCAGCTTCAACTCTGTCCCTGTCATTGTCAGAGACCCTATGTCAGCTTGAACCCTTCCCCTGTAACTGTCAGGGACCCTATGTAAGCTCGAACCCTGTCCCTGTAACTGTCAGGGACTGCATGTAAGCTCGAACCCTGTCCCTGTAACTGTCAGGGACTCCATGTAAGCTCGAACCCTGTCCCTGTAACTGTCAGGGACTCCATGTAAGCTCGAACCCTGTCCCTGTAACTGTCAGGGACTCCATGTAAGCTCGAACCCTGTCCCTGTAACTGTCAGGGACTCCATGTAAGCTCGAACCCTGTCCCTGTAACTGTCAGGGACTCCATGTAAGCTCGAACCCTGTCCCTGTAACTGTCAGGGACTCCATGTAAGCTCGAACCCTGTCCCTGTAACTGTCAGGGACTCCATGTAAGCTCGAACCCTGTCCCTATAACTGTCAGGGACTCCATGTAAGCTCGAACCCTGTCCCTGTAACTGTCAGGGACTCCATGTAAGCTCGAACCCTGTCCCTGTAACTGTCAGGGACTCCAGGTAAGCTCGAACCCTGTCCCTGTAACTGTCAGGGACTCCATGTAAGCTCGAACCCTGTCCCTGTAACTGTCAGGGACTCCATGTAAGCTCGAACCCTGTCCCTGTAACTGTCAGGGACTCCATGTAAGCTCGAACCCTGTCCCTGTAACTGTCAGGGATCACATGTAACCTTGATCTCTCCCCCTGTAACTGCCAGGAACCACATGAAACCTTGATCTTTCCCCCTGTAACTGCTAAGGACCACATGAAAGCTTGATCTCTTCCCCTGTAACTGCCAGGGTCCAATGTAACCTTGATCTCTTCCCCTGTAACTGCTAAGGATCACATGTAACCTTGATCTCTTCCCCTCTAACTGCTAATGACCACATGTAACCTTGATCTCTTCCCCTGTAACTGCTAAGGATCACATGTAACCTTGATCTCTTCCCCTCTAACTGCTAATGACCACATGTAACCTTGATCTCTTCCCCTGTAACTGCTAAGGACCACATGAAAGCTTGATCTCTTCCCCTGTAACTGCCAGGGTCCAATGTAACCTTGATCTCTTCCCCTGTAACTGCTAAGGACCACATGTAACCTTGATCTCTTCCCCTCTAACTGCTAATGACCACATGTAACCTTGATCTCTTCCCCTGTAACTGCTAAGGACCACATGTAACCTTGATCTCTTCCCCTGTAACTGTTAAGGATCACATGTGACCTTGATCTCTTCCCCTGTAACTGCTAAGGACCACATGAAAGCTTGATCTCTTCCCCTGTAACTGCCAGGGTCCAATGTAACCTTGATCTCTTCCCCTGTAACTGCTAAGGATCACATGTAACCTTGATCTCTTCCCCTGTAACTGCTAAGGACCACATGTAACCTTGATCTCTTCCCCTGTAACTGCTAAGGACCACATGTAACCTTGATCTCTCCCCCTGTAACTGCTAAGGACCACATGTAACCTTGATCTCTCCCCCTGTAACTGCTAAGGACCAAATGAAACCTTGATCTCTTCCCCTGTAACTGCTAAGGACCACATGTAACCTTGATCTCTTCCCCTGTAACTGCTAAGGACCACATGTAACCTTGATCTCTCCCCCTGTAACTGCTAAGGACCACATGTAACCTTGATCTCTTCCCCTGTAACTGCTAAGGATCACATGTAACCTTGATCTCTTCCCATGTAACTGCTAAGGACCACATGTAACCTTGATCTCTTCCCCTGTAACTGCTAAGGAACACATGTAACCTTGATCTCTTCCCCTGTAACTGCCAGGGACAAAATGAAACCTTGATCTCTTCCCCTGTAACTGCTAAGGACCACATGTAACCTTGATCTCTCCCCCTGTAACTGCTAAGGACCAAATGAAACCTTGATCTCTTCCCCTGTAACTGCTAAGGACCACATGTAACCTTGATCTCTTCCCCTGTAACTGCTAAGGACCACATGTAACCTTGATCTCTCCCCCTGTAACTGCTAAGGACCACATGTAACCTTGATCTCTTCTCCTGTAACTGCTAAGGACCACATGTAACCTTGATCTCTTCCCCTGTAACTGCTAAGGACCAAATGAAACCTTGATCTCTTCCCCTGTAACTGCTAAGGACCAAATGAAACCTTGATCTCTTCCCCTGTAACTGCTAAGGATCACATGTAACCTTGATCTCTTCCCCTGTAACTGCTAAGGACCACATGTAACCTTGATCTCTTCCCCTGTAACTGCTAAGGATCACATGTAACCTTGATCTCTTCTCCTGTAACTGCTAAGGACCACATGTAACCTTGATCTCTCCCCTTGTAACTGCTAAGGATCACATGTAACCTTGATCTCTTCCCCTGTAACTGCTAAGGACCACATGTAACCTTGATCTCTCCCCCTGTAACTGCTAAGGACCACATGTAACCTTGATCTCTTCCCCTGTAACTGCTAAGGATCACATGTAACCTTGATCTCTCCCCCTGTAACTGCTAAGGACCACATGAAACCTTGATCTCTTCTCCTGTAACTGCTAAGGATCACATGTAACCTTGATCTCTTCTCCTGTAACTGCTAAGGACCACATGTAACCTTGATCTCTCCCCCTGTAACTGCTAAGGATCACATGTAACCTTGATCTCTTCTCCTGTAACTGCTAAGGACCACATGTAACCTTGATCTCTCCCCCTGTAACTGCTAAGGACCACATGTAACCTTGATCTCTTCCCCTGTAATTGCTAAGGATCACATGTAACCTTGATCTCTCCCCCTGTAACTGCTAAGGACCACATGAAACCTTGATCTCTTCTCCTGTAACTGCTAAGGATCACATGTAACCTTGATCTCTTCTCCTGTAACTGCTAAGGACCACATGTAACCTTGATCTCTCCCCCTGTAACTGCTAAGGATCACATGTAACCTTGATCTCTTCTCCTGTAACTGCTAAGGACCACATGTAACCTTGATCTCTTCCCCTGTAACTGCTAAGGACCACATGAAACCTTGATCTCTCCCCCTGTAACTGCTAAGGATCACATGTAACCTTGATCTCTTCTCCTGTAACTGCTAAGGACCACATGTAACCTTGATCTCTTCTCCTGTAACTGCTAAGGACCACATGTAACCTTGATCTCTCCCCCTGTAACTGCTAAGGATCACATGTAACCTTGATCTCTTCCCCTGTAACTGCTAAGGACCACATGTAACCTTGATCTCTCCCCCTGTAACTGCTAAGGACCACATGTAACCTTGATCTTTTCCCCTGTAACTGCTAAGGATCACATGTAACCTTGATCTCTCCCCCTGTAACTGCTAAGGACCACATGAAACCTTGATCTCTTCTCCTGTAACTGCTAAGGATCACATGTAACCTTGATCTCTTCTCCTGTAAATGCTAAGGACCACATGTAACCTTGATCTCTCCCCCTGTAACTGCTAAGGATCACATGTAACCTTGATCTCTTCTCCTGTAACTGCTAAGGAACACATGTAACCTTGATCTCTTCTCCTGTAACTGCTAAGGACCACATGTAACCTTGATCTCTCCCCCTGTAACTGCTAAGGATCACATGTAACCTTGATCTCTTCTCCTGTAACTGCTAAGGATCACATGTAACCTTGATCTCTTCTCCTGTAACTGCTAAGGACCACATGTAACCTTGATCTCTCCCCCTGTAACTGCTAAGGATCACATGTAACCTTGATCTCTTCTCCTGTAACTGCTAAGGATCACATGTAACCTTGATCTCTTCCCCTGTAACTGCTAAGGACCACATGTAACCTTGATCTCTTCTCCTGTAACTGCTAAGGACCACATGTAACCTTGATCTCTTCCCCTGTAACTGCTAAGGACCACATGTAACCTTGATCTCTTCCCCTGTAACTGCTAAGGATCACATGTAACCTTGATCTCTCCCCCTGTAACTGCTAAGGATCACATGTAACCTTGATCTCTTCTCCTCTAACTGCTAAGGATCACATATAACCTTGATCTCTTCTCCTGTAACTGCTAAGGACCACATGTAACCTTGATCTCTCCCCCTGTAACTGCTAAGGATCACATGTAACCTTGATCTCTTCTCCTGTAACTGCTAAGGACCACAAGTAACCTTGATCTCTCCCCCTGTAACTGCTAAGGATCACATGTAACCTTGATCTCTTCTCCTGTAACTGCTAAGGACCACATGTAACCTTGATCTCTCCCCCTGTAACTGCTAAGGATCACATGTAACCTTGATCTCTTCTCCTGTAACTGCTAAGGATCACATGTAACCTTGATCTCTTCTCCTGTAACTGCTAAGGACCACATGTAACCTTGATCTCTCCCCCTGTAACTGCTAAGGATCACATGTAACCTTGATCTCTTCTCCTGTAACTGCTAGGGATCACATGTAACCTTGATCTCTTCTCCTGTAACTGCTAAGGACCACATGTAACCTTGATCTCTCCCCCTGTAACTGCTAAGGATCACATGTAACCTTGATCTCTTCTCCTGTAACTGCTAAGGATCACATGTAACCTTGATCTCTTCCCCTGTAACTGCTAAGAACCACATGTAACCTTGATCTCTTCTCCTGTAACTGCTAAGGATCACATGTAACCTTGATCTCTTCTCCTGTAACTGCTAAGGATCACATATAACCTTGATCTCTTCTCCTGTAACTGCTAAGGACCACATGTAACCTTGATCTCTCCCCCTGTAACTGCTAAGGATCACATGTAACCTTGATCTCTTCTCCTGTAACTGCTAAGGATCACATGTAACCTTGATCTCTTCTCCTGTAACTGCTAAGGACCACATGTAACCTTGATCTCTCCCCCTGTAACTGCTAAGGATCACATGTAACCTTGATCTCTTCTCCTGTAACTGCTAAGGATCACATGTAACCTTGATCTCTTCCCCTGTAACTGCTAAGAACCACATGTAACCTTGATCTCTTCTCCTGTAACTGCTAAGGATCACATGTAACCTTGATCTCTTCTCCTGTAACTGCTAAGGATCACATGTAACCTTGATCTCTTCTCCTGTAACTGCTAAGGACCACATGTAACCTTGATCTCTTCCCCTGTAACTGCTAAGGATCACATGTAACCTTGATCTGTTCCCCTGTAACTGCTAAGGACCACATGTAACCTTGATCTCTTCTCCTGTAACTGCTAAGGACCACATGTAACCTTGATCTCTCCCCCTGTAACTGCTAAGGATCACATGTAACCTTGATCTCTCCCCCTGTAACTGCTAAGGATCAAATGTAACATTGATCTCTTCTCCTTAACTGCTAAGGATCACATGTAACCTTGATCTCTTCTCCTGTAACTGCTAAGGACCACATGTAACCTTGATCTCTTCCCCTGTAACTGCTAAGGACCACATGTAACCTTGATCTCTTCTCATGTAACTGCTAAGGACCATATGTAACCTTGATCTCTTCCCTTGTAACTGCTAAGGACCACATGAAACCTTGATCTCTTCTCCTGTAACTGCTAAGGACCACATGTAACCTTGATCTCTTCTCCTGTAACTGCTAAGGATCACATGTAACCTTGATCTCTTCCCCTGTAACTGCTCAGGACCACATGTAACCTTGATCTCTCCGCCTGTAACTGCTAAGGACCACATGAAACCTTGATCTCTTCTCCTGTAACTGCTCAGGACCACATGTAACCTTGATCTCTTCCCCTGTAACTGCTCAGGACCACATGTAACCTTGATCTCTTCCCCTGTAACTGCTCAGGACCACATGTAACCTTGATCTCTTCCCCTGTAACTGCTAAGGACCACATGTAACCTTGATCTCTTCCCCTGTAACTGCTCAGGACCACATGTAACCTTGATCTCTTCTCATGTAACTGCTAAGGACCACATGTAACCTTGATCTCTCCCCCTGTAACTGCTAAGGATCACATGTAACCTTGATCTCTTCCCCTGTAACTGCCAGGGTCCAATGTAACCTTGATCTCTTCCCCTGTAACTGCTAAGGACGACATGTAACTTTGATCTCTTCCCCTGTAACTGCTCAGGACCACATGTAACCTTGATCTCTTCCCCTGTAACTGCTCAGGACCACATGTAACCTTGATATCTTCCCCTGTAACTGCTAAGGATCACATGTAACCTTGATCTCTCCCCCTGTAACTGCTAAGGATCACATGTAACCTTGATCTGTCCCCCTGTAACTGCTAAGGATCACATGTAACCTTGATCTCTTCCCCTGTAACTGCTAAGGACCACATGTAACCTTGATCTCTTCCCCTGTAACTGCTAAGGATCACAGGTAACCTTGATCTCTTCCCCTGTAACTGCTCAGGATCACATGTAACCTTGATCTCTTCCCCTGTAACTGCTAAGGACCACATGTAACCTTGATCTCCTCCCCTGTAACTGCTAAGGATCACATGTAACCTTGATCTCTTCCCCTGTAACTGCTCAGGATCACATGTAACCTTGATCTCTTCCCCTGTAACTGCTAAGGATCACATGTAACCTTGATCTCTCTCCCTGTAACTGCTCAGGACCACATGTAACCTTGATCTCTTCCCCTGTAACTGCTAAGGATCACATGTAACCTTGATCTCTTCCCCTGTAACTGCTAAGGATCACATGTCACCTTGATCTCTTCTCCTGTAACTGCAAAGGATCACATGTAACCGTGATCTCTTCCCCTGTAAGTGCTAAGGATCACATGTAACCTTGATCTCTCCCCTGTAACTGCTAAGGACCACATGTAACCTTGATCTCTTCCCCTGTAACTGCTAAGGAACACATGTAACCTTGATCTCTTCTCCTGTAACTGCTAAGGACCACATGTAACCTTGATCTCTTCCCCTGTAACTGCTAAGGACCACATGTAACCTTGATCTCTTCTCCTGTAACTGATAAGGATCACATATAACCTTGATCTCTTCTCCTGTAACTGCTAAGGACCACATGTAACCTTGATCTCTGCCCCTGTAACTGCTAAGGATCACATGTAACCTTGATCTCTTCTCCTGTAACTGCTAAGGATCACATGTAACCTTGATCTCTTCTCCTGTAACTGCTAAGGACCACATGTAACCTTGATCTCTCCCCCTGTAACTGCTAAGGATCACATGTAACCTTGATCTCTTCTCCTGTAACTGCTAGGGATCACATGTAACCTTGATCTCTTCTCCTGTAACTGCTAAGGACCACATGTAACCTTGATCTCTCCCCCTGTAACTGCTAAGGATCACATGTAACCTTGATCTCTTCTCCTGTAACTGCTAAGGATCACATGTAACCTTGATCTCTTCCCCTGTAACTGCTAAGAACCACATGTAACCTTGATCTCTTCTCCTGTAACTGCTAAGGATCACATGTAACCTTGATCTCTTCTCCTGTAACTGCTAAGGATCACATATAACCTTGATCTCTTCTCCTGTAACTGCTAAGGACCACATGTAACCTTGATCTCTCCCCCTGTAACTGCTAAGGATCACATGTAACCTTGATCTCTTCTCCTGTAACTGCTAAGGATCACATGTAACCTTGATCTCTTCTCCTGTAACTGCTAAGGACCACATGTAACCTTGATCTCTCCCCCTGTAACTGCTAAGGATCACATGTAACCTTGATCTCTTCTCCTGTAACTGCTAAGGATCACATGTAACCTTGATCTCTTCCCCTGTAACTGCTAAGAACCACATGTAACCTTGATCTCTTCTCCTGTAACTGCTAAGGATCACATGTAACCTTGATCTCTTCTCCTGTAACTGCTAAGGATCAAATGTAACATTGATCTCTTCTCCTTAACTGCTAAGGATCACATGTAACCTTGATCTCTTCTCCTGTAACTGCTAAGGACCACATGTAACCTTGATCTCTTCCCCTGTAACTGCTAAGGACCACATGTAACCTTGATCTCTTCTCATGTAACTGCTAAGGACCATATGTAACCTTGATCTCTTCCCTTGTAACTGCTAAGGACCACATGAAACCTTGATCTCTTCTCCTGTAACTGCTAAGGACCACATGTAACCTTGATCTCTTCTCCTGTAACTGCTAAGGATCACATGTAACCTTGATCTCTTCCCCTGTAACTGCTCAGGACCACATGTAACCTTGATCTCTCCGCCTGTAACTGCTAAGGACCACATGAAACCTTGATCTCTTCTCCTGTAACTGCTCAGGACCACATGTAACCTTGATCTCTTCCCCTGTAACTGCTCAGGACCACATGTAACCTTGATCTCTTCCCCTGTAACTGCTCAGGACCACATGTAACCTTGATCTCTTCCCCTGTAACTGCTAAGGACCACATGTAACCTTGATCTCTTCCCCTGTAACTGCTCAGGACCACATGTAACCTTGATCTCTTCTCATGTAACTGCTAAGGACCACATGTAACCTTGATCTCTCCCCCTGTAACTGCTAAGGATCACATGTAACCTTGATCTCTTCCCCTGTAACTGCCAGGGTCCAATGTAACCTTGATCTCTTCCCCTGTAACTGCTAAGGACGACATGTAACTTTGATCTCTTCCCCTGTAACTGCTCAGGACCACATGTAACCTTGATCTCTTCCCCTGTAACTGCTCAGGACCACATGTAACCTTGATATCTTCCCCTGTAACTGCTAAGGATCACATGTAACCTTGATCTCTCCCCCTGTAACTGCTAAGGATCACATGTAACCTTGATCTGTCCCCCTGTAACTGCTAAGGATCACATGTAACCTTGATCTCTTCCCCTGTAACTGCTAAGGACCACATGTAACCTTGATCTCTTCCCCTGTAACTGCTAAGGATCACAGGTAACCTTGATCTCTTCCCCTGTAACTGCTCAGGATCACATGTAACCTTGATCTCTTCCCCTGTAACTGCTAAGGACCACATGTAACCTTGATCTCCTCCCCTGTAACTGCTAAGGATCACATGTAACCTTGATCTCTTCCCCTGTAACTGCTCAGGATCACATGTAACCTTGATCTCTTCCCCTGTAACTGCTAAGGATCACATGTAACCTTGATCTCTCTCCCTGTAACTGCTCAGGACCACATGTAACCTTGATCTCTTCCCCTGTAACTGCTAAGGATCACATGTAACCTTGATCTCTTCCCCTGTAACTGCTAAGGATCACATGTCACCTTGATCTCTTCTCCTGTAACTGCAAAGGATCACATGTAACCGTGATCTCTTCCCCTGTAAGTGCTAAGGATCACATGTAACCTTGATCTCTCCCCTGTAACTGCTAAGGACCACATGTAACCTTGATCTCTTCCCCTGTAACTGCTAAGGAACACATGTAACCTTGATCTCTTCTCCTGTAACTGCTAAGGACCACATGTAACCTTGATCTCTTCCCCTGTAACTGCTAAGGACCACATGTAACCTTGATCTCTTCTCCTGTAACTGATAAGGATCACATATAACCTTGATCTCTTCTCCTGTAACTGCTAAGGACCACATGTAACCTTGATCTCTGCCCCTGTAACTGCTAAGGATCACATGTAACCTTGATCTCTTCTCCTGTAACTGCTAAGGATCACATGTAACCTTGATCTCTTCTCCTGTAACTGCTAAGGACCACATGTAACCTTGATCTCTCCCCCTGTAACTGCTAAGGATCACATGTAACCTTGATCTCTTCTCCTGTAACTGCTAGGGATCACATGTAACCTTGATCTCTTCTCCTGTAACTGCTAAGGACCACATGTAACCTTGATCTCTCCCCCTGTAACTGCTAAGGATCACATGTAACCTTGATCTCTTCTCCTGTAACTGCTAAGGATCACATGTAACCTTGATCTCTTCCCCTGTAACTGCTAAGAACCACATGTAACCTTGATCTCTTCTCCTGTAACTGCTAAGGATCACATGTAACCTTGATCTCTTCTCCTGTAACTGCTAAGGATCACATATAACCTTGATCTCTTCTCCTGTAACTGCTAAGGACCACATGTAACCTTGATCTCTCCCCCTGTAACTGCTAAGGATCACATGTAACCTTGATCTCTTCTCCTGTAACTGCTAAGGATCACATGTAACCTTGATCTCTTCTCCTGTAACTGCTAAGGACCACATGTAACCTTGATCTCTCCCCCTGTAACTGCTAAGGATCACATGTAACCTTGATCTCTTCTCCTGTAACTGCTAAGGATCACATGTAACCTTGATCTCTTCCCCTGTAACTGCTAAGAACCACACGTAACCTTGATCTCTTCTCCTGTAACTGCTAAGGATCACATGTAACCTTGATCTCTTCTCCTGTAACTGCTAAGGATCACATGTAACCTTGATCTCTTCTCCTGTAACTGCTAAGGACCACATGTAACCTTGATCTCTTCCCCTGTAACTGCTAAGGACCACATGTAACCTTGATCTCTTCTCCTGTAACTGATAAGGATCACATATAACCTTGATCTCTTCTCCTGTAACTGCTAAGGACCACATGTAACCTTGATCTCTGCCCCTGTAACTGCTAAGGATCACATGTAACCTTGATCTCTTCTCCTGTAACTGCTAAGGATCACATGTAACCTTGATCTCTTCTCCTGTAACTGCTAAGGACCACATGTAACCTTGATCTCTCCCCCTGTAACTGCTAAGGATCACATGTAACCTTGATCTCTTCTCCTGTAACTGCTAGGGATCACATGTAACCTTGATCTCTTCTCCTGTAACTGCTAAGGACCACATGTAACCTTGATCTCTCCCCCTGTAACTGCTAAGGATCACATGTAACCTTGATCTCTTCTCCTGTAACTGCTAAGGATCACATGTAACCTTGATCTCTTCCCCTGTAACTGCTAAGAACCACATGTAACCTTGATCTCTTCTCCTGTAACTGCTAAGGATCACATGTAACCTTGATCTCTTCTCCTGTAACTGCTAAGGATCACATATAACCTTGATCTCTTCTCCTGTAACTGCTAAGGACCACATGTAACCTTGATCTCTCCCCCTGTAACTGCTAAGGATCACATGTAACCTTGATCTCTTCTCCTGTAACTGCTAAGGATCACATGTAACCTTGATCTCTTCTCCTGTAACTGCTAAGGACCACATGTAACCTTGATCTCTCCCCCTGTAACTGCTAAGGATCACATGTAACCTTGATCTCTTCTCCTGTAACTGCTAAGGATCACATGTAACCTTGATCTCTTCCCCTGTAACTGCTAAGAACCACATGTAACCTTGATCTCTTCTCCTGTAACTGCTAAGGATCACATGTAACCTTGATCTCTTCTCCTGTAACTGCTAAGGATCACATGTAACCTTGATCTCTTCTCCTGTAACTGCTAAGGACCACATGTAACCTTGATCTCTTCCCCTGTAACTGCTAAGGATCACATGTAACCTTGATCTGTTCCCCTGTAACTGCTAAGGACCACATGTAACCTTGATCTCTTCTCCTGTAACTGCTAAGGACCACATGTAACCTTGATCTCTCCCCCTGTAACTGCTAAGGATCACATGTAACCTTGATCTCTCCCCCTGTAACTGCTAAGGATCAAATGTAACATTGATCTCTTCTCCTTAACTGCTAAGGATCACATGTAACCTTGATCTCTTCTCCTGTAACTGCTAAGGACCACATGTAACCTTGATCTCTTCCCCTGTAACTGCTAAGGACCACATGTAACCTTGATCTCTTCTCATGTAACTGCTAAGGACCACATCAAATGTTGATCTCTTCTCGTGTAACTGCTAAGGACCACATGTAACCTTGATCTCTTCCCCTGTAACTGCTAAGGATCACATGTAACCTTGATCTCTTCCCCTGTAACTGCTAAGGATCACATGTAACCATGATCTCTTCCCCTGTAACTGCTAAGGACCACATGTAACCTTGATCTCTTCCCCTGTAAATGCCAGGGTCCAATGTAACCTTGATCTCTTCCCCTGTAACTGCTAAGGACCACATGTAACCTTGATCTCTTCCCCTGTAACTGCTCAGGACCACATGTAACCTTGATCTCTTCCCCTGTAACTGCTCAGGACCACATGTAACCTTGATATCTTCCCATGTAACTGCTAAGGACCACATGTAACGTTGATCTCTTCCTCTGTAACTGCTCAGGACCACATGTAACCTTGATATCTTCCCCTGTAACTGCTAAGGACCACATGTAACCTTGATCTCTCCCCCTGTAACTGCTAAGGATCACATGTAACCTTGATATCTTCCCCTGTAACTGCTAAGGACCAAATGAAACCTTGATCTCTTCCCCCGTAACTGCTCAGGACCACATGTAACCTTGATCTCTTCCCCCGTAACTGCTAAGGATCACATGTAACCTTGATCTCTTCCCCTGTAACTGCTCAGGATCACATGTAACCTTGATCTCTTCCCCTGTAACTGCTAAGGATCACATGTAACCTTGATCTCTCCACCTGTAACTGCTCAGGACCACATGTAACCTTGATCTCTTCCCCTGTAACTGCTAAGGATCACATGTAACCTTGATCTCTCCCCCTGTAACTGCTCAGGACCACATGTAACCTTGATCTCTTCCCCTGTAACTGCTAAGGATCACATGTAACCTTGATCTCTTCCCCTGTAACTGCTCAGGACCACATGTAACCTTGATCTCTCCCCCTGTAACTGCTCAGGACCACATGTAACCTTGATCTCTTCCCCTGTAACTGCTCAGGACCACATTTAACCTTGACCTCTTCCCCTGTAAGTGCTAAGGATCACATGTAACCTTGATCTCTTCCCCTGTAACTGCTCAGGACCACATGTAACCTTGATCTCTTCCCCTGTAACTGCTCAGGATCACATGTAACCTTGATCTCTTCCCCTGTAACTGCTCAGGACCACATGTAACCTTGATCTCTCCCCCTGTAACTGCTCAGGACCACATGTAACCTTGATCTCTCCCCCTGTAACTGCTCAGGACCACATGTAACCTTGATCTCTTCCCCTGTAACTGCTAAGGATCACATGTAACCTTGATCTCTTCCCCTGTAACTGCTCAGGACCACATGTAACCTTGATCTCTCCCCCTGTAACTGCTCAGGACCACATGTAACCTTGATCTCTTCCCCTGTAACTGCTAAGGATCACATGTAACCTTGATCTCTTCCCCTGTAACTGCTCAGGACCACATGTAACCTTGATCTCTTCCCCTGTAACTGCTCAGGACCACATGTAACCTTGATCTCTTCCCCTGTAACTGCTAAGGATCACATGTAACCTTGATCTCTCTCCCTGTAACTGCTCAGGACCACATGTAACCTTGATCTCTTCCCCTGTAACTGCTAAGGATCACATGTAACCTTGATCTCTTCCCCTGTAACTGCTAAGGACCACATGTAACCTTGATCTCTTCTCCTGTAACTGCGAAGGATCACATGTAACCGTGATCTCTTCCCCTGTAAGTGCTAAGGATCACATGTAACCTTGATCTCTCCCCTGTAACTGCTAAGGACCACATGTAACCTTGATCTCTTCCCCTGTAACTGCTAAGGATCACATGTAACCTTGATCTCTTCTCCTGTAACTGCTAAGGACCACATGTAACCTTGATCTCTTCTCCTGTAACTGCTAAGGATCACATGTAACCTTGATCTCTCCCCCTGTAACTGCTAAGGATCACATGTAACCTTGATCTCTTCTCCTGTAACTGCTAAGGATCACATGTAACCTTGATCTCTTCCCCTGTAACTGCTAAGGACCACATGTAACCTTGATCTCTTCCCCTGTAACTGCCAGGGTCCAATGTAACCTTGATCTCTTCCCCTGTAACTGCCCAGGACCACATGTAACCTTGATCTCTCCCCCTGTAACTGCTAAGGACCACATGTAACCTTGATCTCTTCCCCTGTAACTGCTCAGGACCACATGTAACCTTGATATCTTCCCCTGTAACTGCTCAGGACCACATGTAACCTTGATATCTTCCCCTGTAACTGCTAAGGACCACATGTAACGTTGATCTCTTCCTCTGTAACTGCTCAGGACCACATGTAACCTTGATATCTTCCCCTGTAACTGCTAAGGACCACATGTAACCTTGATCTCTCCCCCTGTAACTGCTAAGGATCACATGTAACCTTGATATCTTCCCCTGTAACTGCTAAGGACCAAATGAAACCTTGATGTCTTCCCCCGTAACTGCTCAGGACCACATGTAACCTTGATCTCTTCCCCCGTAACTGCTAAGGATCACATGTAACCTTGATCTCTTCCCCTGTAACTGCTCAGGATCACATGTAACCTTGATCTCTTCCCCTGTAACTGCTAAGGATCACATGTAACCTTGATCTCTCCACCTGTAACTGCTCAGGACCACATGTAACCTTGATCTCTTCCCCTGTAACTGCTAAGGATCACATGTAACCTTGATCTCTCCCCCTGTAAGTGCTAAGGATCACATGTAACCTTGATCTCTTCCCCTGTAACTGCTCAGGACCACATGTAACCTTGATCTCTTCCCCTGTAACTGCTCAGGATCACATGTAACCTTGATCTCTTCCCCTGTAACTGCTCAGGACCACATGTAACCTTGATCTCTCCCCCTGTAACTGCTCAGGACCACATGTAACCTTGATCTCTCCCCCTGTAACTGCTCAGGACCACATGTAACCTTGATCTCTTCCCCTGTAACTGCTAAGGATCACATGTAACCTTGATCTCTTCCCCTGTAACTGCTCAGGACCACATGTAACCTTGATCTCTCCCCCTGTAACTGCTCAGGACCACATGTAACCTTGATCTCTTCCCCTGTAACTGCTAAGGATCACATGTAACCTTGATCTCTTCCCCTGTAACTGCTCAGGACCACATGTAACCTTGATCTCTTCCCCTGTAACTGCTCAGGACCACATGTAACCTTGATCTCTTCCCCTGTAACTGCTCAGGACCACATGTAACCTTGATCTCTTCCCCAGTAACTGCTAAGGATCACATGTAACCTTGATCTCTTCCCCTGTAACTGCTAAGGATCACATGTCACCTTGATCTCTTCTCCTGTAACTGCGAAGGATCACATGTAACCGTGATCTCTTCCCCTGTAAGTGCTAAGGATCACATGTAACCTTGATCTCTCCCCTGTAACTGCTAAGGACCACATGTAACCTTGATCTCTTCCCCTGTAACTGCTAAGGATAACATGTAACCTTGATCTCTTCTCCTGTAACTGCTAAGGACCACATGTAACCTTGATCTCTTCCCCTGTAACTGCTAAGGATCACATGTAACCTTGATCTCTTCTCCTGTAACTGCTAAGGACCACATGTAACCTTGATCTCTTCTCCTGTAACTGCTAAGGATCACATGTAACCTTGATCTCTCCCCCTGTAACTGCTAAGGATCACATGTAACCTTGATCTCTTCTCCTGTAACTGCTAAGGACCACATGTAACCTTGATCTCTCCCCTGTAACTGCTAAGGATCAAATGTAACGTTGATCTCTTCTCCTTATCTGCTAAGGATCACATGTAACCTTGATCTCTTCTCATGTAACTGCTAAGGACCACATGTAACCTTGATCGCTTCCCCTTTAACTGCTAAGGACCACATGAAAGCTTGATCTCTTCTCCTGTAACTGCTAAGGACCACATGTAACCTTGATCTCTTCCCCTGTAACTGCTAAGGACCACATGTAACCTTGATCTCTTCCCCTGTAACTGCTAAGGATCACATGTAACCTTGATCTCTTCCCCTGTAACTGCTCAGGACCACATGTAACCTTGATCTCTTCCCCTGTAACTGCTAAGGATCACATGTAACCTTGATCTCTTCTGCTGTAACTACTAAGGACCACATGTAACCTTGATCTCTTCCCCTGTAACTGCTAAGGATCACATGTAACCGTGATCTCTTCCCCTGTAACTGCTAAGGACCACATGTAACCTTGATCTCTTCTCCTGTAACTGCTAAGGATCAAATGTAACGGTGATCTCTTCTCCTTATCTGCTAAGGATCACATGTAACCTTGATCTCTTCTCATGTAACTGCTAAGGACCACATGTAACCTTGATCGCTTCCCCTTTAACTGCTAAGGACCACATGAAAGCTTGATCTCTTCTCCTGTAACTGCTAAGGACCACATGTAACCTTGATCTCTTCTCCTGTAACTGCTAAGGATCACATGTAACCTTGATCTCTTCCCCTGTAACTGCTCAGGACCACATGTAACCTTCATCTCTCCCCCTGTAACTGCTAAGGACCACATGAAACCTTGATCTCTTCTCCTGTAAATGCTCAGGACCACATGTAACCTTGATCTCTTCCCCTGTAACTGCTCAGGACCACATGTAACCTTGATCTCTTCCCCTGTAACTGCTAAGGAGCACATGTAACCTTGATCTCTTCCCCTGTAACTGCTCAGGACCACATGTAACCTTGATCTCTTCTCATGTAACTGCTAAGGACCACATGTAACCTTGATCTCTCCCCCTGTAACTGCTAAGGACCACATGAAACGTTGATCTCTTCTCCTGTAACTGCTAAGGACCACATGTAACCTTGATCTCTTCCCCTGTAACTGCTAAGGATCACATGTAACCTTGATCTCTTCCCCTGTAACTGCTAAGGATCACATGTAACCTTGATCTCTTCCCCTGTAACTGCTAAGGACCACATGTAAGCTTGATCTCTTCCCCTCTAACTGCCAGGGTCCAATGTAACCTTGATCTCTTCCCCTGTAACTGCCCAGGACCACATGTAACCTTGATCTCTCCCCCTGTAACTGCTAAGGACCACATGTAACCTTGATCTCTTCCCCTGTAACTGCTCAGGACCACATGTAACCTTGATCTCTTCCCCTGTAACTGCTCAGGACCACATGTAACCTTGATATCTTCCCCTGTAACTGCTAAGGACCACATGTAACGTTGATCTCTTCCTCTGTAACTGCTCAGGACCACATGTAACCTTTATATCTTCCCCTGTAACTGCTAAGGACCACATGTAACCTTGATCTCTCCCCCTGTAACTGCTAAGGATCACATGTAACCTTGATATCTTCCCCTGTAACTGCTAAGGACCAAATGAAACCTTGATCTCTTCCCCCGTAACTGCTCAGGACCACATGTAACCTTGATCTCTTCCCCCGTAACTGCTAAGGATCACATGTAACCTTGATCTCTTCCCCTGTAACTGCTAAGGACCACATGTAACCTTGTTGTCTTCCCCTGTAACTGCTAAGGATCACATGTAACCTTGATCTCTTCCCCTGTAACTGCTAAGGACCACATGTAACCTTGATCTCTTCCCCTGTAACTGCTAAGGATCACATGTAACCTTGATCTCTTCCCCTGTAACTGCTAAGGACCACATGTAACCTTGATCTCTTCTCCTGTAACTGCTAAGGACCACATATAACCTTGATCTCTTCCCCTGTAACTGCTAAGGACCACATGTAACCTTGATCTCTTCTCCTGTAACTGCTAAGGATCACATGTAACCTTGATCTCTACTCCTGTAACTGCTAAGGATCACATGTAACCTTGATCTCTCCCCCTGTAACTGCTAAGGATCACATGTAACCTTGATCTCTTCTCCTGTAGCTGCTAAGGACCACATGTAACCTTGATCTCTCCCCCTGTAACTGCTAAGGATCACATGTAACCTTGATCTCTCCCCTGTAACTGCTAAGGACCACATGTAACCTTGATCTCTTCCCCTGTAACTGCTAAGGATCACATGTAACCTTGATCTCTTCTCCTGTAACTGCTAAGGACCACATGTAACCTTGATCTCTTCTCCTGTAACTGCTAAGGACCACATGTAACCTTGATCTCTCCCCCTGTAACTGCTAAGGATCACATGTAACCTTGATCTCTTCTCCTGTAACTGCTAAGGATCACATGTAACCTTGATCTCTTCTCCTGTAACTGCTAAGGACCACATGTAACCTTGATCTCTCCCCCTGTAACTGCTAAGGATCACATGTAACCTTGATCTCTTCTCCTGTAACTGCTAAGGACCACATGTAACCTTGATCTCTCCCCCTGTAACTGCTAAGGACCAAATGAAACGTTGATCTCTCCCCCTGTAACTGCTAAGGACCAAATGAAACGTTGATCTCTCCCCCTGTAACTGCTAAGGATAACATGTAACCTTGATCTCTTCTCCTGTAACTGCTAAGGACCACATGTAACCTTGATATCTCCCCCTGTAACGGCTAAGGATCACATGTAACCTTGATCTCTTCTCCTGTAACTGCTAAGGATCACATGTAACCTTGATCTCTTCCCCTGTAACTGCTAAGGACCACATGTATTCTTGATCTCTTCCACTGTAACTGCTAAGGATCACGTGTAACCTTGATCTCTTCCCCTGTAACTGCTAAGGACCAAATGAAACCTTGATCTCTCCCCCTGTAACTGCTAAGGATCACATGTAACCTTGATCTCTCCCCCTGTAACTGCTAAGGATCACATGTAACCTTGATCTCTTCTCCTGTAACTGCTAAGGACCACACGTAACCTTGATATCTTCCCCTGTAACTGCTAAGGATCACATGTAACCTTGATCTCACCCCTGTAACTGCTAAGGATCACATGTAACCTTGATATCTTCCCCTGTAACTGCTAAGGACCACATGTAACGTTGATCTCTTCCTCTGTAACTGCTCAGGACCACATGTAACCTTGATCTCTCCCACTGTAACTGCTAAGGATCACATGTAACCTTGATCTCTTCCCCTGTAACTGCTCAGGACCACATGTAACCTTGATCTCTTCTCCGGTAACTGCTAAGGATCACATGTAACCTTGATCTCTTCTCCTGTAACTGCTAAGGATCACATGTAACCTTGATCTCTTCCCCTGTAACTGCTAAGGACCACATGTATTCTTGATCTCTTCCACTGTAACTGCTAAGGATCACATGTAACCTTGATCTCTTCCCCTGTAACTGCTAAGGACCAAATGAAACCTTTATCTCTCCCCCTGTAACTGCTAAGGATCACATGTAACCTTGATCTCTCCCCCTGTAACTGCTAAGGATCACATGTAACCTTGATCTCTTCCCCTGTAACTGCTAAGGATCACATGTAACCTTGATCTCTTCCCCTGTAACTGCTAAGGACCACATGTAACCTTGATCTCTCCCCCTGTAACTGCTAAGGATCACATGTAACCTTGATCTCTTCCCCTGTAACTGCTAAGGATCACATGTAACCTTGATCTCTTCTCCTGTAACTGCTAAGGATCACATGTAACCTTGATCTCTTCCCCTGTAACTGCTAAGGACCACATGTATTCTTGATCTCTTCCACTGTAACTGCTAAGGATCACATGTAACCTTGATCTCTTCCCCTGTAACTGCTAAGGACCAAATGAAACCTTGATCTCTCCCCCTGTAACTGCTAAGGATCACATGTAACCTTGATCTCTCCCCCTGTAACTGCTAAGGATCACATGTAACCTTGATCTCTTCCCCTGTAACTGCTAAGGACCACATGTAACCTTGATCTCTCCCCCTGTAACTGCTAAGGATCACATGTAACCTTGATCTCTTCCCCTGTAACTGCTAAGGACCAAATGAAACCTTGATCTCTCCCCCTGTAACTGCTAAGGATAACATGTAACCTTGATCTCTTCTCCTGTAACTGCTAAGGACCACATGTAACCTTGATGTCTCCCCCTGTAACGGCTAAGGACCACATGTATTCTTGATCTCTTCCCCTGTAACTGCTAAGGACCAAATGAAACCTTGATCTCTCCCCCTGTAACTGCTAAGGACTACATGTAACCTTGATCTCTCCCCTGTAACTGCTAAGGATAACATGTAACCTTGATCTCTTCTCCTGTAACTGCTAAGGATCACATGTAACCTTGATCTCTTCCCCTGTAACTGCTAAGGACCACATGTATTCTTGATCTCTTCCACTGTAACTGCTAAGGATCACATGTAACCTTGATCTCTTCCCCTGTAACTGCTAAGGACCAAATGAAACCTTGATCTCTCTCCCTGTAACTGCTAAGGATCACATGTAACCCTGATCTCTCCCCCTGTAACTGCTAAGGATCACATGTAACCTTGATCTCTTCTCCTGTAACTGCTAAGGACCACACGTAACCTTGATATCTTCCCCTGTAACTGCTAAGGATCACATGTAACCTTGATCTCTCCCCCTGTAACTGCTAAGGATCACATGTAACCTTGATATCTTCTCCTGTAACTGCTAAGGATCACATGTAACCTTGATCTCTTCTCCTGTAACTGCTAAGGACCACATGTAACCTTGATCTCTACCCCTGTAACTGCTAAGGATCACATGTAACCTTGATCTCTTCTCCTGTAACTGCTAAGGACCACATGTAACCTTGATCTCTCCCCCTGTAACTGCTAAGGATCACATGTAACCTTGATCTCTTCCCCTGTAACTGCTCAGGACCACATGTAACCTTGATCTCTTCCCGTGTAACTGCTAAGGATCACATGTAACCTTGATCTCTTCTCCTGTAACTGCTAAGGACCACATGTAACATTGATCTCTTCCCCTGTAACTGCTAAGGATCACATGTAACCTTGACCTCTTACCCTGTAACTGCTAAGGACCACATGTAACCTTGATCTCTTCTCCTGTAACTGCTAAGGACCACATGTAACCTTGATCTCTCCCCCTGTAACTGCTAAGGATCACATGTAACCTTGATCTCTTCCCCTGTAACTGCTAAGGACCACATGTAACCTTGATCTCTTCCCCTGTAACTGCTAAGGATCACATGTAACCTTGATCTCTTCTCATGTAACTGCTAAGGACCACATGTAACCTTGATCTCTTCCCCTGTAACTGCTCAGGACCACATGTAACCTTGATCTCTTCCCCTGTAACTGCTAAGGACCACATGTAACCTTGATCTCTTCCCCTGTAACTGCTCAGGACCACATGTAACCTTGATCTCTTCTCATGTAACTGCTAAGGACCACATGTAACCTTGATCTCTCCCCCTGTAACTGCTAAGGACCACATGAAACGTTGATCTCTTCTCGTGTAACTGCTAAGGACCACATGTAACCTTTATCTCTCCCCCTGTAACTGCTAAGGATCACATGTAACCTTGATCTCTTCCCCTGTAACTGCTAAGGACCACATGTAACCTTGATCTCTTCCCCTGTAACTGCTAAGGATCACATGTAACCTTGATCTCTTCTCATGTAACTGCTAAGGACCACATGTAACCTTGATCGCTTCCCCTTTAACTGCTAAGGACCACATGAAAGCTTGATCTCTTCTCCTGTAACTGCTAAGGACCACATGTAACCTTGAACCTCTTCTCCTGTAACTGCTAAGGATCACATGTAACCTTGATCTCTTCCCCTGTAACTGCTCAGGACCACATGTAACCTTGATCTCTCCCCCTGTAACTGCTAAGGACCACATGAAACCTTGATCTCTTCTCCTGTAAATGCTCAGGACCACATGTATCCTTGATCTCTTCCCCTGTAACTGCTCAGGACCACATGTAACCTTGATCTCTTCCCCTGTAACTGCTAAGGACCACATGTAACCTTGATCTCTTCCCCTGTAACTGCTCAGGACCACATGTAACCTTGATCTCTTCTCATGTAACTGCTAAGGACCACATGTAACCTTGATCTCTCCCCCTGTAACTGCTAAGGACCACATGAAACGTTGATCTCTTCTCGTGTAACTGCTAAGGACCACATGTAACCTTGATCTCTTCCCCTGTAACTGCTAAGGATCACATGTAACCTTGATCTCTTCCCCTGTAACTGCTAAGGATCACATGTAACCTTGATCTCTTCCCCTGTAACTGCTAAGGACCACATGTAACCTTGATCTCTTCCCCTGTAACTGCTAAGGATCACATGTAACCTTGATCTCTTCCCCTGTAACTGCTAAGGACCACATGTAACCTTGATCTCTTCCCCTGTAACTGCTAAGGATCACATGTAACCTTGATCTCTTCCCCTGTAACTGCTAAGGATCACATGTAACCTTGATCTCTTCCCCTGTAACTACTAAGGATCACATGTAACCTTGATCTCTTCTCCTGTAACTGCTAAGGACTACATGTAACCTTGATCTCTCCCCCTGTAACTGCTAAGGATCACATGTAACGTATCTCTTCTCCTGTAACTGCTAAGTACCACATGTAACCTTGATCTCTTCTCCTGTAACTGCTAAGGACCACATGTAACCTTGATCTCTTCTGTAACTGCTAAGGACCACATATAACCTTGATCTCTTCCCCTGTAACTGCTAAGGACCACATGTAACCTTGATCTCTTCTCCTGTAACTGCTAAGGATCACATGTAACCTTGATCTCTTCTCCTGTAACTGCTAAGGATCACATGTAACCTTGATCTCTCCCCCTGTAACTGCTAAGGATCACATGTAACCTTGATCTCTTCTCCTGTAACTGCTAAGGACCACATGTAACCTTGATCTCTCCCCCTGTAACTGCTAAGGATCACATGTAACCTTGATCTCTCCCCTGTAACTGCTAAGGACCACATGTAACCTTGATCTCTTCCCCTGTAACTGCTAAGGACCACATGTAACCTTGATCTCTTCCCCTGTAACTGCTAAGGATCACATGTAACCTTGATCTCTTCTCCTGTAACTGCTAAGGACCACATGTAACCTTGATCTCTTCTCCTGTAACTGCTAAGGACCACATGAAAGCTTGATCTCTCCCCCTGTAACTGCTAAGGATCACATGTAACCTTGATCTCTTCTCCTGTAACTGCTAAGGATCACATGTAACCTTGATCTCTTCTCCTGTAACTGCTAAGGACCACATGTAACCTTGATCTCTCCCCCTGTAACTGCTAAGGACCAAATGAAACGTTGATCTCTTCCCCTGTAACTGCTAAGGACCACATGTAACCTTGATCTCTTCCCCTGAAACTGCTAAGGATCACATGTAACCTTGATCTCTCCCCCTGTAACTGCTAAGGATCACATGTAACCTTGATCTCTTCCCCTGTAACTGCTAAGGACCACATGTAACCTTGATCTTTCCCCCTGTAACTGCTAAGGATCACATGTAACCTTGATCTCTTCCCCTGTAACTGCTAAGGACCAAATGAAACCTTGATCTCTCCCCTTGTAACTGCTAAGGATAACATGTAACCTTGATCTCTTCTCCTGTAACTGCTAAGGACCACATGTAACCTTGATGTCTCCCCCTGTAACGGCTAAGGATCACATGTAACCTTGATCTCTTCTCCTGTAACTGCTAAGGATCACATGTAACCTTGATCTCTTCTCCTGTAACTGCTAAGGATCACATGTAACCTTGATCTCTTCCCCTGTAACTGCTAAGGACCACATGTATTCTTGATCTCTTCCACTGTAACTGCTAAGGATCACATGTAACCTTGATCTCTTCCCCTGTAACTGCTAAGGACCAAATGAAACCTTGATCTCTCCCCCTGTAACTGCTAAGGATCACATGTAACCTTGATCTTTCCCCCTGTAACTGCTAAGGATCACATGTAACCTTGATCTCTTCTCCTGTAACTGCTAAGGACCACACGTAACCTTGATATCTTCCTCTGTAACTGCTAAGGATCACATGTAACCTTGATCTCTCCCCCTGTAACTGCTAAGGATCACATGTAACCTTGATATCTTCTCCTGTAACTGCTAAGGATCACATGTAAACTTGATCTCTTCTCCTGTAACTGCTAAGGACCACATGTAACCTTGATCTCTCCCCCTGTAACTGCTAAGGATCACATGTAACCTTGATCTCTTCTCCTGTAACTGCTAAGGACCACATGTAACCTTGATCTCTCCCCCTGTAACTGCTAAGGATCACATGTAACCTTGATCTCTTCCCCTGTAACTGCTCAGGACCACATGTAACCTTGATCTCCTCTCCTGTAACTGCTAAGGATCACATGTAACCTTGATCTCTTCCCCTGTAACTGCTAAGGACCACATGTATTCTTGATCTCTTCCACTGTAACTGCTAAGGATCACATGTAACCTTGATCTCTTCCCCTGTAACTGCTAAGGACCAAATGAAACCTTGATCTCTCCCCCTGTAACTGCTAAGGATCACATGTAACCTTGATCTCTCCCCCTGTAACTGCTAAGGATCACATGTAACCTTGATCTCTTCCCCTGTAACTGCTAAGGACCACATGTAACCTTGATCTCTCCCCCTGTAACTGCTAAGGATCACATGTAACCTTGATCTCTTCCCCTGTAACTGCTAAGGACCAAATGAAACCTTGATCTCTCCCCCTGTAACTGCTAAGGATAACATGTAACCTTGATCTCTTCTCCTGTAACTGCTAAGGACCACATGTAACCTTGATGTCTCCCCCTGTAACGGCTAAGGACCACATGTATTCTTGATCTCTTCCCCTGTAACTGCTAAGGACCAAATGAAACCTTGATCTCTCCCCCTGTAACTGCTAAGGACTACATGTAACCTTGATCTCTCCCCTGTAACTGCTAAGGATAACATGTAACCTTGATCTCTTCTCCTGTAACTGCTAAGGATCACATGTAACCTTGATCTCTTCCCCTGTAACTGCTAAGGACCACATGTATTCTTGATCTCTTCCACTGTAACTGCTAAGGATCACATGTAACCTTGATCTCTTCCCCTGTAACTGCTAAGGACCAAATGAAACCTTGATCTCTCCCCCTGTAACTGCTAAGGATCACATGTAACCTTGATCTCTCCCCCTGTAACTGCTAAGGATCACATGTAACCTTGATCTCTTCTCCTGTAACTGCTAAGGACCACACGTAACCTTGATATCTTCCCCTGTAACTGCTAAGGATCACATGTAACCTTGATCTCTCCCCCTGTAACTGCTAAGGATCACATGTAACCTTGATATCTTCTCCTGTAACTGCTAAGGATCACATGTAACCTTGATCTCTTCTCCTGTAACTGCTAAGGACCACATGTAACCTTGATCTCTCCCCCTGTAACTGCTAAGGATCACATGTAACCTTGATCTCTTCTCCTGTAACTGCTAAGGGCCACATGTAACCTTGATCTCTCCCCCTGTAACTGCTAAGGATCACATGTAACCTTGATCTCTTCCCCTGTAACTGCTCAGGACCACATGTAACCTTGATCTCTTCCCCTGTAACTGCTAAAGATCACATGTAACCTTGATCTCTTCTCCTGTAACTGCTAAGGACCACATGTAACATTGATCTCTTCCCCTGTAACTGCTAAGGATCACATGTAACCTTGACCTCTTCCCCTGTAACTGCTAAGGACCACATGTAACCTTGATCTCTTCTCCTGTAACTGCTAAGGACCACATGTAACCTTGATCTCTCCCCCTGTAACTGCTAAGGATCATATGTAACCTTGATCTCTCCCCCTGTAACTGCTAAGGATCAAATGTAACGTTGATCTCTTCTCCTTATCTGCTAAGGATCACATGTAACCTTGACCTCTTCCCCTGTAACTGCTAAGGACCACATGTAACCTTGATCTCTTCCCCTGTAAATGCTAAGGACCACATGTAACCTTGATCGCTTCCCCTTTAACTGCTAAGGACCACATGAAAGCTTGATCTCTTCTCCTGTAACTGCTAAGGACCACATGTAACCTTGATCTCTTCTCCTGTAACTGCTAAGGATCACATGTAACCTTGATCTCTTCCCCTGTAACTGCTCAGGACCACATGTAACCTTGATCTCTCCCCCTGTAACTGCTAAGGACCACATGAAACCTTGATCTCTTCTCCTGTAAATGCTCAGGACCACATGTAACCTTGATCTCTTCCCCTGTAACTGCTCAGGACCACATGTAACCTTGATCTCTTCCCCTGTAACTGCTAAGGACCACATGTAACCTTGATCTCTTCCCCTGTAACTGCTCAGGACCACATGTAACCTTGATCTCTTCTCATGTAACTGCTAAGGACCACATGTAACCTTGATCTCTCCCCCTGTAACTGCTAAGGACCACATGAAACGTTGATCTCTTCTCGTGTAACTGCTAAGGACCACATGTAACCTTGATCTCTTCCCCTGTAACTGCTAAGGACCACATGTAACCTTGATCTCTTCCCCTGTAACTGCTAAGGATCACATGTAACCTTGATCTCTTCCCCTGTAACTGCTAAGGACCACATGTAACCTTGATCTCTTCCCCTGTAACTGCCAGGGTCCAATGTAATCTTGATCTCTTCCCCTGTAACTGCCCAGGACCACATGTAACCTTGATCTCTCCCCCTGTAACTGCTAAGGATCACATGTAACCTTGATCTCTTCTCCTGTCACTGCTAAGGATCACATGAAACCTTGATCTCTTCCCCTGTAACTGCTAAGGATCACATGTAACCTTGATCTCTTCTCCTGTAACTGCTAAGGATCACATGTAACCTTGATCTCTCCCCCTGTAACTGCTAAGGATCACATATAACCTTGATCTCTTCCCCTGTAACTGCTAAGGACCACATGTAACCTTGATCTCTTCCCCTGTAACTGTTAAGGATCACATGTAACCTTGATCTCTTCCCCTGTAACTGCTAAGGATCACATGTAACCTTGATCTCTTCTCCTGTAACTGCTAAGGACCACATGTAACCTTGATCTCTTCCCCTGTAACTGCTAAGGACCACATGTTACCTTGATCTCTTCTCCTGTAACTGCTAAGGATCACATGTAACCTTGATCTCTTCCCCTGTAACTGCTAAGGACCAAATGAAACCTTGATCTCTTTCCCTAGTAACTGCTAAGGATCACATGTAACCTTGATCTCTTCTCCTGTAACTGCTAAGGATCACATGTAACCTTGATCTCTTCTCCTGTAACTGCTAAGGACCACATGTAACCTTGATCTCTTCCCCTGTAACTGCTAAGGACCAAATGAAACCTTGATCTCTCCCCTGTAACTGCTAAGGACCAAATGAAACCTTGATCTCTTCCCCTAGTAACTGCTAAGGATCACATGCAACCTTGATCTCTTCTCCTGTAACTGCTAAGGATCACATGTAACCTTGATCTCTTCTCCTGTAACTGCTAAGGACCACATGTAACCTTGATCTCTTCCCCTGTAACTGCTAAGGACCAAATGAAACCTTGATCTCTCCCCCTGTAACTGCTATGGATCACATGTAACCTTGATCTCTTCTCCTGTAACTGCTAAGGACCACATGCAACCTTGATCTCTTCTCCTGTAACTGCTAAGGACCACATGTAACCTTGATCTCTCCCCCTGTAACTGCTAAGGATCACATGTAACCTTGATCTCTTCTCCTGTAACTGCTAAGGACCACATGTAACCTTGATCTCTTCTCCTGTAACTGCTAAGGATCACATGTAACCTTGATCTCTTCTCCTATAACTGCTAAGGATCACATGTAACCTTGATCTCTTCTCCTGTAACTGCTAAGGACCACATGTAACCTTGATCTCTCCCCCTGTAACTGCTAAGGATCACATGTAACCTTGATCTCTTCTCCTGTAACTGCTAAGGACCACATGTAACCTTGATCTCTTCCCCTGTAACTGCTAAGGACCACATGTAACCTTGATCTCTTCCCCTGTAACTGCTAAGGACCACATGAAACCTTGATCTCTCCCCCTGTAACTGCTAAGGATCACATGTAACCTTGATCTCTTCTCCTGTAACTGCTAAGGATCACATGTAACCTTGATCTCTTCTCCTGTAACTGCTAAGGATCACATGTAACCTTGATCTCTTCCCCTGTAACTGCTAAGGACCAAATGAAACCTTGATCTCTTCCCCTAGTAACTGCTAAGGATCACATGTAACCTTGATCTCTTCTCCTGTAACTGCTAAGGATCACATGTAACCTTGATCTCTTCTCCTGTAACTGCTAAGGACCACATGTAACCTTGATCTCTTCCCCTGTAACTGCTAAGGACCAAATGAAACCTTGATCTCTCCCCTGTAACTGCTAAGGACCAAATGAAACCTTGATCTCTTCCCCTAGTAACTGCTAAGGATCACATGCAACCTTGATCTCTTCTCCTGTAACTGCTAAGGATCACATGTAACCTTGATCTCTTCTCCTGTAACTGCTAAGGACCACATGTAACCTTGATCTCTTCCCCTGTAACTGCTAAGGACCAAATGAAACCTTGATCTCTCCCCCTGTAACTGCTATGGATCACATGTAACCTTGATCTCTTCTCCTGTAACTGCTAAGGACCACATGCAACCTTGATCTCTTCTCCTGTAACTGCTAAGGACCACATGTAACCTTGATCTCTCCCCCTGTAACTGCTAAGGATCACATGTAACCTTGATCTCTTCTCCTGTAACTGCTAAGGACCACATGTAACCTTGATCTCTTCTCCTGTAACTGCTAAGGATCACATGTAACCTTGATCTCTTCTCCTATAACTGCTAAGGATCACATGTAACCTTGATCTCTTCTCCTGTAACTGCTAAGGACCACATGTAACCTTGATCTCTCCCCCTGTAACTGCTAAGGATCACATGTAACCTTGATCTCTTCTCCTGTAACTGCTAAGGACCACATGTAACCTTGATCTCTTCCCCTGTAACTGCTAAGGACCACATGTAACCTTGATCTCTTCCCCTGTAACTGCTAAGGACCACATGAAACCTTGATCTCTCCCCCTGTAACTGCTAAGGATCACATGTAACCTTGATCTCTTCTCCTGTAACTGCTAAGGATCACATGTAACCTTGATCTCTTCTCCTGTAACTGCTAAGGATCACATGTAACCTTGATCTCTTCCCCTGTAACTGCTAAGGACCAAATGAAACCTTGATCTCTTCCCCTAGTAACTGCTAAGGATCACATGTAACCTTGATCTCTTCTCCTGTAACTGCTAAGGATCACATGTAACCTTGATCTCTTCTCCTGTAACTGCTAAGGACCACATGTAACCTTGATCTCTTCCCCTGTAACTGTTAAGGACCACATGTAACCTTGATCTCTTCCCCTGTAACTGCTAAGGACCAAATGAAACCTTGATCTCTCCCCCTGTAACTGCTAAGGATCACATGTAACCTTGATCTCTTCCCCTGTAACTGCTAAGGACCAAATGAAACCTTGATCTCTCCCCCTGTAACTGCTAAGGATCACATGTAACCTTGATCTCTTCTCCTGTAACTGCTTAGGATCACATGTAACCTTGATCTCTCCCCTGTAACTGCTAAGGACCAAATGAAACCTTGATCTCTCCCCTGTAACTGCTAAGGATCACATGTAACCTTGATCTCTTCCCCTGTAACTACTAAGGACCACATGTAACCTTGATCTCTTCCCCTGTAACTGCTAAGGACCACATGAAACCTTGATCTCTTCCCCTGTAACTGCTAAGGATCACATGTAACCTTGATCTCTTCTCCTGTAACTGCTAAGGACCAAATGAAACCTTGATCTCTCCCCCTGTAACTGCTAAGGATCACATGTAACCTTGATCTCTTCCCCTGTAACTGCTAAGGATCACATGTAACCTTGATCTCTTCCCCTGTAACCGCCAGGGACCAAATGAAACCTTGATCTACATATACTATTATATGTTCACAGTAAAGGCTTTTCCTCACATAATTATCTCACATAATATCGAATCTATGAGATTTCGATGTTATTTATGTTGAGAACAATAACTTAACATCAGTATGAGCAGCCAGTTACAGCCGGTTTGAACAGAAAGAGTTGTGAGAATTCTGGCTGGATACTGCTTGTTTAAATGCTAAAGGGTTAAAGTAAAGGAATGAAAGATTAAATCAATGGAGAAATGTTCTAATAAAAGTATATATGTTGTGAAATCTCTTCACACATACTCTCCCCCGATTGACATCTGGCTGCTGTTTCTCTTGATCTCAATTGTCTGGAGTGGCTGGTTAGCCTGAGGTGAGGCGAGATAAGCTTTTCTTTGGTTATTCTACTCTGGTTCCTTGGAGCTGCTCAGGCAAGTACCGAGATGTAGCACTTAGCAAAAATACTTAGGCCCTGTCAACAAGGTACTGACAGTAATTCTTCCATCAGTACTTCAACTACACACAGAGAAACATCTGCCTCTTGATATAAACAACACAGCTCCTTTGCACTGCAAGCTTACTACTGTTGGTAAGTACATCCTGAAACAATTTGCCACTTTGTAATCTAACGTAGCATAAGTTTCACGGCTTCCTCTGTTTCCCTTTTTCTTATCTGCCAACAATATTTGAAATAAATTTTATTTTTATTTTAATTTTTGCCGTTTATTTTAATAGTTTTTTTTAAAATATAACTTGTCCACTAGCTCTTTTTGATTACCAACTGTAAGGAGTACTCGATACTTACTCTAGTCTGTCATAGCTTACTAGCTCTATACGGACGTTTAAATTGAATGAATAAATAAAATATTCATTTTCCTTTTTACTGAAGTGAAGTAAAATGATATATCTAACCAAAATTATTGTATTTGTTCGTGTCTATCAACTTCTTTCATAACCACTAACTTCCCTTCAGATAGAATGTTATCAGATTTCAGTTGTGCACAGCAAAACAAACGAATCAGATAATTCGCTGAATAACTTAAAGCTAGGGTTTTTAACGTTTCTAAGATGCCCCCCTAGTAGATGACCCAATATGTCCCCCACCTTCGCAAATTCTATGAGAAAGCCTAACGATGATGCTGATGGTGGTGATTGTGGTTGCGGAAGGCGGTTTCATTAAAATATGTCAATAGCTTTGTTTTACTTTACATAGGGATAACCAACAACAGAACTAGAAAAGTGTAGTATGGTCCTCAGGCAGTGGTATCATATATTCAGAACAAAGATTTATAGTTCCTGCCAGTCGTTCGGTCAACTACCTGTGTGATTTAAGTCTGACCGATAAGGTGAAAGGCAGATAAAAATAGATTCTTATGCTGTTGTCTTTTCTTCTTTCTTTCTCTTACTCTGATCAGATATTTTGATGTGTTATATTTGTAAGGTTCCAAGCAATAGTTAATTGTATTTATTATATGTGTTTATATTTTCATTCTGAAATTGTGAACAATTTATAATGTTATGAATACAAGGGTGAATAAAATTCCAGCCTTTCTTCCTCGTTTCGATTCTTATTCAAATTATAATCTTTATAAGGGGAGAGTTAAGATAGATAGAATTGATAGGAGTATTTTACTGACACATATATTTTCAACATTTGTGACAATTCTATTGGAATTTAAAACCATCTCATCAAGTCAAAGTCTATGTGTGGTAGCTCGAGTTGCTAGAAATAACATCCCAAAATCCCTCAAATCACACTACTGTCTTAAATATATATATTGAAAACATATTGGACAATGTAATGTTGGATGGTCATGGTTTAAACACCTTCATAGGTTTGCTGGATTAGGTTGAACTAAGAATATACAATAAAACTTTCACCATTAGTCCGATACATTCTCTACTGACCCCGTCATCGAATCTAACGCTATAAAAAGTTTTGTATCAATGTTTACCCCCCAATAATTGATAAATTGATACAAAACTAAATAAAGTGTATTAATAATAATACTAAAGTATAAATAACATTACAAATTATTTATAATTCTTGCAGAATGAAAATATAAACACAGATAACGTTATTCTACTGTCAATTTATAATTAAAAAAATATATATACATAAAAATAAATAAAAAAAATACGAAATTTAAAGTAATTCCCACTAGCGAGAGATAAATTATGGTAAATATCACTTTCGGAACAAGAAACATATAAAACATATAGATCAAGGTTTGATGTGATTTATATTATAACATATACATATTTTTAGGAACATATGTTAAAGAAATAACATTTAGTAATATTAAATTACTAACAGCGAACTTTTATGGTATTTCGAACATAACTTAAAGGTAACATATTTAATGACACAATGCTTACAGAGAAGTCATAAAAATCACTTATATAAACACAAATGGATAATTTCTTTCAGAATGAAAATATAAACAGAGCATATAAATAGATTGACAGTAGAATAACATAAATATGTTTTAAACATTTAGTTAACTTTTAAATTGTATTGACCAATATGATGGAGTGCTGAGTTACAGTTAGTTCCTACCCTAAGAATCGACTGATAACTGTCTTGCTATAGATGAAAATGAAATTCTTATCTAAATAAAGAGTCAGCGAGATTTAAAGAAACCTAAATTAGTTTAATTTTCTTTTTACGATCATAAACAAGGGTGGTGCCCCAGCATAGCCTCAGCCGGATGACTGGAACAGGTAAAAGAGTAAGGATCGCGATGGCATTTCAGCCAGGTGCCCGATGCAAGCTGAATTTATTGAAAACTGCATTGATATTGATCAAAAATAAATTCTAAATAAATATCATCAAATAACTGTAGCTACGTGGAAGATAAAATACAAAACCATTAGAATTTGTTATCTAGCGAGTTTTCCAAATCGAAAACAGCGATGAAATTTCTGTGCGTATAACAAAATATCATTTGTCACTGTCAATTTCGTTTTTGTTGTGTTTTTAGACAAAATTATCATTTCGTTTGTTTCTCAATTATAAAAGTTTTTTTTTTTTTTTTTTTTAAAGACACGGTCTAACTATCCTGGATTTTTTAAATATGTGATCTGTCTCCAGCTATATTAAATTTATAGTGCGGTAGATAAAATAAAGCTTGATAAATATTGAAATAAAATATATTTAAAACATATTGTGATGTGTCAAAAGGCTCAAATGACAAGTAAAAATTTTCTGGACCAGTTTCTCTTAAACAACATATTTCGTTGGAATTCAATTCTTAAACAACATATTTCGTTGGAATTTCTCTAGCTGTATATGCTACAGTATACGTCTCTATCCTGAATCACGCTGTGTTAGTACCACTGCTAAAATGAGTTAATGCAAGATTCTTTTAATTAATGTGTAAAATAGTGAACACGTACCTGAACAAGTGGTAAAAAAATGAAATGTTACGGTGGAGTTAAAAAACATGCGACTTCCCTTTATACCAATAAACTCTAACAAACGTGAGACGGCTTCGGCGAAATCTAGTTTATATCAATTAAATGTTGTTTACGTTATCTCAATATATACTCTGGTTATCTCCCTTGAATACTCATACATATCATTTGAAAGTAGTGTAAACTTAATAGATGGTCTTATATACAGATGGTTCACACATATACACTCATATTCATACACACATACACATACACATACACACACAATCACGCGCATGCACACATGCACACACGCACACACACACACGCACTCATACACACATATACACTCACAAACACACATACAAGCACTCATACACACACACACGTACACTCAAAAACACACACACACACACACATTTGGAATGTGGTGACTAAAGAGGTTGCATCAAAAGATCCCCGATTATTTTTATTTACCGGATTGGCAGTATCGGTAGAGGGTCGGACGCCATGCTTTGCAGAGTTACGGCCCTTTATGGTCTGAGTTCAAATCCCGCCGAGGTTAACTTTGCCTTTCATCCTTACGGAGTCGATAAAATAAAGTACCAGTAATACATTGCGATAATTGCTGGCCTTGTGCCAATAGTAGAAACAATTAATATAAATCAGTTGTGATATCATCCTTCGTTCAGTGAAGGTCCTTCAGCTTTACCACTTTGCTTGGCAAGTCTATCAGGAGCTTTCCTACGTCTCCTTTGGTGACCATTTCCTCCTATCGGCATCAGGGGTCCCACAGGGTGAACCGCTTGGGCCTATTCTTTTCACACTGGGTATTGATCACATCTCCAAGATGGGAGTTGACCTGGATTTGAATGTCTAGTATCTGAATGATGTTTGTATGGGAAGGGGAGTCTTCCAGACAAGGTCTTTGCAACTGCAAAGACAATGATTGAGGAACTGTGTGATAGGGGCCTCCACAACAACAGTTCCAAATGCAAGCTCTGGTTCTTCAACCACCCAGCTTCACATCAGCAGACTGTCGACCTGTTAACAGAGTCCTTCCCCTCTATTGAAATTCCTCCCTCATCAGCATAGTGCTTCCTTAGAACCCCAATTACTGACCCAGCCTTTGAGTCCATCTTCCGATCTACGTTGGCTAACCTTGAGCAACTTTTAAAAAACCTCAAGGCTATTAAGCCTCACCAAGCTTTTTTGATATTTGGGGTTAGGGTAAGGGTTAGGGTTTGTTGATTCCTGAGTTGTTGAATTTCCTCAGAGTTAGTCCCTCTTACAGATTCTCGTTGTCTCTCCAACGCTTTGACTACCTAATCTTCAGTGAACTCGCGGGCTTGGTCAATGTCAGACTCTCTCCAGAGTCTTGCAACATGGCTGCCTTGCCCAAACAGTTTGGAGGTCTCGGTCTGTGTAAATGCTTGTCTTTGTCTCTTCCTTGCTTTCTTTCCTCCATCCATGCTTGCTCCCCTGTGGTGGGTGACATCCTCTCCTTCCCAACTTGGACTAGTTCCACCAAGGAGATGGATGATGCTTTACTACAGTAGAGAGAGCTGGTTTTGTCAGTTTCTGATACTGATGAGGACAGATGGAAGCAGAGAGTATGGAACAATCTGCAATCGAGTGACATCTTCAACTCTCTCTTTGATCAATCTGATCAATTTTCAAGGTATCGCTTACTTTCTGCAAGTGCAAAATTCTTGGTGGTGAATTGATGGTTGTTTTTGTTTGGTTGTTGTTTTTTCTTTCCTTTTCTTCATTCTCTCACTTTGATAATATATTATGGTGTGTTATATTTGTAAGGTTCCTAGCAATAATTAATTGTATTTATTGTATGTGTTTATAGTTGTGTCTATATTATTTTGTAAGAATTGTGCAGTGAATTAACCCTTTAGCATTTAAACCAACCAGAATTTCTCACCTCTTCCTGTTTAAACCGACCATAACTGGCTACTCATACTCATGTTAAGGTATTGTTATCAAACTAAATAATATCAAAATCTCATAGATTCAATATTATGTGAGATATTATATAAGATAAAGCCTTTATCATAAAAATATAATAGTATATGTAGAGTAATGTAAATGCTAAAGGGTTAAACAAAATTGTTACATATTTTAAATTTATGAAATAATTTAAACAACAGCAGTAACAAAAACAATTTCTTGTATGTTAAAGACCAATGACCTACTTGTTCAGAAATTATTGCAGGTTTTATGTCTTTATTTGTTTTGACATGTTTTTCAGGAATAAAAACTCACGCAAAGTCTGTAAAATTATGTATAATGTTTAAGCTTATTTTATGCTCCTTTTTTTTCTCTGTCATCCATTTTTAATATACCATATTTCCTGACATCAAAAATGTTATTTTTTCCTAAAATAAGTCTATCATGACAACTCCACTAGTTAGGTTGTCATATCTTGGACACATCTGAAGAGAACTCTCAACCATTTGTATATTTTTATATTAAAATAACTCTTATGTAGGAGAGTAAAAATGGCAGTAGTCATGGTTTTGGTTCCATTACATGACACCTTGAACAAGCATCTTATACCATAGCTTCAAGTTGAATAATATGTGTGAGCACAGATGCTTTGTCACAATATTATCATCACCATCTAACGTCTATTTTTCATACTTGCATGGGTTAGATGGATGTTGCCATCCCAAATGTCTTCAGATCTTTTTCAAATTTACACCATTTATTGGTATCTATGAGAGAAGTAATCCTTGAAAGTGTCAGCTCCGTATCATTTACCAATAAGATTTTATGACCATTTAACCCTTTAGCATTTAAACTGGCCATATCCGGCCAGAATTTTCTCACAGCTTTCTGTTAAAACTGGCCATAATTGGCCCCTCATACCGACTTTAAGGTATTGTTCTCAAAATAAATAATATCAAAATCTCATAGACTCGATATTATGTGAGATATTTATGTTAAGTAAAGCCTTTTCTCTGAAAATACAATAGTAAATATAGCGTAATGTGAATGCTAAAGGGTTAAAGATTTGGACAATTTCCAAAATTTTGAAAATATTAAATTTATTTCATTTTTGGAGACAATAAAGGGTGAAAATTTGAAAAAAAATCTGACGATATTCGGGATAGGCCCCTGTTGAATTTCACTGGAATGACCCTATGGAATTCTGGGAATTATGGTAGCGAACAAGAGAAGATCCATCTGGAACAATGTGGAAGAAGCAGGGAGAACATTTAGATGGCTGAAGGGAAGTGACCAGTAGGGGATCTGTGGTGTGTATGTCATAGATATATTGACTAGAGAGAACTAGGGGGAACTAGGGAGAATATCTAGATGGCTGAAGGGAAGTGACCCTTGGGGTCTGTGGTGTGTATGTCATATAGATATATTAACTAGGAGGAACATTAGGAAAAACTAGGGAGAACATTTAGATGGCTGAAGAGAAGTCACCAGTGGGGACCTGTGGTGTGCATGTCATATAGATATATAACTATAGAAACCCAAAATTTAAATCTGAGCCCTTTAAATATTATGGGTCCTGGCTACAGCCCAGTAACCCTGCCCCATTAATCCACTACAGGAAGGGGTAAGGTACCAGTGATCAGAACCCAAACCAAATTTTGATTTCTAAATGGAACCATTTAATATTGTTTTTACATTTCCAATGCTTGCTAATCAATACCATTCCATATTGATTCTCTTCATTCTACCCATGTAATAAATCAATATTTTCTTAGAATATTGATTTCTAATATAGACACAAGACTAGCAAATTTTAGGGAAGAGCAAAGTTGATTTAATCAACCCCAGTACTTGACATGAAGGCACATGGCTTAGTGGTTAGAGCATTGGGCTTGCAATCAAAAGTTGGGAGTTCAATTCTTGGGCCGAGTGATGTGTTGTTTCCTTGAGCAAGACACTTTATTTTATGTTGCTCCAGTTTACTCAGCAGTAGAAATGAGATGATAGGACTGGGGTCCCTATCATTAAGTCCCCCAAGACACCTCCAATGAGATATACCTTGGAGGAGGCCAGCTAAACCTGCATAGGTGTGAGCTGTAACAACAACAGTACTTCACTGCTATTTTATTTGATCGGCCGTGGAAGGATGAAAGGCAAGATTTGAATTCAGTAGTGGGGTGCTGTTGAGGGTTGGTATACCTGAGCTGGGTAGTGGGGTGGTGTTGAGAGTTAGTGTGCCTGAGCTGGGTAGTGGGGTGGTGTTGAGAGTTAGTGTGCCTGAGCTGGGTAGTGGGATGGTGTTGAGGGTTGCTATACCTGAGCTGGGTAGTGGGGTGCTGTTGAGGGTTGGTATACCTGAGCTAGGTAGTGGGGTGGTGTTGAGAGTTAGTGTGCCTGAGCTGGGTAGTGGGGTGGTGTTGAGAGTTAGTGTGCCTGAGCTGGGTAGTGGGGTGGTGTTGAGGGTTGGTATACCTGAGCTGGGTAGTGGGGTGGTGTTGAGGCTTGGTATACCTGAGCTAGGTAGTGGAGTGCTGTTTAGGGTTGGTATACCTGAGCTGGGTAGTGGGGTGGTGTTGAGGGTTGGTGTGCCTGAGCTGGGTAGTGGGGTGGTGTTGAGGGTTGGTGTGCCTGAGCTGGGTAGTGGGGTGGTGTTGAGGGTTGGTATACCTGAGCTGGGTAGTGGGGTGGTGTTGAGGGTTGGTATACATGAGCTGGGTAGTGGGGTGGTGTTGAGAGTTAGTGTGCCTGAGCTGGGAAGTGGGGTGGTGTTGAGGGTTGGTATACCTGAGCTGGGTAGTGGGGTGGTGTTGAGGGTTGGTATACATGAGCTAGGTATTGGGGTGGTGTTGAGAGTTAGTGTGCCTGAGCTGGGTAGTGGGGTGGTGTTGAGAGTTAGTGTGCCTGAGCTGGGTAGTGGGGTGGTGTTGAGGGTTGGTGTGCCTGAGCTGGGTAGTGGGGTGGTGTTGAGGGTTGGTGTGCCTGAGCTGGGTAGTGGGGTGGTGTTGAGGGTTGGTATACCTGAGCTGGGTAGTGGGGTGGTGTTGAGGGTTGGTATACCTGAGCTGGGTAGTGGGGTGTTGTTGAGAGTTGGTGTGCCTGAGCTGGGTAGTGGGGTGGTGTTGAGGGTTGGTGTGCTTGAGCTGGGTATTGGGGTGGTGTTGAGGGTTGGTGTGCTTGAGCTGGGTAGTGGGGTGTTGTTGAGGGTTGGGGTGCCTTAGTAGGGTAGTGGGGTGGTGTCGAGGGTTGGTGTGCCTTAGCTGGGTAGTGGGGTGGTGTTGAGAGTTGGTGTGCCTGAGCTGGGCACTGGGGTGGTGTTGAGGGTTGGTGTGCTTGAGATGGGTAGTGGGGTGGTGTTGAGGGTTGGTGTGCCTTAGTAGGGTAGTGGGGTGGTGTCGAGGGTTGGTGTGCCTTAGCTGGGTAGTGGGGTGGTGTTGAGAGTTGGTGTGCCTGAGCTGGGCAGTGGGGTGGTGTTGAGGGTTGGTGTGCCTTAGTAGGGTAGTGGGGTGGTGTCGAGGGTTGGTGTGCCTTAGCTGGGTAGTGGGGTGGTGTTGAGGGTTGGTGTGCCTGAGCTGGGCAGTGGGGTGGTGTTGAGGGTTGGTGTGCCTGAGCTGGGTAGTGGGGTGGTGTTGAGGGTTGGTGTGCCTGAGCTGGGTAGTGGGGTGGGGTTGAGGGTTGGTATACCTGAGCTGGGTAGTGGGGTGGTGTTGAGGGTTGGTGTGCCTGAGCTGGGTAGTGGGGTGGGGTTGAGGGTTGGTATACCTGAGCTGGGCAGTGGGGTGGTGTTGAGGGTTGGTGTGCCTGAGCTGGGTATTGGGGTGGGGTTGAGGGTTGGTATACCTGAGCTGGGTAGTGGGGTGGTGTTGACGGTTGGTGTGCCTGAGCTGGGTAGTGGAGTGGTGTCGAGGGTTGGTGTGCCTTAGCTGGGTAGTGGGGTGGTGTTGAGGGTTGGTGTGCCTGAGCTGGGTAGTGGGGTGGGGTTGAGGGTTGGTATACCTGAGCTGGGTAGTGGGGTGGTGTTGAGGGTTGGTGTGTCTGAGCTGGGTAGTGGGGTGGGGTTGAGGGTTGGTATACCTGAGCTGGGCAGTGGGGTGGTGTTGAGGGTTGGTGTGCCTGAGCTGGGTAGTGGGGTGGGGTTGAGGGTTGGTATACCTGAGCTGGGTAGTGGGGTGGTGTTGAGGGTTGGTGTGCCTGAGCTGGGCAGTGGGGTGGTGTTGAGGGTTGGTGTGCCTGAGCTGGGTAGTGGGGTGGGGTTGAGGGTTGGTATACCTGAGCTGGGTAGTGGGGTGGTGTTGAGGGTTGGTGTGCCTGAGCTGGGTAGTGGGGTGGGGTTGAGGGTTGGTATACCTGAGCTGGGCATTGGGGTGGTGTTGAGGGTTGGTGTGCCTGAGCTGGGTAGTGGGGTGGGGTTGAGGGTTGGTATACCTGAGCTGGGTAGTGGGGTGTTGTTGAGGGTTGGTATACCTGAGCTGGGTAGTGGGGTGGTGTTGAGGGTTGGTATACCTGAGCTGGGTAGTAGGGTGTTGTTGAGGGTTGGTATACCTGAGCTGGGTAGTGGGGTGGTGTTGAGGGTTGGTGTGCTTGAGCTGGGTAGTGGGGTGGTGTTGAGGGTTGGTGTGCTTGATCTGGGTAGTGGGGTGGTGTCGAGGGTTGGTGTGCCGTAGCTGGGTAGTGGGGTGGTGTTGAGGGTTGGTGTGCCTGAGCTGGGCAGTGGGGTGTTGTTGAGAGTTGGTATACCTGAGCTGGGTAGTGGGGTGTTGTTGAGGGTTGGTATACCTGAGCTGGTTAGTGGGGTGGTGTTGAGGGTTGGTATACCTGAGCTGGGTAGGGGGGTGGTGTTGAGGGTTGGTGTACCTGAGCTGGGTAGTGGGGTGGTATTGAGGGTTGGTGTGCTTGAGCTGGGTAGTGGGGTGGTGTTGAGGATTGGTGTGCTTGAGCTGGGTAGTGGGGTGGTGTTGAGGGTTGGTGTGCTTGAGCTGGGTATTGGGGTGGTGTTGAGGGTTGGTATACCTGAGCTGGGTAGTGGGGTGGTGTTGAGGGTTGGCATACCTGAGCTGGGTAGTGGGGTGGTGTTGAGGGTTGCTATACCTGAGCTGGGTAGTGGGGTGGTGTTGAGGGTTGGTGTGCCTGAGCTGGGTAGTGGGGTGGTATTGAGGGTTGGAGTGCCTGAGCTGGGTAGTGGGGTGGTGTTGAGGGTTGGTGTGCCTGAGCTGGGTAGTGGGGTGGTGTTGAGGGTTGGTGTGCCTGAGATGGGTAGTGGGGTGGTGTTGAGGCTTGGTGTGCCTGAGCTGGGAAGTGGGGTGGTGTTGAGGGTTGGTGTGCCTGAGCTGGGTAGTGGGGTGGTATTGAGGGTTGGTATACCTGAGCTGGGCAGTGGGGTGTTGTTGAGGGTTGGTATACCTGAGCTGGGTAGTGGGGTGGTGTTGAGGGTTGGTATACCTGAGCTGGGTAGTGGGGTGGTGTTGAGAGTTGGTGTACCTGAGCTGGGTAGTGGGGTGTTGTTCAGGGTTGGTATACCTGAGCTGGGCAGTGGGGTGATGTTGAGGGTTGGTATACCTGAGCTGGGTATTGGGGTGGTGTTGAGGGTTGGTATACCTGAGCTGGGTAGTGGGGTGGTGTTTATGGTTGGTATATCTGAGCTGGGTAGTGGGGTGTTGTTGAGGGTTGGTATACCTGAGCTGGGCAGTGGGGTGTTGTTGAGGGTTGGTATACCTGAGCTGGGTAGTGGGGTGGTGTTGAGGGTTGGTATATCTGAGCTGGGCAGTGGGGTGCTGTTGAGGGTTGGTATACCTGAGCTGGGTAGTGGGGTGGTGTTGAGGGTTGGTATACCTGAGCTGGGTAGTGGGGTGGTGTTGAGGGTTGGTATATCTGAGCTGGGTAGTGGGGTGTTGTTGAGGGTTGGTATACCTGAGCTGGGCAGTGGGGTGTTGTTGAGGGTTGGTATACCTGAGCTGGGTAGTGGGGTGTTGTTGAGGGTTGGTATACCTGAGCTGGGTAGTGGGGTGGTGTTGAGGGTTGGTATACCTGAGCTGGGTAGTGGGGTGGTGTTGAGGGTTGGTATACCTGAGCTGGGTAGTGGGGTGGTGTTGAGGGTTGGTATATCTGAGCTGGGTAGTGGGGTGTTGTTGAGGGTTGGTATACCTGAGCTGGGCAGTGGGGTGTTGTTGAGGGTTGGTATACCTGAGCTGGGTAGTGGGGTGGTGTTGAGGGTTGGTATACCTGAACTGGGTAGTGGGGTGGTGTTGAGAGTTGGTGTGCCTGAGCTGGGTAGTGGGGTGGTGTTGAGGGTTGGTGTGCCTGAGCTGGGTAGTGGGGTGGTGTTGAGGGTTGGTATACCTGAATTGGGTAGTGGGGTGGTGTTGAGGGTTGGTATACCTGAGCTGGGTAGTGGGGTGGTGTTGAGAGTTGGTGTGCCTGAGCTGGGTAGTGGGGTGGTATTGAGGGTTGGTGTGCCTGAGCTGGGAAGTGGGGTGGTATTGAGGGTTGGTGTGCCTGAGCTGAGTATTGGGGTGGTGTTGAGGGTTGGTGTGCTTGAGCTGGGAAGTGGGGTGGTGTTGAAGGTTGATATACCTGAGCTGGGTAGTGGGGTGGTGTTGAGGGTTGGTGTGCCTGAGCTGGGTAGTGGGGTGGTATTGAGTGTTGGTGTGCTTCAGCTGGGTAGTGGGGTGGAGTTGAGGGTTGGTGTGCTTGAGCTGGGTAGTGGGGTGGTGTTGAGGGTTGGTGTGCTTGAGCTGGGAAGTGAGGTGGTATTGAGGGTTGGTGTGCTTGAGCTGGGTAGTGGGGTGGTGTTGAGCGTTGGTGTGCCTAAGCTGGGAAGTGGGGTGGTGTTGAGTGTTGATATACCTGAGCTGGGCAGTGGGTGGTGTTGAGGGTTGGTGTGCTTGAGCTAGGAAGTGGGGTGGTGTTGAGGGTTGGTATACCTGAGCTGGGTATTGGGGTGGTGTTGAGGGTTGGCGTGCTTGAGCTGGGTAGTGGGGTGGTGTTGAGGGTTGGTGTGCCTGAGCTGGGTAGTGGGGTGGTGTTGAGGGTTGGTGTGCCTGAGCTGGTTAGTGGGGTGGTGTTGAGGGTTGGTATACCTGAGCTGGGTAGTGGGGTGGTGTTGAGGGTTGGTATACCTGAGCTGGGTAGTGGGGTGGTGTTGAGGGTTGGTATACCTGAGCGGGGCAGTGGGGTGGTGTTGAGGGTTGGTATACCTGAGCGGGGCAGTGGGGGTGGTGTTGAGGGTTGGTGTGCCTGAGCTGGGTAGTGGGGTGGTGTTGACGGTTGTTGTGCTTGAGCTGGGAAGTGGGGTGGTGTTGAGGGTTGGAGTGCCTGAGTGGGTATTGGGGTGGTGTTGAGGGTTGGTGTGCTTGAGCTGGGAAGTGGGGTGGTGTTGAGGGTTGGTGTGCCTGAGCTGGGTAGTGGGGTGGTGTTGAGGGTTGGTGTGCTTGATATGGGAAGTGGGGTGGTGTTGAGGGTTGGTGTGCCTGAGCTGGGTAGTGGGGTGGTGTTGAGGGTTGGTATACCTGAGCTGGGCAGTGGGGTGGTGTTGAGGGTCAGTATACCTGAGCTGGGTAGTTGGGTGGTGTTGAGTGTTGGTATACCTGAGCTGGGCAGTGGGGTGGTGTTGAGGGTTGGTGTGCCTAAGCTGGGTAGTGGGGTGGAGTTGAGGGTTGGTATACCTGAGCTGGGCAGTGGGGTGGTGTTGAGGGTTGGTATACCTGAGCTGGGTAGTGGGGTGGTGTTGAGGGTTGGTATACCTGAGCGGGGCAGTGGGGTGGTGTTGAGGGTTGGTATACCTGAGCGGGGCAGTGGGGTGGTGTTGAGGGTTGGTGTGCCTGAGCTGGGTAGTGGGGTGGTGTTGAGGGTTGGTGTGCCTGAGCTGGGTAGTGGGGTGGTGTTGAGGGTTGGTATACCTGAGCTGGGTAGTGGGGTGGTGTTGAGGGTTGGTGTGCCTGAGCTGGGTAGTGGGGTGGTGTTGAGGGTTGGTGTGCCTGAGCTGGGTAGTGGGGTGGTGTTGAGGGTTGGTTTACCTGAGCTGGGTAGTGGGGTGGTGTTGAGGGTTGGTATACCTGAGCTGGGTAGTGGGGTGGTGTTGAGGGATGGTATACCTGAGCTGGGTAGTGGGGTGGTGTTGAGGGTTGGTATACCTGAGCTGGGTAGTGGGGTGGTGTTGAGGGTTGGTGTACCTGAGCTGGGTAGTGAGGTGGGGTTGAGGGTTGGTATACCTGAGCTGGGTAGTGGGGTGGTGTTGAGGGTTGGTGTGCTTGAGCTGGGTAGTGGGGTGGCGTTGAGGGTTGGTGTGCCTGAGCTGGGTAGTGGGGTGGTGTTGAGGGTTGGTGTGTCTGAGCTGGGTAGTGGGGTGGTGTTGAGGGTTGATATACCTGAGCTGGGTAGTGGGGTGGTGTTGAGGGATGGTATACCTGAGCTGGGTAGTGGGGTGGTGTTGAGAGTCAGTATACCTGAGCTGGGTAGTGGGGTGGTGTTGAGGGTTGGTATACATGAGCTGGGTAGTTGGGTGGTGTTGAGGGTTGATATACCTGAGCTGGGTAGTGGGGTGGTGTTGAGTGATGGTATACCTGATCTGGGTAGTGGGGTGGTGTTGAGAGTTGGTGTGCCTGAGCTAGGTAGTGGGGTGGCGTTGAGGGTTGGTGTGCCTGAGCTGGGTAGTGGGGTGGTGTTGAGGGTTGGTGTGTCTGAGCTGGGTAGTGGGGTGGTGTTGAGGGTTGATATACCTGAGCTGGGTAGTGGGATGGTGTTGAGGGTTGGTGTGCTTGAGCTGGGTAGTGGGGTGGTGTTGAGGGTTGGTGTGCCTTAGTAGGGTAGTGGGGTGGTGTTGAGGGTTGGTGTGCCTGAGCTGGGTAGTGGGGTGGTGTTGAGGGTTGGTGTGCCTGAGCTGGGCAGTGGGGTGTTGTTGAGGGTTGGTATACCTGAGCTGGGTAGTGGGGTGGTGTTGAGGGTTGGTATACCTAGCTGGGTAGTGGGATGGTGTTGAGGGTTGGTATACCTGAACAGGGTAGTGGGGTGTTGTTGAGAGTTGGTATACCTGAGCTGGGTAGTGGGGTGGTGTTGAGGGTTGGTGTGCTTGAGCTGGGTAGAGTGGTGGTGTCGAGGGTTGGTGTGCCTTAGCTGGGTAGTGGGGTGGTGTTGAGGGTTGGTGTGCCTGAGCTGGGCAGTGGGGTGGTGTTGAGGGTTGGTGTACCTGAGCTGGGTAGTGAGGTGGGGTTGAGGGTTGGTATACCTGAGCTGGGTAGTGGGGTGGTGTTGAGGGTTGGTGTGCTTGAGCTGGGTAGTGGGGTGGTGTTGAGGGTTGGCTTGCTTGATCTGGGTAGTGGGGTGGTGTCGAGGGTTGGTGTGCCGTAGCTGGGTAGTGGGGTGGTGTTGAGGGTTGGTGTGCCTGAGCTGGGCAGTGGGGTGTTGTTGAGAGTTGGTATACCTGAGCTGGGTAGTGGGGTGTTGTTGAGGATTGGTATACCTGAGCTGGTTAGTGGGGTGCTGTTGAGGGTTGGTATACCTGAGCTGGGTAGGGGGGTGGTGTTGATGGTTGGTGTGCTTGAGCTGGGTAGTGGGGTGGTGTTAAGGGTTGGTGTGCTTGAGCTGGGTAGTGGGGTGGTGTTGAGGGTTGGTATATCTGAGCTGGGTAGTGGGGTGTTGTTGAGGGTTGGTATACCTGAGCTGGGCAGTGGGGTGTTGTTGAGGGTTGGTATACCTGAGCTGGGTAGTGGGGTGGTGTTGAGGGTTGGTATACCTGAACTGGGTAGTGGGGTGGTGTTGAGAGTTGGTGTGCCTGAGCTGGGTAGTGGGGTGGTGTTGAGGGTTGGTGTGCCTGAGCTGGGTAGTGGGGTGGTGTTGAGGGTTGGTATACCTGAATTGGGTAGTGGGGTGGTGTTGAGGGTTGGTATACCTCAGCTGGGTAGTGGGGTGGTGTTGAGAGTTGGTGTGCCTGAGCTGGGTAGTGGGGTGGTATTGAGGGTTGGTGTGCCTGAGCTGGGAAGTGGGGTGGTATTGAGGGTTGGTGTGCCTGAGCTGAGTATTGGGGTGGTGTTGAGGGTTGGTGTGCTTGAGCTGGGAAGTGGGGTGGTGTTGAAGGTTGATATACCTGAGCTGGGTAGTGGGGTGGTGTTGAGGGTTGGTGTGCCTGAGCTGGGTAGTGGGGTGGTATTGAGTGTTGGTGTGCTTCAGCTGGGTAGTGGGGTGGAGTTGAGGGTTGGTGTGCTTGAGCTGGGTAGTGGGGTGGTGTTGAGGGTTGGTGTGCTTGAGCTGGGAAGTGAGGTGGTATTGAGGGTTGGTGTGCTTGAGCTGGGTAGTGGGGTGGTGTTGAGCGTTGGTGTGCCTAAGCTGGGAAGTGGGGTGGTGTTGAGGGTTGATATACCTGAGCTGGGCAGTGGGTGGTGTTGAGGGTTGGTGTGCTTGAGCTAGGAAGTGGGGTGGTGTTGAGGGTTGGTATACCTGAGCTGGGTATTGGGGTGGTGTTGAGGGTTGGCGTGCTTGAGCTGGGTAGTGGGGTGGTGTTGAGGGTTGGTGTGCCTGAGCTGGGTAGTGGGGTGGTGTTGAGGGTTGGTGTGCCTGAGCTGGTTAGTGGGGTGGTGTTGAGGCTTGGTATACCTGAGCTGGGTAGTGGGGTGGTGTTGAGGGTTGGTATACCTGAGCTGGGTAGTGGGGTGGTGTTGAGGGTTGGTATACCTGAGCGGGGCAGTGGGGTGGTGTTGAGGGTTGGTATACCTGAGCGGGGCAGTGGGGGTGGTGTTGAGGGTTGGTGTGCCTGAGCTGGGTAGTGGGGTGGTGTTGACGGTTGTTGTGCTTGAGCTGGGAAGTGGGGTGGTGTTGAGGGTTGGAGTGCCTGAGTGGGTATTGGGGTGGTGTTGAGGGTTGGTGTGCTTGAGCTGGGAAGTGGGGTGGTGTTGAGGGTTGGTGTGCCTGAGCTGGGTAGTGGGGTGGTGTTGAGGGTTGGTGTGCTTGATATGGGAAGTGGGGTGGTGTTGAGGGTTGGTGTGCCTGAGCTGGGTAGTGGGGTGGTGTTGAGGGTTGGTATACCTGAGCTGGGCAGTGGGGTGGTGTTGAGGGTCAGTATACCTGAGCTGGGTAGTTGGGTGGTGTTGAGTGTTGGTATACCTGAGCTGGGCAGTGGGGTGGTGTTGAGGGTTGGTGTGCCTAAGCTGGGTAGTGGGGTGGAGTTGAGGGTTGGTATACCTGAGCTGGGCAGTGGGGTGGTGTTGAGGGTTGGTATACCAGAGCTGGGTAGTGGGGTGGTGTTGAGGGTTGGTGTGCCTGAGCTGGTTAGTGGGGTGGTGTTGAGGGTTGGTATACCTGAGCTGGGTAGTGGGGTGGTGTTGAGGGTTGGTATACCTGAGCGGGGCAGTGGGGTGGTGTTGAGGGTTGGTATACCTGAGCGGGGCAGTGGGGTGGTGTTGAGGGTTGGTGTGCCTGAGCTGGGTAGTGGGGTGGTGTTGAGGGTTGGTGTGCCTGAGCTGGGTAGTGGGGTGGTGTTGAGGGTTGGTATACCTGAGCTGGGTAGTGGGGTGGTGTTGAGGGTTGGTGTGCCTGAGCTGGGTAGTGGGGTGGTGTTGAGGGTTGGTGTGCCTGAGCTGGGTAGTGGGGTGGTGTTGAGGGTTGGTTTACCTGAGCTGGGTAGTGGGGTGGTGTTGAGGGTTGGTATACCTGAGCTGGGTAGTGGGGTGGTGTTGAGGGATGGTATACCTGAGCTGGGTAGTGGGGTGGAGTTGAGGGTTGGTATACCTGAGCTGGGCAGTGGGGTGGTGTTGAGGGTTGGTATACCAGAGCTGGGTAGTGGGGTGGTGTTGAGGGTCAGTATACCTATGCTGGGTAGTGGGGTGGTGTTGAGGGTTGATATACCTGAGCTGGGTAGTGGGGTGGTGTTGAGGGATGGTATACCTGAGCTGGGTAGTGGGGTGGTGTTGAGAGTCAGTATACCTGAGCTGGGTAGTGGGGTGGTGTTGAGGGTTGGTATACATGAGCTGGGTAGTTGGGTGGTGTTGAGGGTTGATATACCTGAGCTGGGTAGTGGGGTGGTGTTGAGTGATGGTATACCTGATCTGGGTAGTGGGGTGGTGTTGAGAGTTGGTGTGCCTGAGCTAGGTAGTGGGGTGGCGTTGAGGGTTGGTGTGCCTGAGCTGGGTAGTGGGGTGGTGTTGAGGGTTGGTGTGTCTGAGCTGGGTAGTGGGGTGGTGTTGAGGGTTGATATACCTGAGCTGGGTAGTGGGATGGTGTTGAGGGTTGGTGTGCTTGAGCTGGGTAGTGGGGTGGTGTTGAGGGTTGGTGTGCCTTAGTAGGGTAGTGGGGTGGTGTTGAGGGTTGGTGTGCCTGAGCTGGGTAGTGGGGTGGTGTTGAGGGTTGGTGTGCCTGAGCTGGGCAGTGGGGTGTTGTTGAGGGTTGGTATACCTGAGCTGGGTAGTGGGGTGGTGTTGAGGGTTGGTATACCTAGCTGGGTAGTGGGATGGTGTTGAGGGTTGGTATACCTGAACAGGGTAGTGGGGTGTTGTTGAGAGTTGGTATACCTGAGCTGGGTAGTGGGGTGGTGTTGAGGGTTGGTGTGCTTGAGCTGGGTAGAGTGGTGGTGTCGAGGGTTGGTGTGCCTTAGCTGGGTAGTGGGGTGGTGTTGAGGGTTGGTGTGCCTGAGCTGGGCAGTGGGGTGGTGTTGAGGGTTGGTGTACCTGAGCTGGGTAGTGAGGTGGGGTTGAGGGTTGGTATACCTGAGCTGGGTAGTGGGGTGGTGTTGAGGGTTGGTGTGCTTGAGCTGGGTAGTGGGGTGGTGTTGAGGGTTGGCTTGCTTGATCTGGGTAGTGGGGTGGTGTCGAGGGTTGGTGTGCCGTAGCTGGGTAGTGGGGTGGTGTTGAGGGTTGGTGTGCCTGAGCTGGGCAGTGGGGTGTTGTTGAGAGTTGGTATACCTGAGCTGGGTAGTGGGGTGTTGTTGAGGATTGGTATACCTGAGCTGGTTAGTGGGGTGCTGTTGAGGGTTGGTATACCTGAGCTGGGTAGGGGGGTGGTGTTGATGGTTGGTTTGCTTGAGCTGGGTAGTGGGGTGGTGTTGAGGGTTGGTGTGCTTGAGCTGGGTATTGGGGTGGTGTTGAGGGTTGGTATACCTGAGCTGGGTAGTGGGGTGGTGTTGAGGGTTGGCATACCTGAGCTGGGTAGTGGGGTGGTGTTGAGGGTTGCTATACCTGAGCTGGGTAGTGGGGTGGTGTTGAGGGTTGGTGTGCCTGAGCTGGGAAGTGGGGGGATATTGAGGGTTGGTGTGCCTGAGCTGGGTAGTGGGGTGGTATTGAGGGTTGGTGTTCCTGAGATGGGTAGTGTGGTGGTGTTGAGGCTTGGTGTGCCTGAGCTGGGAAGTGGGGTGGTGTTGAGGGTTGGTGTGCCTGAGCTGGGTTGTGGGGTGGTATTGAGGGTTGGTGTGCCTGAGCTGGGTAGTGGGGTGGTGTTGAGGGTTGGTGTGCCTGAGCTGGGAAGTGGGGTGGTGTTGAGGGTTGGTGTGCCTGAGCTGGGTAGTGGGGTGGTATTGAGAGTTGGTGTGCCTGAGCTGGGTAGTGGGGTGGTGTTGAGGGTTGGTGTGCCTGAGCTGGGTAGTGGGGTGGTGTTGAGGGTTGGTGTGCCTGAGCTGGGTAGTGGGGTGGTTTTGAGGGTTGGTGTTCCTGAGATGGGTAGTGGGGTGGTGTTGAGGCTTGGTGTGCCTGAGCTGGGAAGTGGGGTGGTGTTGAGGGTTGGTGTGCCTGAGCTGGGTAGTGGGGTGGTATTGAGGGTTGGTGTGCCTGAACTGGGTAGTGGGGTGGTGTTGAGGGTTGGTGTGCCTGAGCTGGGTAGTGGGGTGTTGTTGAGGGTTGGTATACCTGAGCTGGGCAGTGGGGTGTTGTTGAGGGTTGGTATACCTGAGCTGGGTAGTGGGGTGGTGTTGAGGGTTGGTATACCTGAGCTGGGTAGTGGGGTGGTGTTGAGAGTTGGTGTACCTGAGCTGGGTAGTGGGGTGTTGTTCAGGGTTGGTATACCTGAGCTGGGCAGTGGGGTGTTGTTGAGGGTTGGTATACCTGAGCTGGGTATTGGGGTGGTGTTGAGGGTTGGTATACCTGAGCTGGGTAGTGGGGTGGTGTTGAGGGTTGGTATATCTGAGCTGGGTAGTGGGGTGTTGTTGAGGGTTGGTATACCTGAGCTGGGCAGTGGGGTGTTGTTGAGGGTTGGTATACCTGAGCTGGGTAGTGGGGTGGTGTTGAGGGTTGTTATACCTGAACTGGGTAGTGGGGTGGTGTTGAGAGTTGGTGGGCCTGAGCTGGGTAGTGGGGTGGTGTTGAGGGTTGGTATATCTGACCTGGGTAGCGGGGTGGTGTTGAGGGTTGGTATACCTGAGCTGGGTAGTGGGGTGGTGTTGAGAGTTGGTGTGCCTGAGCTGGGTAGTGGGGTGGTATTGAGGGTTGGTGTGCCTGAGCTGGGAAGTGGGGTGGTGTTGAGGGTTGGTGTGCCTGAGCTGGGTATTGGGGTGGTGTTGAGGGTTGGTGTGCTTGAGCTGGGAAGTGGGGTGGTGTTGAGGGTTGATATACCTGAGCTGGGTAGTGGGGTGGTGTTGAGGGTTGGTGTGCCTGAGCTGGGTAGTGGGGTGGTGTTGAGGGTTGGTATACCTGAGCTGGGCAGTGGGGTGGTGTTGAGGGTCAGTATACCTGAGCTGGGTAGTTGGGTGGTGTTGAGGGTTGGTATACCTGAGCTGGGTAGTGGGGTGGTGTTGAGGGTTGGTATATCTGAGCTGGGTAGTGGGGTGTTGTTGAGGGTTGGTATACCTGAGCTGGGCAGTGGGGTGTTGTTGAGGGTTGGTATACCTGAGCTGGGCAGTGGGGTGTTGTTGAGGGTTGGTATACCTGAGCTGGGTAGTGGGGTGGTGTTGAGGGTTGGTATACCTGAGCTGGGTAGTGGGGTGGTGTTGAGGGTTGGTATACCTGAACTGGGTAGTGGGGTGGTGTTGAGAGTTGGTGGGCCTGAGCTGGGTAGTGGGGTGGTGTTGAGGGTTGGTATATCTGAGCTGGGTAGTGGGGTGGTGTTGAGGGTTGGTATACCTGAGCTGGGTAGTGGGGTGGTGTTGAGAGTTGGTGTGCCTGAGCTGGGTAGTGGGGTGGTATTGAGGGTTGGTGTGCCTGAGCTGGGAAGTGGGGTGGTGTTGAGGGTTGGTGTGCCTGAGCTGGGTATTGGGGTGGTGTTGAGGGTTGGTGTGCTTGAGCTGGGTAGTGGGGTGGTGTTGGGGGTTGGTGTGCCTGAGCTGGGTAGTGGGGTGGTGTTGACGGTTGGTGTGCCTGAGCTGGGTAGTGGGGTGGTGTTGAGGGATTGTATACCTAAGCTGGATAGTGGGGTGGTGTTGAAGGTTGGTATACCTGAGCTGGGTAGTGGGGTGGTGTTAAGGGTTGATATACCTGAGATGGGTAGTGGGGTGGTGTTGAGGGATTGTATACCTGAGCTGGGTAGTGGGGTGGTGTTGAGAGTTGGTGTGCCTGAGCTGGGTAGTGGGGTGGTGTTGAGGGTTGATATACCTGAGCTGGGTAGTGGGGTGGTGTTGAGGGATGGTATACCTGAGCTGGGTAGTGGGGTGGTGTTGAGGGTTGATATACCTGAGCTGGGTAGTGGGCTGGTGTTGAGGGTTGGTGTGCCTGAGCTGGGAAGTGGGGTGGTGTTGAAGGTTGGTGTGCCTGAGCTGGGAAGTGGGGTGGTGTTGAGGGTTGGTGTGCCTGAGCTGGGAAGTGGGGTGGTGTTGAGGGTTGGTATGCCTGTGCTGGGTAATGGGGTGGTGTTGAGGGTTGGTGTGCCTGAGCTGGGCAGTGGGGTGGTGTTGAGGGTTGGTGTGCTTGAGCTGGGAAGTGGGGTGGTGTTGAGGGTTGGTGTGCCTGAGCTGGGAAGTGGGGTGGTGTTGAGGGTTGGTGTGCCTGAGCTGGGTAGTGGGGTGGTATTGAGGGTTGGTGTGCCTGAGCTGGGTAGTGGGGTGGTGTTGAGGGTTGGTATACCTGAGCTGGGTAGTGGGGTGGTGTTGAGGGTTGGTGTGCCTTAGCTGGGTAGTGGGGTGGTTTTTGAGGGGTGGTATGCCTGAGCTGGGTAGTGGGGTGGTTTTGAGGGTTGGTGTGCTTGAGCTGGGCAGTGGGGTGGTGTCGAGGGTTGGTATACCTGAGCTGGGTAGTGGGGTGGTGTTGAGGTTTGGTATACCTGAGCTGGGTAGTGGGGTGGTGTTGAGGGTTGGTGTGCTTGAGCTGGGTAGTGGGGTGGTGTTGAGGGTTGGTATACCTGAGCTGGGTAGTGGGCTGGTGTTGAGGGTTGGTGTGCCTGAGCTGGGTAGTGGGGTGGTGTTGAGGGTTGGTGTGCTTGAGCTGGGTAGTGGGGTGGTGTTGAATTTTGGTATGCTTGAGCTGGGTAGTGGGGTGGTGTTGAGGGTTGGTATACCTGAGTTGGGTAGTGGGGTGGTGTTGAGGGTTGGTATACCTGAGCTGGGTAGTGGGGTGGTGTTGAGGGTTGGTGTGCCTGAGCTGGTTAGTGGGGTGGTGTTGAGGGTTGGTATACCTGAGCTGGGTAGTGGGGTGGTGTTGAGGGTTGGTATACCTGAGCTGGGTAGTGGGGTGGTGTTGAGGGTTGGTGTGCTTGAGCTGGGTAGTGGGGTGATGTTGAGGGTTGAAGTGCCTGAGCTGGGTAGTGGGGTGGTGTTGAGAGTTGGTGTGCCTGAGCTGGGTATCTGGGTGGTGTTGAGAGTTGGTGTACCTGAGCTGGGTAGTGGGGTGTTGTTCAGGGTTGGTATACCTGAGCTGGGCAGTGGGGTCTTGTTGAGGGTTGGTATACCTGAGCTGGGTATTGGGGTGGTGTTGAGGGTTGGTATACCTGAGCTGGGTAGTGGGGTGGTGTTGAGGGTTGGTATATCTGAGCTGGGTAGTGGGGTGTTATGAGGGTTGGTATACCTGAGCTGGGCAGTGGGGTGTTGTTGAGGGTTGGTATACCTGAGCTGGGTAGTGGGGTGGTGTTGAGGGTTGGTATACCTGAACTGGGTAGTGGGGTGGTGTTGAGAGTTGGTGGGCCTGAGCTGGGTAGTGGGGTGGTGTTGAGGGTTGGTATATCTGAGCTGGGTAGTGGGGTGTTGTTGAGGGTTGGTATACCTGAGCTGGGCAGTGGGGTGTTGTTGAGGGTTGGTATACCTGAGCTGGGTAGTGGGGTGGTGTTGAGGGTTGGTATATCTGATCTGGGCAGTGGGGTGTTGTTGAGGGTTGGTATACCTGAGCTGGGTAGTGGGGTGGTGTTGAGGGTTGGTATACCTGAGCTGGGTAGTGGGGTGGTGTTGAGGGTTGGTATACCTGAGCTGGGTAGTGGGGTGGTGTTGAGGGTTGGTATATCTGAGCTGGGTAGTGGGGTGTTGTTGAGGGTTGGTATACCTGAGCTGGGCAGTGGGGTGTTGTTGAGGGTTGGTATACCTGAGCTGGGTAGTGGGGTGGTGTTGAGGGTTGGTATACCTGAGTGGGTAGTGGGGTGGTGTTGAGAGTTGGTGTGCCTGAGCTGGGTAGTGGGGTGGTATTGAGGGTTGGTGTGCCTGAGCTGGGAAGTGGGGTGGTGTTGAGGGTTGGTGTGCCTGAGCTGGGTATTGGGGTGGTGTTGAGGGTTGGTGTGCTTGAGCTGGGAAGTGGGGTGGTGTTGAGGGTTGATATACCTGAGCTGGGTAGTGGGGTGGTGTTGAGGGTTGGTGTGCCTGAGCTGGGTAGTGTGGTGGTATTGAGTGTTGGTGTGCTTCAGCTGGGTAGTGGGGTGGAGTTGAGGGTTGGTGTGCTTGAGCTGGGTAGTGGGGTGGTGTTGAGGGTTGGTGTGCTTGAGCTGGGAAGTGGGGTGGTGTTGAGGGTTGGTGTGCTTGAGCTGGGTAGTGGGGTGGTGTTGAGCGTTGGTGTGCCTGAGCTGGGAAGTGGGGTGGTGTTGAGGGTTGATATACCTGAGCTGGGCAGTGGGTGGTGTTGAGGGTTGGTGTGCTTGAGCTAGAAAGCGGGGTGGTGTTGAGGGTTGGTATACCTGAGCTGGGTATTGGGGTGGTGTTGAGGGTTGGCGTGCTTGAGCTGGGAAGTGGGGTGGTGTTGAGGGTTGGTGTGCCTGAGATGGGTAGTGGGGTGGTGTTGACGGTTGGTGTTCTTGAGCTGGGAAGTGGGGTGGTGTTGAGGGTTGGAGTGCTTTAGTGGGTATTGGGGTGGTGTTGAGGGTTTGTGTGCTTGAGCTGGGTAGTGGGGTGGTGTTGAGGGTTGGTGTGCCTGAGCTGGGTAGTGGGGTGGTGTTGAGGGTTGGTGTGCTTGATCTGGGAAGTGGGGTGGTGTTGAGGGTTGGTGTGCCTGAGCTGGGTAGTGGGGTGGTGTTGAGGGTTGGTATACCTGAGCGGGGCAGTGGGGTGGTGTTGAGGGTTGGTATACCTGAGCGGGGCAGTGGGGTGGTGTTGAGGGTTGGTGTGCCTGAGCTGGGTAGTGGGGTGGTGTTGAGAGTTGGTGTGCCTGAGCTGGGTAGTGGGGTGGTGTTGAGGGTTGGTATACCTGAGCTGGGTAGTGGGGTGGTGTTGAGGGTTGGTGTGCCTGAGCTGGGTAGTGGGGTGGTGTTGAGGGTTGGTGTGCCTGAGCTGGGTAGTGGGGTGGTGTTGAGGGTTGGTATACCTGAGCTGGGTAGTGGGGTGGTGTTGAGGGTTGGTATACCTGAGCTGGGTAGTGGGGTGGTGTTGAGGGATGGTATACCTGAGCTGGGTAGTGGGGTGGTGTTGAGGGTTGGTATACCTGAGCTGGGTAGTGGGGTGGTGTTGAGGGTCAGTATACCTGAGCTGGGTAGTGGGGTGGTGTTGAGAGTCAGTATACCCGAGCTGGGTAGTGGGGTGGTGTTGAGGGTTGGTATACATGAGCTGGGTAGTTGGGTGGTGTTGAGGGTTGATATACCTGAGCTGGGTAGTGGGGTGGTGTTGAGGGATGGTATACCTGATCTGGGTAGTGGGGTGCTGTTGAGAGTTGGTGTGCCTGAGCTGGGTAGTGGGGTGGTGTTGAGGGTTGGTGTGCCTGAGCTGGGTAGTGGGGTGGTGTTGAGGGTTGGTGTGCCTGAGCTGGGTAGTGGGGTGGTGTTGAGGGATTGTATACCTAAGCTGGATAGTGGGGTGGTGTTGAAGGTTGGTATACCTGAGCTGGGTAGTGGGGTGGTGTTAAGGGTTGATATACCTGAGATGGGTAGTGGGGTGGTGTTGAGGGATTGTATACCTGAGCTGGGTAGTGGGGTGGTATTGAGAGTTGGTGTGCCTGAGCTGGGTAGTGGGGTGGTGTTGAGGGTTGATATACCTGAGCTGGGTAGTGGGGTGGTGTTGAGGGATGGTATACCTGAGCTGGGTAGTGGGGTGGTGTTGAGGGTTGATATACCTGAGCTGGGTAGTGGGCTGGTGTTGAGGGTTGGTGTGCCTGAGCTGGGAAGTGGGGTGGTGTTGAAGGTTGGTGTGCCTGAGCTGGGAAGTGGGGTGATGTTGAGGGTTGGTGTGCCTGAGCTGGGAAGTGGGGTGGTGTTGAGGGTTGGTATGCCTGTGCTGGGTAATGGGGTGGTGTTGAGGGTTGGTGTGCCTGAGCTGGGCAGTGGGGTGGTGTTGAGGGTTGGTGTGCTTGAGCTGGGAAGTGGGGTGGTGTTGAGGGTTGGTGTGCCTGAGCTGGGAAGTGGGGTGGTGTTGAGGGTTGGTGTGCCTGAGCTGGGTAGTGGGGTGGTATTGAGGGTTGGTGTGCCTGAGCTGGGTAGTGGGGTGGTGTTGAGGGTTTGTATACCTGAGCTGGGTAGTGGGGTGGTGTTGAGGGTTGGTGTGCCTTAGCTGGGTAGTGGGGTGGTTTTTGAGGGGTGGTATGCCTGAGCTGGGTAGTGGGGTGGTTTTGAGGGTTGGTGTGCTTGAGCTGGGCAGTGGGGTGGTGTCGAGGGTTGGTATACCTGAGCTGGGTAGTGGGGTGGTGTTGAGGTTTGGTATACCTGAGCTGGGTAGTGGGGTGGTGTTGAGGGTTGGTGTGCTTGAGCTGGGTAGTGGGGTGGTGTTGAGGGTTGGTATACTTGAGCTGGGTAGTGGGCTGGTGTTGAGGGTTGGTGTGCCTGAGCTGGGTAGTGGGGTGGTGTTGAGGGTTGGTGTGCTTGAGCTGGGTAGTGGGGTGGTGTTGAATTTTGGTATGCTTGAGCTGGGTAGTGGGGTGGTGTTGAGGGTTGGTATACCTGAGTTGGGTAGTGGGGTGGTGTTGAGGGTTGGTATACCTGAGCTGGGTAGTGGGGTGGTGTTGAGGGTTGGTGTGCCTGAGCTGGTTAGTGGGGTGGTGTTGAGGGTTGGTATACCTGAGCTGGGTAGTGGGGTGGTGTTGAGGGTTGGTATACCTGAGCTGGGTAGTGGGGTGGTGTTGAGGGTTGGTGTGCTTGAGCTGGGTAGTGGGGTGATGTTGAGGGTTGAAGTGCCTGAGCTGGGTAGTGGGGTGGTGTTGAGAGTTGGTGTGCCTGAGCTGGGTATCTGGGTGGTGTTGAGAGTTGGTGTACCTGAGCTGGGTAGTGGGGTGTTGTTCAGGGTTGGTATACCTGAGCTGGGCAGTGGGGTCTTGTTGAGGGTTGGTATACCTGAGCTGGGTATTGGGGTGGTGTTGAGGGTTGGTATACCTGAGCTGGGTAGTGGGGTGGTGTTGAGGGTTGGTATATCTGAGCTGGGTAGTGGGGTGTTATGAGGGTTGGTATACCTGAGCTGGGCAGTGGGGTGTTGTTGAGGGTTGGTATACCTGAGCTGGGTAGTGGGGTGGTGTTGAGGGTTGGTATACCTGAACTGGGTAGTGGGGTGGTGTTGAGAGTTGGTGGGCCTGAGCTGGGTAGTGGGGTGGTGTTGAGGGTTGGTATATCTGAGCTGGGTAGTTGGGTGTTGTTGAGGGTTGGTATACCTGAGCTGGGCAGTGGGGTGTTGTTGAGGGTTGGTATACCTGAGCTGGGTAGTGGGGTGGTGTTGAGGGTTGGTATATCTGATCTGGGCAGTGGGGTGTTGTTGAGGGTTGGTATACCTGAGCTGGGTAGTGGGGTGGTGTTGAGGGTTGGTATACCTGAGCTGGGTAGTGGGGTGGTGTTGAGGGTTGGTATACCTGAGCTGGGTAGTGGGGTGGTGTTGAGGGTTGGTATATCTGAGCTGGGTAGTGGGGTGTTGTTGAGGGTTGGTATACCTGAGCTGGGCAGTGGGGTGTTGTTGAGGGTTGGTATACCTGAGCTGGGTAGTGGGGTGGTGTTGAGGGTTGGTATACCTGAGTGGGTAGTGGGGTGGTGTTGAGAGTTGGTGTGCCTGAGCTGGGTAGTGGGGTGGTATTGAGGGTTGGTGTGCCTGAGCTGGGAAGTGGGGTGGTGTTGAGGGTTGGTGTGCCTGAGCTGGGTATTGGGGTGGTGTTGAGGGTTGGTGTGCTTGAGCTGGGAAGTGGGGTGGTGTTGAGGGTTGATATACCTGAGCTGGGTAGTGGGGTGGTGTTGAGGGTTGGTGTGCCTGAGCTGGGTAGTGTGGTGGTATTGAGTGTTGGTGTGCTTCAGCTGGGTAGTGGGGTGGAGTTGAGGGTTGGTGTGCTTGAGCTGGGTAGTGGGGTGGTGTTGAGGGTTGGTGTGCTTGAGCTGGGAAGTGGGGTGGTGTTGAGGGTTGGTGTGCTTGAGCTGGGTAGTGGGGTGGTGTTGAGCGTTGGTGTGCCTGAGCTGGGTAGTGGGGTGGTGTTGAGGGTTTGTATACCTGAGCTGGGTAGTGGGGTGGTGTTGAGGGTTGGTGTGCCTTAGCTGGGTAGTGGGGTGGTTTTTGAGGGGTGGTATGCCTGAGCTGGGTAGTGGGGTGGTTTTGAGGGTTGGTGTGCTTGAGCTGGGCAGTGGGGTGGTGTCGAGGGTTGGTATACCTGAGCTGGGTAGTGGGGTGGTGTTGAGGTTTGGTATACCTGAGCTGGGTAGTGGGGTGGTGTTGAGGGTTGGTGTGCTTGAGCTGGGTAGTGGGGTGGTGTTGAGGGTTGGTATACCTGAGCTGGGTAGTGGGCTGGTGTTGAGGGTTGGTGTGCCTGAGCTGGGTAGTGGGGTGGTGTTGAGGGTTGGTGTGCTTGAGCTGGGTAGTGGGGTGGTGTTGAATTTTGGTATGCTTGAGCTGGGTAGTGGGGTGGTGTTGAGGGTTGGTATACCTGAGTTGGGTAGTGGGGTGGTGTTGAGGGTTGGTATACCTGAGCTGGGTAGTGGGGTGGTGTTGAGGGTTGGTGTGCCTGAGCTGGTTAGTGGGGTGGTGTTGAGGGTTGGTATACCTGAGCTGGGTAGTGGGGTGGTGTTGAGGGTTGGTATACCTGAGCTGGGTAGTGGGGTGGTGTTGAGGGTTGGTGTGCTTGAGCTGGGTAGTGGGGTGATGTTGAGGGTTGAAGTGCCTGAGCTGGGTAGTGGGGTGGTGTTGAGAGTTGGTGTGCCTGAGCTGGGTATCTGGGTGGTGTTGAGAGTTGGTGTACCTGAGCTGGGTAGTGGGGTGTTGTTCAGGGTTGGTATACCTGAGCTGGGCAGTGGGGTCTTGTTGAGGGTTGGTATACCTGAGCTGGGTATTGGGGTGGTGTTGAGGGTTGGTATACCTGAGCTGGGTAGTGGGGTGGTGTTGAGGGTTGGTATATCTGAGCTGGGTAGTGGGGTCTTATGAGGGTTGGTATACCTGAGCTGGGCAGTGGGGTGTTGTTGAGAGTTGGTATACCTGAGCTGGGTAGTGGGGTGGTGTTGAGGGTTGGTATACCTGAACTGGGTAGTGGGGTGGTGTTGAGAGTTGGTGGGCCTGAGCTGGGTAGTGGGGTGGTGTTGAGGGTTGGTATATCTGAGCTGGGTAGTGGGGTGTTGTTGAGGGTTGGTATACCTGAGCTGGGTAGTGGGGTGGTGTTGAGGGTTGGTATATCTGATCTTGGCAGTGGGGTGTTGTTGAGGGTTGGTATACCTGAGCTGGGTAGTGGGGTGGTGTTGAGGGTTGGTATACCTGAGCTGGGTAGTGGGGTGGTGTTGAGGGTTGGTATACCTGAGCTGGGTAGTGGGGTGGTGTTGAGGGTTGGTATATCTGAGCTGGGTAGTGGGGTGTTGTTGAGGGTTGGTATACCTGAGCTGGGCAGTGGGGTGTTGTTGAGGGTTGGTATACCTGAGCTGGGTAGTGGGGTGGTGTTGAGAGTTGGTGTGCCTGAGCTGGGTATCTGGGTGGTGTTGAGAGTTGGTGTACCTGAGCTGGGTAGTGGGGTGTTGTTCAGGGTTGGTATACCTGAGCTGGGCAGTGGGGTCTTGTTGAGGGTTGGTATACCTGAGCTGGGTATTGGGGTGGTGTTGAGGGTTGGTATACCTGAGCTGGGTAGTGGGGTGGTGTTGAGGGTTGGTATATCTGAGCTGGGTAGTGGGGTCTTATGAGGGTTGGTATACCTGAGCTGGGCAGTGGGGTGTTGTTGAGAGTTGGTATACCTGAGCTGGGTAGTGGGGTGGTGTTGAGGGTTGGTATACCTGAACTGGGTAGTGGGGTGGTGTTGAGAGTTGGTGGGCCTGAGCTGGGTAGTGGGGTGGTGTTGAGGGTTGGTATATCTGAGCTGGGTAGTGGGGTGTTGTTGAGGGTTGGTATACCTGAGCTGGGTAGTGGGGTGGTGTTGAGGGTTGGTATATCTGATCTTGGCAGTGGGGTGTTGTTGAGGGTTGGTATACCTGAGCTGGGTAGTGGGGTGGTGTTGAGGGTTGGTATACCTGAGCTGGGTAGTGGGGTGGTGTTGAGGGTTGGTATACCTGAGCTGGGTAGTGGGGTGGTGTTGAGGGTTGGTATATCTGAGCTGGGTAGTGGGGTGTTGTTGAGGGTTGGTATACCTGAGCTGGGCAGTGGGGTGTTGTTGAGGGTTGGTATACCTGAGCTGGGTAGTGGGGTGGTGTTGAGGGTTGGTATACCTGAGTGGGTAGTGGGGTGGTGTTGAGGGTTGGTGTGCCTGAGCTGGGTAGTGGGGTGGTGTTGAGGGTTGGTGTGCCTGAGCTGGGTAGTGGGGTGGTGTTGAGGGTTGGTATACCTGAGCTGGGTAGTGGGGTGGTGTTGAGGGTTGGTATACCTGAGCTGGGTAGTGGGGTGGTGTTGAGGGATGGTATACCTGAGCTGGGTAGTGGGGTGGTGTTGAGGGTTGGTATACCTGAGCTGGTTAGTGGGGTGGTGTTGAGGGTCAGTATACCTGAGCTGGGTAGTGGGGTGGTGTTGAGAGTCAGTATACCTGAGCTGGGTAGTGGGGTGGTGTTGAGGGTTGGTATACATGAGCTGGGTAGTTGGGTGGTGTTGAGGGTTGATATACCTGAGCTGGGTAGTGGGGTGGTGTTGAGGGATGGTATACCTGATCTGGGTAGTGGGGTGGTGTTGAGAGTTGGTGTGCCTGAGCTGGGTAGTGGGGTGGTGTTGAGGGTTGGTGTGCCTGAGCTGGGTAGTGGGGTGGTGTTGAGGGTTGGTGTGCCTGAGCTGGGTAGTGGGGTGGTGTTGAGGGATTGTATACCTGAGCTGGGTAGTGGGGTGGTGTTGAAGGTTGGTATACCTGAGCTGGGTAGTGGGGTGGTGTTAAGGGTTGATATACCTGAGATGGGTAGTGGGGTGGTGTTGAGGGATTGTATACCTGAGCTGGGTAGTGGGGTGGTGTTGAGAGTTGGTGTGCCTGAGCTGGGTAGTGGGGTGGTGTTGAGGGTTGATATACCTGAGCTGGGTAGTGGGGTGGTGTTGAGGTATGGTATACCTGAGCTGGGTAGTGGGGTGGTGTTGAGGGTTGATATACCTGAGCTGGGTAGTGGGCTGGTGTTGAGGGTTGGTGTGCCTGAGCTGGGAAGTGGGGTGGTGTTGAAGGTTGGTGTGCCTGAGCTGGGAAGTGGGGTGGTGTTGAGGGTTGGTGTGCCTGAGCTGGGTAGTGGGGTGGTGTTGAGGGTTGGTGTGCTTGAGCTGGGAAGTGGGGTGGTGTTGAGGGTGTGTGTGCCTGAGCGGGGAAGTGGGGTGGTGTTGAGTGTTGGTGTGCCTGAGCTGGGTAGTGGGGTGGTGTTGAGGGTTGGTGTGCTTGAGCTGGGAAGTAGGGTGGTGTTGAGGGTTGGTGTGCCTGAGCTGGGTAGTGGGGTGGTGTTGAGGGTTGGTGTGCCTGAGCTGGGTAGTGGGGTGGTGTTGAGGGTTGGTGTGCCTGAGTGGGTAGTGGGGTGGTGTTGAGGGTTGGTGTGCTTGAGCTGGGAAGTAGGGTGGTGTTGAGGGTTGGTGTGCCTGAGCTGGGTAGTGGGGTGGTGTTGAGGGTTGGTGTGCCTGAGCGGGGAAGTGGGGTGGTGTTGAGTGTTGGTGTGCCTGAGCTGGGTAGTGGGGTGGTGTTGAGGGTTGATATACCTGAGCTGAGTAGTGGGGTGGTGTTGAGGGTTGCTGTGCCTGAACTGGGTAGTGGTGTGGTATTGAGGGTCAGTATACCTGAGCTGGGTAGTGGGGTGGTGTTGAGGGTTGGTGTGCCTGAGCTGGGTAGTGGGGTGGTGTTGAGGGTTGGTATACCTGAGCTGAGTAGTGGGGTGGTGTTGAGGGTTGGTGTGCCTGAACTGGGTAGTGGTGTGGTGTTGAGGGTCAGTATACCTGAGCTGGGTAGTTGGGTGGTGTTGAGGGTTGGTGTGCCTGAGCTGGGTAGTGGGGTGGTGTTTAGGGTTGGTATACCTGAGCTGGGCAGTGGGGTGGTGTTGAGGGTCAGTATAACTGAGCTGGGTAGTGGGGTGGCGTTGAGGGTCAGTATGTCTGAGCTGGGTAATGGAGTGGTGTTGAGGGTTGATATACCTGAGCTGGGTAGTGGGGTGGTGTTGAGTGTTGGTGTGCTTGAGCTGGGAAGTGGGGTGGTGTTGAGGTTTGGTATACCTGAGCTGGGTAGTGGGGTGGTGTTGAGGGTTAGTATACCTGTGCTGGGTAGTGGGGTGGTGTTGAGGGTAGGTATACCTGAGCTGGGTAGTGGGGTGGTGTTGAGGGTTGGTGTGCCTGAGCTGGGTAGTGGGGTGGTGTTGAGGGTTGGTGTGCCTGAACTGGGTAGTGTGGTGGTGTTGAGGGTTGTTGTGCCTGAGCTGGGTAGTGGGGTGGTGTTGAGGGTTGGTATGCCTGAGCTGGGTAGTGGGGTGGTGTTGAGGGTTGGTGTGCCTGAGCTGGGAAGTGGGGTGGTTTTGAGGGTTGGTGTGCCTGAGCTGGGAAGTGGGGTGTTGTTGATGTTGGTGTGCCTGAGCTGGGTAGTGGGGTGGTATTGAGGGTTGGTGTGCCTGAGCTGGGTAGTGGGGTGGTGTTGAGGGTTGGTGTGCTTGAGCTGGGAAGTGGGGTGGTGTCTAGGGTTGGTATACCTGAGCTGGGTAGTGGGGTGATGTTGAGTGTTGGTGTGCCTGAACTGGGTAGTGGGGTGGTGTTGAGGGTTGTTGTGCCTGAGCTGGGTAGTGGGGTGGTGTTGAGGGTTGGTATGCCTGAGCTGGGAAGTGGGGTGGTATTGAGGGTTGGTGTGCCTGAGCTGGGTAGTGGGTGGTGTTGAGGGTTGGTATACCTGAGCTGGGTAGTGGGGTGGTGTTGAGGGTTGGTGTGCCTGAGTTGGGTAGTGGGGTGGTGTTGAGGGTTGGTGTGCCTGAGCTGGGAAGTTGGCTGGTGTTGAGGGTTGGTGTGCCTGAGCTGGGAAGTGGGGTGGTATTGAGGGTTGGTGTGCCTGAGCTGGGAAGTGGGGTGGTGTTGAGGGTTGGTATGCCTGTGCTGGGGAGTGGGGTGGTGTTGAGGGTTGGTGTGCCTGAGTTGGGTAGTGGGGTGGTGTTGAGGGTTGGTGTGCCTTAGCTGGGAAGTGGGGTGGTGTTGAGGGTTGGTGTGCCTGAGCTGGGTAGTGGGGTGGTATTGAGGGTTGGTGTGCCTGAGCTGGGAAGTGGGGTGGTGTTGAGGGTTGGTATGCCTGTGCTGGGTAGTGGGGTGGTGTTGAGGGTTGGTGTGCCTGAGCTGGGAAGTGGGGTGGTGTTGAGGGTTGGTATGCCTGTGCTGGGTAATGGGGTGGTGTTGAGGGTTGGTGTGCCTGAGCTGGGCAGTGGGGTGGTGTTGAGGGTTGGTGTGCTTGAGCTGGGAAGTGGGGTGGTGTTGAGGGTTGGTGTGCCTGAGCTGGGAAGTGGGGTGGTGTTGAGGGTTGGTGTGCCTGAGCTGGGTAGTGGGGTGGTATTGTGGGTTGGTGTGCCTGAGCTGGGTAGTGGGGTGGTGTTGAGGGTTTGTATACCTGAGCTGGGTAGTGGGGTGGTGTTGAGGGTTGGTGTGCCTTAGCTGGGTAGTGGGGTGGTTTTTGAGGGGTGGTATGCCTGAGCTGGGTAGTGGGGTGGTTTTGAGGGTTGGTGTGCTTGAGCTGGGCAGTGGGGTGGTGTCGAGGGTTGGTATACCTGAGCTGGGTAGTGGGGTGGTGTTGAGGTTTGCTATACCTGAGCTGGGTAGTGGGGTGGTGTTGAGGGTTGGTGTGCTTGAGCTGGGTAGTGGGGTGGTGTTGAGGGTTGGTATACCTGAGCTGGGTAGTGGGGTGGTGTTGAGGGTTGGTGTGCCTGAGCTGGGTAGTGGGGTGGTGTTGAGGGTTGGTGTGCTTGAGCTGGGTAGTGGGGTGGTGTTGAGGTTTGGTATGCTTGAGCTGGGTAGTGGGGTGGTGTTGAGGGTTGGTATACCTGAGTTGGGTAGTGGGGTGGTGTTGAGGGTTGGTATACCTGAGCTGGGTAGTGGGGTGGTGTTGAGGGTTGGTGTGCCTGAGCTGGGTAGTGGGGTGGTGTTGAGGGTTGGTATACCTGAGCTGGGTAGTGGGGTGGTGTTGAGGGTTGGTATACCTGAGCTGGGTAGTGGGGTGGTGTTGAGGGTTGGTATACCTGAGCTGGGTAGTGGGGTGGTGTTGAGGGTTGGTGTGCTTGATCTGGGTAGTGGGGTGATGTTGAGGGTTGAAGTGCCTGAGCTGGGTAGTGGGGTGGTGTTGAGGGTTGGTGTGCCTGAACTAGGTAGTGGGGTGGTGTTAAGGGTTGTTGTGCCTGAGCTGGGTAGTGGGGTGGTGTTGAGGGTTGGTGTGCCTGAGCTGGGTAGTGGGGTGGTGTTGAGGGTTGGTGTGCCTGAGCTGGGATGTGGGGTGGTGTTGAGGGTTGGTGTGCCTGAGCTGGGAAGTGGGGTGTTGTTGAGGGTTGGTGTGCCTGAGCTGGGTAGTGGGGTGGTGTTGAGAGTTGGTGTGCCTGAGCTGGGGAGTGGGGTGGTGTTGAGGGTTGGTGTGCCTGAGCTGGGTAGTGGGGTGGTGTTGAGGGTTGGTGTGCCTGAGCTGGGAAGTGGGCTGGTGTTGAGGGTTGATGTGCCTGAGCTGGGTAGTGGGGTGGTGTTGAGGGTTGGTGTGCCTGAGCTGGGTAGTGGGGTGGTGTTGAGGGTTGATATACCTGAGCTCGGTAGTGGGGTGGTGTTGAGGGTTGATGTGCCTGAGCTGGGCAGTGGGGTGGTGTTGAGGGTTGATATACCTGAGCTGGGTAGTGGGGTGGTGTTGAGGGTTGGTGTGCTTGAGCTGGGCAGTGGGGTGGTGTTGAGGGTTGGTGTGCTTGAGCTGGGAAGTGGGGTGGTGTTGAGGGTTGGTGTGCCTGAGCTGGGTAGTGGGGTGGTGTTGAGGGTTGGTGTGCCTGAAGTGGGTAGTGGGGTGGTGTTGTGGGTTGGTATACCTGAGCTGGGTAGTGGGGTGGTGTTGAGGGTTGGTGTGCCTGAGCTGGGCAGTGGGGTGGTGTTGAGGGTTGATATACCTGAGCTGGGTAGTGGGGTGGTGTTGAGGGTTGGTGTGCCTGAGCTGGGATGTGGGGTGGTGTTGAGGGTTGATATACCTGAGCTGGGGAGTGGGGTGGTGTTGAGGGTTGGTGTGCTTGAGCCGGGTAGTGGGGTGGTGTTGAGGGATGATATACCTGAGCTGGGGAGTGGGGTGGTGTTGAGGGTTGGTGTGCTTGAGCTGGGTAGTGGGGTGATGTTGAGGGTTGGTGTGCTTGAGCTGGGAAGTGGGGTGGTGTTGACGGTTGGTGTGCTTGAGCTGGGAAGTGGGGTGGTGTTGAGGGTTGGTGTGCTTGAGCTGGGTAGTGGTGTGATGTTGAGGGTTGGTGTGCCTGTGCTGGGTAATGGGGTGGTGTTGAGGGTTGGTGTGCCTGAGCTGGGTAGTGGGGTGGTGTTGAGGGTTGGTGTGCTTGAGCTGGGAAGTGGGGTGGTGTTGAGGGTGTGCGTGCCTGAGCTGGGAAGTGGGGTGGTGTTGAGGGTTGGTGTGCCTGAGCTGGGCAGTGGGTGGTGTTGAGGGTCAGTATACCTGAGCTGGGTAGTTGGGTGATGTTGAGGGTCACTATGTCTGAGCTGGGTAGTGGGGTGGTGTTGAGTGTTAGTGTGACTGAGCTGGGTAGTGGGGTGGTGTTGAGGGTTGGTGTGCTTGAGCTGGGTAGTTGGGTGGTGTTGAGGGTTGGTATACCTGAGCTGGGCAGTGGGGTGGTGTTGAGGGTCAGTATACCTGAGCTGGGTAGTTGGGTGGTGTTGAGGGTCAGTATGTCTGAGCTGGGTAGTGGGGTGGTGTTGAGTGTTGGTGTGACTGAGCTGGGTAGTGGGGTGGTGTTGAGGGTTGATATACCTGAGCTGGGTAGTGGGGTGGTGTTGAGGGTTGATGTGCCTGATCTGGATAGTGGGGTAGTGTTGAGGGTTGGTGTGCCTGAGCTGGCTAGTGGGGTGGTGTTGAGGGTTGATATACCTGAGCTGGGTAGTGGGGTGGTGTTGAGGGTTGATATACCTGAGCTGGGTAGTGGGGTGGTGTTGAGGGTTGATATACCTGAGCTGGGCAGTGGGGTGGTGTTGAGGGTTGGTGTGCTTGAGCTGGGAAGTGGGGTGGTGTTGAGGGTTGGTGTGCCTGATCTGGGTAGTGGGGTGGTGTTGAGGGTTGATATACCTGAGCTGGGTAGTGGGGTGGTGTTGAGGGTTGGTGTGCTTGAGCTGGGCAATGGGGTGGTGTTGAGGGTTGATATACCTGAGCTGGGCAGTGGGGTGGTGTTGAGGGTTGATATACCTGAGCTGGGTAGTGGGGTGGTGTTGAGGGTTGATATACCTGAGCTGGGTAGTGGGGTGGTGTTGAGGGTTGATATACCTGAGCTGGGTAGTGGGGTGGTGTTGAGGGTTGATATACCTGAGTTGGGTAGTGGGGTGGTATTGAGGGTTGGTGTGCCTGAGCTGGGAAGTGGGGTGGTGTTGAGGGTTGGTATGCCTGTGCTGGGTAGTGGGGTGGTGTTGAGGGTTGGTGTGCCTGAGTTGGGTAGTGGGGTGGTGTTGAGGGTTGGTGTGCCTTAGCTGGGAAGTGGGGTGGTGTTGAGGGTTGGTGTGCCTGAGCTGGGTAGTGGGGTGGTATTGAGGGTTGGTGTGCCTGAGCTGGGAAGTGGGGTGGTGTTGAGGGTTGGTATGCCTGTGCTGGGTAGTGGGGTGGTGTTGAGGGTTGGTGTGCCTGAGCTGGGAAGTGGGGTGGTGTTGAGGGTTGGTATGCCTGTGCTGGGTAATGGGGTGGTGTTGAGGGTTGGTGTGCCTGAGCTGGGCAGTGGGGTGGTGTTGAGGGTTGGTGTGCTTGAGCTGGGAAGTGGGGTGGTGTTGAGGGTTGGTGTGCCTGAGCTGGGAAGTGGGGTGGTGTTGAGGGTTGGTGTGCCTGAGCTGGGTAGTGGGGTGGTATTGTGGGTTGGTGTGCCTGAGCTGGGTAGTGGGGTGGTGTTGAGGGTTTGTATACCTGAGCTGGGTAGTGGGGTGGTGTTGAGGGTTGGTGTGCCTTAGCTGGGTAGTGGGGTGGTTTTTGAGGGGTGGTATGCCTGAGCTGGGTAGTGGGGTGGTTTTGAGGGTTGGTGTGCTTGAGCTGGGCAGTGGGGTGGTGTCGAGGGTTGGTATACCTGAGCTGGGTAGTGGGGTGGTGTTGAGGTTTGCTATACCTGAGCTGGGTAGTGGGGTGGTGTTGAGGGTTGGTGTGCTTGAGCTGGGTAGTGGGGTGGTGTTGAGGGTTGGTATACCTGAGCTGGGTAGTGGGGTGGTGTTGAGGGTTGGTGTGCCTGAGCTGGGTAGTGGGGTGGTGTTGAGGGTTGGTGTGCTTGAGCTGGGTAGTGGGGTGGTGTTGAGGGTTGGTATACCTGAGTTGGGTAGTGGGGTGGTGTTGAGGGTTGGTATACCTGAGCTGGGTAGTGGGGTGGTGTTGAGGGTTGGTGTGCCTGAGCTGGGTAGTTGGGTGGTGTTGAGGGTTGGTATACCTGAGCTGGGTAGTGGGGTGGTGTTGAGGGTTGGTATACCTGAGCTGGGTAGTGGGGTGGTGTTGAGGGTTGGTATACCTGAGCTGGGTAGTGGGGTGGTGTTGAGGGTTGGTGTGCTTGATCTGGGTAGTGGGGTGATGTTGAGGGTTGAAGTGCCTGAGCTGGGTAGTGGGGTGGTGTTGAGGGTTGGTGTGCCTGAACTAGGTAGTGGGGTGGTGTTGAGGGTTGTTGTGCCTGAGCTGGGTAGTGGGGTGGTGTTGAGGGTTGGTGTGCCTGAGCTGGGTAGTGGGGTGGTGTTGAGGGTTGGTGTGCCTGAGCTGGGATGTGGGGTGGTGTTGAGGGTTGGTGTGCCTGAGCTGGGAAGTGGGGTGTTGTTGAGGGTTGGTGTGCCTGAGCTGGGTAGTGGGGTGGTGTTGAGAGTTGGTGTGCCTGAGCTGGGGAGTGGGGTGGTGTTGAGGGTTGGTGTGCCTGAGCTGGGTAGTGGGGTGGTGTTGAGGGTTGGTGTGCCTGAGCTGGGAAGTGGGCTGGTGTTGAGGGTTGATGTGCCTGAGCTGGGAAGTGGGGTGGTGTTGAGGGTTGGTGTGCCTGAGCTGGGTAGTGGGGTGGTGTTGAGGGTTGATATACCTGAGCTCGGTAGTGGGGTGGTGTTGAGGGTTGATGTGCCTGACCTGGGTAGTGGGGTGGTGTTGAGGGTTGGTGTGCCTGAGCTGGGTAGTGGGGTGGTGTTGAGGGTTGGTGTGCTTGAGCTGGGCAGTGGGGTGGTGTTGAGGGTTGGTGTGCTTGAGCTGGGAAGTGGGGTGGTGTTGAGGGTTGGTGTGCCTGAGCTGGGTAGTGGGGTGGTGTTGAGGGTTGGTGTGCCTGAAGTGGGTAGTGGGGTGGTGTTGTGGGTTGGTATACCTGAGCTGGGTAGTGGGGTGGTGTTGAGGGTTGGTGTGCCTGAGCTGGGCAGTGGGGTGGTGTTGAGGGTTGATATACCTGAGCTGGGTAGTGGGGTGGTGTTGAGGGTTGGTGTGCCTGAGCTGGGATGTGGGGTGGTGTTGAGGGTTGATATACCTGAGCTGGGGAGTGGGGTGGTGTTGAGGGTTGGTGTGCTTGAGCCGGGTAGTGGGGTGGTGTTGAGGGATGATATACCTGAGCTGGGGAGTGGGGTGGTGTTGAGGGTTGGTGTGCTTGAGCTGGGTAGTGGGGTGATGTTGAGGGTTGGTGTGCTTGAGCTGGGAAGTGGGGTGGTGTTGACGGTTGGTGTGCTTGAGCTGGGAAGTGGGGTGGTGTTGAGGGTTGGTGTGCTTGAGCTGGGTAGTGGTGTGATGTTGAGGGTTGGTGTGCCTGTGCTGGGTAATGGGGTGGTGTTGAGGGTTGGTGTGCCTGAGCTGGGTAGTGGGGTGGTGTTGAGGGTTGGTGTGCTTGAGCTGGGAAGTGGGGTGGTGTTGAGGGTGTGCGTGCCTGAGCTGGGAAGTGGGGTGGTGTTGAGGGTTGGTGTGCCTGAGCTGGGCAGTGGGTGGTGTTGAGGGTCAGTATACCTGAGCTGGGTAGTTGGGTGATGTTGAGGGTCACTATGTCTGAGCTGGGTAGTGGGGTGGTGTTGAGTGTTAGTGTGACTGAGCTGGGTAGTGGGGTGGTGTTGAGGGTTGGTGTGCTTGAGCTGGGTAGTTGGGTGGTGTTGAGGGTTGGTATACCTGAGCTGGGCAGTGGGGTGGTGTTGAGGGTCAGTATACCTGAGCTGGGTAGTTGGGTGGTGTTGAGGGTCAGTATGTCTGAGCTGGGTAGTGGGGTGGTGTTGAGTGTTGGTGTGACTGAGCTGGGTAGTGGGGTGGTGTTGAGGGTTGGTGTGCTTGAGCTGGGTAGTTGGGTGGTGTTGAGGGTTGGTGTGCCTGAGCTGGTTAGTGGGGTGGTGTTGAGGGTTGGTATACCTGAGCTGGGTAGTGGGGTGGTGTTGAGGGTTGGTATACCTGAGCTGGGCAGTGGTGTGGTGTTGAGGGTTGGTGTGCCTGAGCTGGGAAGTGGGGTGGTGTTGAGGGTTGGTGTGCCTGAGCTGGGTAGTGGGGTGGTGTTGAGGGTTGCTGTGCCTGAGCTGGGTAGTGGGGTGGTGTTGAGGGTTGGTGTGCCTGAGCTCGGAAGTGGGCTGGTGTTGAGGGTTGGTGTGCCTGAGCTGGGAAGTGGGCTGGTGTTGAGGGTTGGTGTGCCTGAGCTGGGTAGTGGGGTGGTGTTGAGGGTTGGTGTGCCTGAGCTGGGAAGTGGGGTGGTGTTGAGGGTTGGTGTGCCTGAGCTGGGTAGTGGGGTGGTGTTGAGGGTCAGTATACCTGAGCTGGGTAGTGGTGTGGTGTTGAGGGTCAGTATACCTGAGCTGGGTAGTGGGGTGGTGTTGAGGGTCAGTATACCTGAGCTGGGTAGTGGGGTGGTGTTGAGGGTTGGTGTGCCTGAGCTGGGTAGTGGGGTGGTGTTGAGGGTTGATATACCTGAGCTGGGTAGTGGGGTGGTGTTGAGGGTTGATGTGCCTGATCTGGATAGTGGGGTAGTGTTGAGGGTTGGTGTGCCTGAGCTGGCTAGTGGGGTGGTGTTGAGGGTTGATATACCTGAGCTGGGTAGTGGGGTGGTGTTGAGGGTTGATATACCTGAGCTGGGTAGTGGGGTGGTGTTGAGGGTTGATATACCTGAGCTGGGCAGTGGGGTGGTGTTGAGGGTTGGTGTGCTTGAGCTGGGCAATGGGGTGGTGTTGAGGGTTGATATACCTGAGCTGGGTAGTGGGGTGGTGTTGAGGGTTGATATACCTGAGCTGGGTAGTGGGGTGGTGTTGAGGGTTGATATACCTGAGCTGGGTAGTGGGGTGGTGTTGAGGGTTGATATACCTGAGCTGGGTAGTGGGGTGGTGTTGAGGGTTGATATACCTGAGTTGGGTAGTGGGGTGGTGTTGAGGGTTGGTGTGCTTGAGCTGGGCAATGGGGTGGTGTTGAGGGTTGATATACTTGAGCTGGGTAGTGGGGTGGTGTTGAGGGTTGGTGTGCTTTGACTGGGCAGTGGGGTGGTGTTTTGGGTTGGTGTGCTTGAGCTAGGTAGTGGGGTCGTGTTGAGGGTTGATGTACCTGAGTTGGGCAGGGGAGTGAGCTGCTGGTGGCCTACCAAAGGACCCAAATAGGTTGTGTTTAACACCTCTGTTGTCCAAACTCCCTCCACGTGTCCTCTTCACCAACTTGGGTTGGGTGTGAAAGTGAGAGCTCAGCATTATAACCAATGTAATGCTTGGATTACACTATCCTAAAGTACATATACTTGTGGCTGGGCACCACTTGTGGAACCAATCACCCGAAAATACTCCATTGAAATGAACTTACACTGTGAATTCCTTCGATGGAGCCAGCTCAACTCATCAAAGGGGCATGTATAGTACATAGAATAATGTACAAATATCAGGAAAGTGAATAGTGTATGAGTCATGATACACACACACAGATACACACACACATATGCGTGCCTGTGTAATGAGGGGGGATATCAGGTGTAGTGTTGGCAAATTTCAGGAAGCATGGAGGTTTTAAAGGATGCAGTATCCAGACAGATAACAACTGATGCAAGTAGTTTGTTCCATGCTTCAACTCTGAGTGTGAAAAGAATATTTCCGAAAGTCATGGGAGCTGTGTTGTTTTCTGATTTTGTAAACATGTCCACAGGTTTTAGACACATGGAATTCAAAAAGATGCTCAGGGTTGTTGTTGGAAATATGGTTAATATTCTTGTGGGTGTCTACCAAGTTAGTTGCCAGACGTTGGAGCTTTAATGTATCCAAGTAAGTAGTAAGTAATCCAGTGCCCTTTTTTTAATAATACTACTCCATTCATCTAAATATGTTACCTATACTTATTCCTGATGGTAAGCAATAAGTTTGTAGATAGTCATCAAGTTGTTAGCTTTATTCATTTTACTTTTAACAATTTGAAAATACAAATATGTTTTTATAATAGTTCATACACACAGAAACACTATAAAGGGTGTGGTAAATAAATATATACATAAACACCAGCTCCAAACACAATGGAACAACACTGTCACTGCCTCCGTCCCTCTCGCTTTCCCCATCTCTCACTATTATAAGCCAACGGGGGCCCACACACTGGTTGCCACATGGCCCCGGTAGACAGAATAAAGAAGGTGTTCCCCCGGAGAATGGTGAGGGAGACGTGTTGGAAGAACCATTCCAGCTTTTAAGGCCTGAGGGTAGCCAACTCTGGCAATGGTGGTGAGTAGGGCAGTGGTCCTAGGGCCAAGGACACCAGAAGTCTCCACTGCTACAGGGTGCTGATGGTGGTGGTGAGTAGGGCAGTGGTCCTAGGGCCAAGGACACCAGAAGTCTCCACTGCTATGGGGTGCTGTTGGTGGTGTGTAGGGAGGTGGTCCTAGGGCCAAGGACACCAGAAGTCTCCACTGATACGCGGTGCTGTTGGTGGTGTGTAGGGAGGTGGTCCTAGGGCCAAGGACACCAGAAGTCTCCACTGCTACGGGGGTACCGATGGTGGTGAGAAGGTTGGTGGTCCTATAAGCAATGAGCATGTTCAGTTTTATATGTAAGTCCAAAACTACATATCCTTGGTAAGATGACAGTCTACTAGTGAATTTGTTGACCTACAGCAGGCCTACATATCCTTGGTAAGATGACAGTCTACTAGTGAAGTTGTTGACCTACAGTAGTCCTACATATCCTTGGTAAGATGACAGTCTACTAGTGAAGCTGTTGACCTACAACAGTCGTACATATCCTTGGTAAGATGACAGTCTACTAGTGAAGTTGTTGACCTACAGCAGTCCTACATGTCCTTGGTAAGATGACAGTCTACTAGTGAAGTTGTTGACCTACAACAGTCCTACATATCCTTGGTAAGATGACAGTCTAGTAGTGAAGTTGTTGACCTACAACAGTCGTACATATCCTTGGTAAGATGACAGTCTACTAGTGAAGTTGTTGACCTACAGCAGTCCTACATGTCCTTGGTAAGATGACAGTCTACTAGTGAAGTTGTTGACCTACAACAGTCCTACATATCCTTGGTAAGATGACAGTCTAGTAGTGAAGTTGTTGACCTACAACAGTCCTACATATCCTTGGTAAGATGACAGTCTACTAGTGAAGTTGTTGACCTACAGCAGTCCTACAAATCCTTGGTAAGATGACAGTCTACTAGTGAAGTTGTTGACCTACAGCAGTCCTACATATCCTTGGTAAGATGACAGTCTACTAGTGAAGTTGACCTACAACAGTCCTACATGTCCTTGGTAAGATGACAGTCTACTAGTGAAGTTGTTGACCTACAACAGTCCTACATATCCTTGGTAAGATGACAGTCTACTAGTGAAGCTGTTGACCTACAACAGTCCTACATATACTTGGTAAGATGACAGTCTACTAGTGAAGTTGTTGACCTACAACAGTCCTACATGTCCTTGGTAAGATGACAGTCTACTAGTGAAGTTGTTGACCTACAGCAGTCCTACATATCCTTGGTAAGATGACAGTCTACTAGTGAAGCTGTTTACCTACAACAGTCCTACATGTCCTTGGTAAGATGACAGTCTACTAGTGAAGTTGTTGACCTACAGCAGTCCTACATGTCCTTGGTAAGATGACAGTCTACTAGTGAAGCTGTTGACCTACAACAGTCCTACATATCCTTGGTAAGATGACAGTCTACTAGTGAAGCTGTTGACCTACAACAGTCCTACATATCCTTGGTAAGATGACAGTCTACTAGTGAAGCTGTTGACCTACAACAGTCCTACTTGTCCTTGGTAAGATGAGAGTCTACTAGTGAAGTTGTTGACCTACAACAGTCCTACATATCCTTGGTAAGATGACAGTCTACTAGTGAAGCTGTTGACCTACAACAGTCCTACATGTCCTTGGTAAGATGACAGTCTACTAGTGAAGTTGTTGACGTAAAACAGTCCTACATATCCTTGGTAAGATGACAGTCTACTAGTGAAGCTGTTGACATACAACAGTCCAACATATCCTTGGTAAGATGACAGTCTACTAGTGAAGCTGTTGACCTACAACAGTCCTACATGTCCTTGGTAAGATGACAGTCTACTAGTGAAGTTGTTTACCTACAACGGTCCTACATATACTTGGTAAGATGACAGTCTACTAGTGAAGTTGTTGGCCTACAACAGTCCTACATATCCTTGGTAAGATGACAGTCTACTAGTGAAGTTGTTGACCTACAACAGTCCTACATATCCTTGGTAAGATGACAGTCTACTAGTGAAGTTGTTGACCTACAACAGTCCTACATATCCTTGGTAAGATGACAGTCTACTAGTGAAGTTGTTGACCTACAACAGTCCTACATATCCTTGGTAAGATGACAGTCTATTAGTGAAGTTGTTGACCTACAACAGTCCTACATATCCTTGGTAAGATGACAGTCTACTAGTGAAGATGTTGACCTACAACAGTCCTACATATCCTTGGTAAGATGACAGTCTACTAGTGAAGCTGTTGACCTCCAACAGTCCTACATATCCTTGGTAAGATGACAGTCTACTAGTGAAGTTGTTGACCTACAACAGTCCTACATATCCTTGGTAAGATGACAGTCTACTAGTGCAGTTGTTGACCTACAACAGTCCTACATATCCTTGGTAAGATGACAGTCTACTAGTGAAGCTGTTGACCTACAACAGTCCTACATATCCTTGGTAAGATGACAGTCTACTAGTGAAGCTGTTGACCTACAACAGTCCTACATATCCTTGGTAAGATGACAGTCTACTAGTGAAGCTGTTGACCTACAACAGTCCTACATATCCTTGGTAAGGTAACAGTCTACTAGTGAAGTTGTTGACCTACAGCAGTCCTACATATCCTTGGTAAGATGACAGTCTACTAGTGAAGTTGTTGACCTACAGTAGTCCTACATATCCTTGGTAAGATGACAGTCTACTAGTGAAGTTGTTGACCTACAGTAGTCCTACATATCCTTGGTAAGATGACAGTCTACTAGTGAAGTTGTTGACCTACAACAGTCCTACATATCCTTGGTAAGATGACAGTCTACTAGTGAAGTTGTTGACCTACAACAGTCCTACATATCCTTGGTAAGATAACAGTCTACTAGTGAAGTTGTTGACCTACAGTAGTCCTACATATCCTTGGTAAGATGACAGTCTACTAGTGAAGTTGTTGACCTACAACAGTCCTACATGTCCTTGGTAAGATGACAGGCTACTAGTGAAGTTGTTGACCTATAACAGTCCTACATATCCTTGGTAAGATGACAGTCTACTAGTGAAGTTATTGACTTACAACAGTCCTACATATCCTTGGTAAGATGACAGTCTACTAGTGAAGTTGTTGACCTACAGCAGTCCTACAAATCCTTGGTAAGATGACAGTCTACTAGTGAAGTTGTTGACATACAGCAGTCCTACATATCCTTGGTAAGATGACAGTCTACTAGTGAAGTTGACCTACAACAGTCCTACATGTCCTTGGTAAGATGACAGTCTACTAGTGAAGTTGTTGACCTACAACAGTCCTACATATCCTTGGTAAGATGACAGTCTACTAGTTAAGTTGTTGACCTACAACAGTCCTACATGTCCTTGGTAAGATGACAGTATACTAGTGAAGTTGTTGACCTACAGCAGTCCTACATATCCTTGGTAAGATGACAGTCTACTAGTGAAGCTGTTTACCTACAACAGTCTTACATGTCCTTGGTAAGATGACAGTCTACTAGTGAAGTTGTTGACCTACAGCAGTCCTACATGTCCTTGGTAAGATGACAGTCTACTAGTGAAGCTATTGACCTACAACAGTCCTACATATCCTTGGTAAGATGACAGTCTACTAGTGAAGCTGTTGACCTACAACAGTCCTACATACATGTCCTTGGTAAGATGACAGTCTACTAGTGAAGCTGTTGACCTACAACAGTCCTACATGTCCTTGGTAAGATGACAGTCTACTAGTGAAGATGTTGACCTACAACGGTCCTACATATACTTGGTAAGATGACAGTCTACTAGTGAAGTTGTTGGCCTACAACAGTCCTACATGTCCTTGGTAAGATGACAGTCTACTAGTGAAGCTGTTGACCTACAACAGTCCTACATGTCCTTGGTAAGATGACAGTCTACTAGTGAAGTTGTTGACCTACAACGGTCCTACATATACTTGGTAAGATGACAGTCTACTAGTGAAGTTGTTGGCCTACAACAGTCCTACATATCCTTGGTAAGATGACAGTCTACTAGTGAAGTTGTTGACCTACAACAGTCCTACATATCCTTGGTAAGATGACAGTCTACTAGTGAAGTTGTTGACCTACAACAGTCCTACATATCCTTGGTAAGATGACAGTCTACTAGTGAAGTTGTTGACCTACAACAGTCCTACATATCCTTGGTAAGATGACAGTCTATTAGTGAAGTTGTTGACCTACAACAGTCCTACATATCCTTGGTAAGATGACAGTCTACTAGTGAAGATGTTGACCTACAACAGTCCTACATATCCTTGGTAAGATGACAGTCTACTAGTGAAGCTGTTGACCTCCAACAGTCCTACATATCCTTGGTAAGATGACAGTCTACTAGTGAAGTTGTTGACCTACAACAGTCCTACATATCCTTGGTAAGATGACAGTCTACTAGTGCAGTTGTTGACCTACAACAGTCCTACATATCCTTGGTAAGATGACAGTCTACTAGTGAATCTGTTGACCTACAACAGTCCTACATATCCTTGGTAAGATGACAGTCTACTAGTGAAGCTGTTGACCTACAACAGTCCTACATATCCTTGGTAAGATGACAGTCTACTAGTGAAGCTGTTGACCTACAACAGTCCTACATATCCTTGGTAAGGTAACAGTCTACTAGTGAAGTTGTTGACCTATGCAGTCCTACATATCCTTGGTAAGATGACAGTCTACTAGTGAAGTTGTTGACCTACAGTAGTCCTACATATCCTTGGTAAGATGACAGTCTACTAGTGAAGTTGTTGACCTACAGTAGTCCTACATATCCTTGGTAAGATGACAGTCTACTAGTGAAGTTGTTGACCTACAACAGTCCTACATATCCTTGGTAAGATGACAGTCTACTAGTGAAGTTGTTGACCTACAACAGTCCTACATATCCTTGGTAAGATAACAGTCTACTAGTGAAGTTGTTGACCTACAGTAGTCCTACATATCCTTGGTAAGATGACAGTCTACTAGTGAAGTTGTTGACCTACAACAGTCCTACATGTCCTTGGTAAGATGACAGGCTACTAGTGAAGTTGTTGACCTATAACAGTCCTACATATCCTTGGTAAGATGACAGTCTACTAGTGAAGTTGTTGACTTACAACAGTCCTACATATCCTTGGTAAGATGACAGTCTACTAGTGAAGTTGTTGACCTACAGCAGTCCTACAAATCCTTGGTAAGATGACAGTCTACTAGTGAAGTTGTTGACATACAGCAGTCCTACATATCCTTGGCAAGATGACAGTCTACTAGTGAAGTTGACCTACAACAGTCCTACATGTCCTTGGTAAGATGACAGTCTACTAGTGAAGTTGTTGACCTACAACAGTCCTACATATCCTTGGTAAGATGACAGTCTACTAGTTAAGTTGTTGACCTACAACAGTCCTACATGTCCTTGGTAAGATGACAGTATACTAGTGAAGTTGTTGACCTACAGCAGTCCTACATATCCTTGGTAAGATGACAGTCTACTAGTGAAGCTGTTTACCTACAACAGTCTTACATGTCCTTGGTAAGATGACAGTCTACTAGTGAAGTTGTTGACCTACAGCAGTCCTACATGTCCTTGGTAAGATGACAGTCTACTAGTGAAGCTATTGACCTACAACAGTCCTACATATCCTTGGTAAGATGACAGTCTACTAGTGAAGCTGTTGACCTACAACAGTCCTACATACATGTCCTTGGTAAGATGACAGTCTACTAGTGAAGCTGTTGACCTACAACAGTCCTACATGTCCTTGGTAAGATGACAGTCTACTAGTGAAGATGTTGACCTACAACGGTCCTACATATACTTGGTAAGATGACAGTCTACTAGTGAAGTTGTTGGCCTACAACAGTCCTACATGTCCTTGGTAAGATGACAGTCTACTAGTGAAGCTGTTGACCTACAACAGTCCTACATGTCCTTGGTAAGATGACAGTCTACTAGTGAAGTTGTTGACCTACAACGGTCCTACATATACTTGGTAAGATGACAGTCTACTAGTGAAGTTGTTGGCCTACAACAGTCTTACATATCCTTGGTAAGATGACAGTCTACTAGTGAAGTTGTTGACCTACAACAGTCCTACATATCCTTGGTAAGATGACAGTCTACTAGTGAAGTTGTTGACCTACAACAGTCCTACATATCCTTGGTAAGATGACAGTCTACTAGTGAAGTTGTTGACCTACAACAGTCCTACATATCCTTGGTAAGATGACAGTCTATTAGTGAAGTTGTTGACCTACAACAGTCCTACATATCCTTGGTAAGATGACAGTCTACTAGTGAAGTTGTTGACCTACAACAGTCCTACATATCCTTGGTAAGATGACAGTCTACTAGTGAAGCTGTTGACCTACAACAGTCCTACATATCCTTGGTAAGATGACAGTCTACTAGTGAAGTTGTTGACCTACAACAGTCCTACATATCCTTGGTAAGATGACAGTCTACTAGTGCAGTTGTTGACCTACAACAGTCCTACATATTCTTGGTAAGATGACAGTCTACTAGTGAAGCTGTTGACCTACAACAGTCCTACATATCCTTGGTAAGGTAACAGTCTACTAGTGAAGTTGTTGACCTACAGCAGTCCTACATATCCTTGGTAAGATGACAGTCTACTAGTGAAGTTGTTGACCTACAGTAGTCCTACATATCCTTGGTAAGATGACAGTCTACTAGTGAAGTTGTTGACCTACAGTAGTCCTACATATCCTTGGTAAGATGACAGTCTACTAGTGAAGTTGTTGACCTACAACAGCCCTACATATCCTTGGTAAGATGACAGTCTACTAGTGAAGTTGTTGACCTACAACAGTCCTACATATCCTTGGTAAGATAACAGTCTACTAGTGAAGTTGTTGACCTACAGTAGTCCTACATATACTTGGTAAGATGACAGTCTACTAGTGAAGTTGTTGACCTACAACAGTCCTACATATCCTTGGTAAGATAACAGTCTACTAGTGAAGTTGTTGACCTACAGTAGTCCTACATATCCTTGGTAAGATGACAGTCTACTAGTGAAGTTGTTGACCTACAACAGTCCTACATGTCCTTGGTAAGATGACAGGCTACTAGTGAAGTTGTTGACCTATAACAGTCCTACATATCCTTGGTAAGATGACAGTCTACTAGTGAAGTTGTTGACTTACAACAGTCCTACATATCCTTGGTAAGATGACAGTCTACTAGTGAAGTTGTTGACCTACAACAGTCCTACATATCCTTGGTAAGATGACAGTCTACTAGTGAATTTGTTGACCTACAGCAGTCCAACATATCCTTGGTAAGATGACAGTCTACTAGTGAAGTTGTTGACCTACAGCAGTCCTACATGTCCTTGGTAAGATGACAGTCTACTAGTGAAGTTGTTGACCTACAGCAGTCCTACAAATCCTTGGTAAGATGACAGTCTACTAGTGAAGTTGTTGACATACAGCAGTCCTACATATCCTTGGTAAGATGACAGTCTACTAGTGAAGTTGACCTACAACAGTCCTACATGTCCTTGGTAAGATGACAGTCTACTAGTGAAGTTGTTGACCTACAACAGTCCTACATATCCTTGGTAAGATGACAGTCTACTAGTTAAGTTGTTGACCTACAACAGTCCTACATGTCCTTGGTAAGATGACAGTCTACTAGTGAAGTTGTTGAGCTACAGATGTCCTACATATCCTTGGTAAGATGACAGTCTACTAGTGAAGCTGTTTACCTACAACAGTCTTACATGTCCTTGGTAAGATGACAGTCTACTAGTGAAGTTGTTGACCTACAGCAGTCCTACATATCCTTGGTAAGATGACAGTCTACTAGTGAAGCTGTTTACCTACAACAGTCTTACATGTCCTTGGTAAGATGACAGTCTACTAGTGAAGCTGTTGACCTACAACAGTCCTACATACATGTCCTTGGTAAGATGACAGTCTACTAGTGAAGCTGTTGACCTACAACAGTCCTACATGTCCTTGGTAAGATGACAGTCTACTAGTGAAGATGTTGACCTACAACGGTCCTACATATACTTGGTAAGATGACAGTCTACTAGTGAAGTTGTTGGCCTACAACAGTCCTACATGTCCTTGGTAAGATGACAGTCTACTAGTGAAGCTGTTGACCTACAACAGTCCTACATGTCCTTGGTAAGATGACAGTCTACTAGTGAAGTTGTTGACCTACAACGGTCCTACATATACTTGGTAAGATGACAGTCTACTAGTGAAGTTGTTGGCCTACAACAGTCTTACATATCCTTGGTAAGATGACAGTCTACTAGTGAAGTTGTTGACCTACAACAGTCCTACATATCCTTGGTAAGATGACAGTCTACTAGTGAAGTTGTTGACCTACAACAGTCCTACATATCCTTGGTAAGATGACAGTCTACTAGTGAAGTTGTTGACCTACAACAGTCCTACATATCCTTGGTAAGATGACAGTCTATTAGTGAAGCTGTTGACCTACAACAGTCCTACATATCCTTGGTAAGATGACAGTCTACTAGTGAAGTTGTTGACCTACAACAGTCCTACATATCCTTGGTAAGATGACAGTTTACTAGTGAAGCTGTTGACCTACAACAGTCCTACATATCCTTGGTAAGATGACAGTCTACTAGTGAAGTTGTTGACCTACAACAGTCCTACATATCCTTGGTAAGATGACAGTCTACTAGTGCAGTTGTTGACCTACAACAGTCCTACATATTCTTGGTAAGATGACAGTCTACTAGTGAAGCTGTTGACCTACAACAGTCCTACATATCCTTGGTAAGGTAACAGTCTACTAGTGAAGTTGTTGACCTACAGCAGTCCTACATATCCTTGGTAAGATGACAGTCTACTAGTGAAGTTGTTGACCTACAGTAGTCCTACATATCCTTGGTAACATGACAGTCTACTAGTGAAGTTGTTGACCTACAGTAGTCCTACATATCCTTGGTAAGATGACAGTCTACTAGTGAAGTTGTTGACCTACAACAGCCCTACATATCCTTGGTAAGATGACAGTCTACTAGTGAAGTTGTTGACCTACAACAGTCCTACATATCCTTGGTAAGATAACAGTCTACTAGTGAAGTTGTTGACCTACAGTAGTCCTACATATCCTTGGTAAGATGACAGTCTACTAGTGAAGTTGTTGACCTACAACAGTCCTACATGTCCTTGGTAAGATGACAGGCTACTAGTGAAGTTGTTGACCTATAACAGTCCTACATGTCCTTGGTAAGATGACAGTCTACTAGTGAAGTTGTTGACTTACAACAGTCCTACATATCCTTGGTAAGATGACAGTCTACTAGTGAAGTTGTTGACCGACAACAGTCCTACATATCCTTGGTAAGATGACAGTCTACTAGTGAATTTGTTGACCTACAGCAGTCCAACATATCCTTGGTAAGATGACAGTCTACTAGTGAAGTTGTTGACCTACAGTAGTCCTACATGTCCTTGGTAAGATGACAGTCTACTAGTGAAGTTGTTGACCTACAGCAGTCCTACATATCCTTGGTAAGATGACAGTCTACTAGTGAAGCTGTTTACCTACAACAGTCTTACATGTCCTTGGTAAGATGACAGTCTACTAGTGAAGTTGTTGACCTACAGCAGTCCTACATGTCCTTGGTAAGATGACAGTCTACTAGTGAAGCTGTTGACCTACAACAGTCCTACATATCCTTGGTAAGATGACAGTCTACTAGTGAAGCTGTTGACCTACAACAGTCCTACATGTCCTTGGTAAGATGACAGTCTACTAGTGCAGTTGTTGACCTACAACAGTCCTACATGTCCTTGGTAAGATGACAGGCTACTAGTGAAGTTGTTGACCTATAACAGTCCTACATATCCTTGGTAAGATGACAGTCTACTAGTGAAGTTGTTGACTTACAACAGTCCTACATATCCTTGGTAAGATGACAGTCTACTAGTGAAGTTGTTGACCTACAACAGTCCTACATATCCTTGGTAAGATGACAGTCTACTAGTGAATTTGTTGACCTACAGCAGTCCAACATATCCTTGGTAAGATGACAGTCTACTAGTGAAGTTGTTGACCTACAGCAGTCCTACATGTCCTTGGTAAGATGACAGTCTACTAGTGAAGTTGTTGAGCTACAACAGTCCTACATATCCTTGGTAAGATGACAGTCTACTAGTGAAGTTGTTGACCTACAGCAGTCCTACAAATCCTTGGTAAGATGACAGTCTACTAGTGAAGTTGTTGACATACAGCAGTCCTACATATCCTTGGTAAGATGACAGTCTACTAGTGAAGTTGACCTACAACAGTCCTACATGTCCTTGGTAAGATGACAGTCTACTAGTGAAGTTGTTGACCTACAACAGTCCTACATATCCTTGGTAAGATGACAGTCTACTAGTTAAGTTGTTGACCTACAACAGTCCTACATGTCCTTGGTAAGATGACAGTCTACTAGTGAAGTTGTTGACCTACAGCAGTCCTACATATCCTTGGTAAGATGACAGTCTACTAGTGAAGCTGTTTACCTACAACAGTCTTACATGTCCTTGGTAAGATGACAGTCTACTAGTGAAGTTGTTGACCTACAGCAGTCCTACATATCCTTGGTAAGATGACAGTCTACTAGTGAAGTTGTTGAGCTACAACAGTCCTACATATCCTTGGTAAGATGACAGTCTACTAGTGAAGTTGTTGACCTACAGCAGTCCTACAAATCCTTGGTAAGATGACAGTCTGCTAGTGAAGTTGTTGACATACAGCAGTCCTACATATCCTTGGTAAGATGACAGTCTACTAGTGAAGTTGACCTACAACAGTCCTACATGTCCTTGGTAAGATGACAGTCTACTAGTGAAGTTGTTGACCTACAACAGTCCTACATATCCTTGGTAAGATGACAGTCTACTAGTGAAGTTGTTGACCTACAACAGTCCTACATATCCTTGGTAAGATGACAGTCTACTAGTGAAGCTGTTGACCTACAACAGTCCTACATATCCTTGGTAAGATGACAGTCTACTAGTGAAGTTGTTGACCTACAACAGTCCTACATATCCTTGGTAAGATGACAGTCTACTAGTGCAGTTGTTGACCTACAACAGTCCTACATATTCTTGGTAAGATGACAGTCTACTAGTGAAGCTGTTGACCTACAACAGTCCTACATATCCTTGGTAAGGTAACAGTCTACTAGTGAAGTTGTTGACCTACAGCAGTCCTACATATCCTTGGTAAGATGACAGTCTACTAGTGAAGTTGTTGACCTACAGTAGTCCTACATATCCTTGGTAAGATGACAGTCTACTAGTGAAGTTGTTGACCTACAGTAGTCCTACATATCCTTGGTAAGATGACAGTCTACTAGTGAAGTTGTTGACCTACAACAGCCCTACATATCCTTGGTAAGATGACAGTCTACTAGTGAAGTTGTTGACCTACAACAGTCCTACATATCCTTGGTAAGATAACAGTCTACTAGTGAAGTTGTTGACCTACAGTAGTCCTACATATCCTTGGTAAGATGACAGTCTACTAGTGAAGTTGTTGACCTACAACAGTCCTACATGTCCTTGGTAAGATGACAGGCTACTAGTGAAGTTGTTGACCTATAACAGTCCTACATGTCCTTGGTAAGATGACAGTCTACTAGTGAAGTTGTTGACTTACAACAGTCCTACATATCCTTGGTAAGATGACAGTCTACTAGTGAAGTTGTTGACCTACAACAGTCCTACATATCCTTGGTAAGATGACAGTCTACTAGTGAATTTGTTGACCTACAGCAGTCCAACATATCCTTGGTAAGATGACAGTCTACTAGTGAAGTTGTTGACCTACAGTAGTCCTACATGTCCTTGGTAAGATGACAGTCTACTAGTGAAGTTGTTGACCTACAGCAGTCCTACATATCCTTGGTAAGATGACAGTCTACTAGTGAAGCTGTTTACCTACAACAGTCTTACATGTCCTTGGTAAGATGACAGTCTACTAGTGAAGTTGTTGACCTACAGCAGTCCTACATGTCCTTGGTAAGATGACAGTCTACTAGTGAAGCTGTTGACCTACAACAGTCCTACATATCCTTGGTAAGATGACAGTCTACTAGTGAAGCTGTTGACCTACAACAGTCCTACATGTCCTTGGTAAGATGACAGTCTACTAGTGCAGTTGTTGACCTACAGTAGTCCTACATATCCTTGGTAAGATGACAGTCTACTAGTGAAGTTGTTGACCTACAACAGTCCTACATGTCCTTGGTAAGATGACAGGCTACTAGTGAAGTTGTTGACCTACAGCAGTCCAACATATCCTTGGTAAGATGACAGTCTACTAGTGAAGTTGTTGACCTACAGTAGTCCTACATGTCCTTGGTAAGATGACAGTCTACTAGTGAAGTTGTTGACCTACAGCAGTCCTACATATCCTTGGTAAGATGACAGTATACTAGTGAAGTTGTTGACCTAGAGCAGTCCTACATATCCTTGGTAAGATGACAGTCTACTAGTGAAGCTGTTTACCTACAACAGTCTTACATGTCCTTGGTAAGATGACAGTCTACTAGTGAAGTTGTTGACATACAGCAGTCCTACATGTCCTTGGTAAGATGACAGTCTACTAGTGAAGCTGTTGACCTACAACAGTCCTACATATCCTTGGTAAGATGACAGTCTACTAGTGAAGCTGTTGACCTAAAACAGTCCTACATGTCATTGGTAAGATAACAGTCTACTAGTGAAGTTGTTGACCTACAACAGTCCTACATATCCTTGGTAAGATGACAGTCTACTAGTGAAGCTGTTGATCTACAACAGTCCTACATGTCCTTGGTAAGATGACAGTCTACTACTGAAGTTGTTGACCTACAACGGTCCTACATATACTTGGTAAGATGACAGTCTATTAGTGAAGTTGTTGACCTACAACAGTCCTACATATCCTTGGTAAGATGACAGTCTACTAGTGAAGTTGTTGACCTACAACAGTCCTACATATCCTTGGTAAGATGACAGTCTACTAGTGAAGCTGTTGACCTACAACAGTCCTACATATCCTTGGTAAGATGACAGTCTACTAGTGAAGTTGTTGACCTACAACAGTACTACATATCCTTGGTAAGTTGACAGTCTACTAGTGAAGTTGTTGACCTACAACAGTCCTACATATCCTTGGTAAGATGACAGTCTATTAGTGAAGTTGTTGACCTACAACAGTCCTACATATCCTTGGTAAGATGACAGTCTACTAGTGAAGCTGTTGACCTACAACAGTCCTACATATCCATGGTAAGATGACAGTCTACTAGTGAAGCTGTTGACTTACAACAGTCCTACATATCCTTGGTAAGGTAACAGTCTACTAGTGAAGTTGTTGACCTACAGCAGTCCTACATATCCTTGGTAAGATGACAGTCTACTAGTGAAGTTGTTGACCTACAGTAGTCCTACATATCCTTGGTAAGATGACAGTCTACTAGTGAAGTTGTTGACCTACAGTAGTCCTACATATCCTTGGTAAGATGACAGTTTACTAGTGAAGTTGTTGACCTACAACAGTCCTACATATCCTTGGTAAGATGACAGTCTACTAGTGAAGTAGTTGACCTACAACAGTCCTACATATCCTTGGTAAGATAACAGTCTACTAGTGAAGTTGTTGACCTACAGTAGTCCTACATATCCTTGGTAAGATGACAGTCTACTAGTGAAGTTGTTGACCTACAACAGTCCTACATGTCCTTGGTAAGATGACAGTCTACTAGTGAAGTTGTTGACCTATAACAGTCCTACATATCCTTGGTAAGATGACAGTCAACTAGTGAAGTTGTTGACCTACAACAGTCCTATATATCCTTGGTAAGATGACAGTCTACTAGTGAAGTTGTTGACCTACAACAGTCCTACATATCCTTGGTAAGATGACAGTCTACTAGTGAATTTGTTGACCTACAGCAGTCCAACATATCCTTGGTAAGATGACAGTCTACTAGTGAATTTGTTGACCTACAGTAGTCCTACATGTCCTTGGTAAGATGACAGTCTACTAGTGAAGTTGTTGACCTACAGCAGTCCTACATATCCTTGGTAAAATGACAGTATACTAGTGAAGTTGTTGACCTACAGCAGTCCCACATATCCTTGGTAAGATGACAGTCTACTAGTGAAGTTGTTGACCTACAACAGTCGTACATATCCTTGGTAAGATGACAGTCTACTAGTGAAGTTGTTGACCTACAACAGTCGTACATATCCTTGGTAAGATGACAGTCTACTAGTGAAGTTGTTGACCTACAGCAGTCCTACATATCCTTGGTAAGATGACAGTCTACTAGTGAATTTGTTGACCTACAGCAGTCCAACATATCCTTGGTAAGATGACAGTCTACTAGTGAAGTTGTTGACCTACAGCAGTCCTACATGTCCTTGGTAAGATGACAGTCTACTAGTGAAGTTGTTGACCTACAACAGTCCTACATATCCTTGGTAAGATGACAGTCTACTAGTGAAGTTGTTGACCTACAGCAGTCCTACAAATCCTTGGTAAGATGACAGTCTACTAGTGAAGTTGTTGACCTACAGCAGTCCTACATATCCTTGGTAAGATGACAGTCTACTAGTGAAGTTGACCTACAACAGTCCTACATGTCCTTAGTAAGATGACAGTCTACTAGTGAAGTTGTTGACCTACAGCAGTCCTACATGTCCTTGGTAAGATGACAGTCTACTAGTGAAGCTGTTGACCTACAACAGTCCTACATGTCCTTGGTAAGATGACAGTCTACTAGTGAAGCTGTTGACCTACAACAGTCCTACATATACTTGGTAAGATGACAGTCTACTAGTTAAATTGTTGACCCACAACAGTCCTACATGTCCTTGGTAAGATGACAGTCTACTAGTGAAGTTGTTGACCTACAACAGTCTTACATGTCCTTGGTAAGATGACAGTCTACTAGTGAAGTTGTTGACCTACAGCAGTCCTACATGTCCTTGGTAAGATGACAGTCTACTAGTGAAGCTGTTGACCCACAACAGTCCTACATATCCTTGATAAGATGACAGTCTACTAGTGAAGCTGTTGACCTACAACAGTCCTACATGTCCTTGGTAAGATGACAGTCTACTAGTGAAGTTGTTGACCTACAACAGTCCTACATATCCTTGGTAAGATGACAGTCTACTAGTGAAGTTGTTGACCTACAACAGTCCTACATATCCTTGGTAAGATGACAGTCTACTAGTGAAGCTGTTGATCTACAACAGTCCTACATATCCTTGGTAAGATGACAGTCTACTAGTGAAGCTATTGACCTACAACAGTCCTACATATCCTTGGTAAGATGACAGTCTACTAGTGAAGTTGTTGACCTACAACAGTCCTACATATCCTTGGTAAGATGACAGTCTACTAGTGAAGCCGTTGACCTACAACAGTCCTACATATCCTTGGTAAGATGACAGTCTACTAGTGAAGCTGTTGACCTACAACGGTCCTACATATCCTTGGTAAGGTAACAGTCTACTAGTGAAGTTGTTGACCTACAGCAGTCCAACATATCCTTGGTAAGATGACAGTCTACTAGTGAAGTTGTTGACCTACAGCAGTGCTACATGTCCTTGGTAAGATGACAGTCTACTAGTGAAGTTGTTGACCTACAACAGTCCTACATATCCTTGGTAAGATGACAGTCTACTAGTGAAGTTGTTGACCTACAGCAGTCCTACAAATCCTTGGAAAGATGACAGTCTACTAGTGAAGTTGTTGACCTACAGCAGTCCTACATGTCCTTGGTAAGATGACAGTCTACTAGTGAAGTTGACCTACAACAGTCCTACATATCCCTGGTAAGATGACAGTCTACTGGTGAAGCTGTTGACCTACAACAGTCCTACATGTCCTTGGTAAGATGACAGTCTACTAGTGAAGTTGTTGACCTACAACAGTCCTACATATGCTTGGTAAGATGACAGTCTACTAGTGAAGCTGTTGACCTACAACAGTCCTACATATCCTTGGTAAGATGACAGTCCATTAGTGAAGTTGTTGACCTACAGTAGTCCTACATATCCTTGGTAAGATGAGAGTCTAGTAGTGAAGTTGTTGACCTACAACAGTTCTACATATCCTTGGTAAGATGACAGTATACTAGTGAAGTTGTTGACCTATAGCAGTCCTACATATCCTTGGTAAGATGACAGTCTACTAGTGAAGCTGTTTACCTACAACAGTCTTACATGTCCTTGGTAAGATGACAGTCTACTAGTGAAGTTGTTGACCTACAGCAGTCCTACATGTCCTTGGTAAGATGACAGTCTACTAGTGAAGCTGTTGACCTACAACAGTCCTACATGTCCTTGGTAAGATGACAGTCTACTAGTGAAGTTGTTGACCTACAACAGTCCTACATATCCTTGGTAAGATGACAGTCTACTAGTGAAGCTGTTGACCTACAACAGTCCTACATATCCTTGGTAAGATGACAGTCCATTAGTGAAGTTGTTGACCTACAGTAGTCCTACATATCCTTGGTAAGATGACAGTCTACTAGTGAAGTTGTTGACCTACAACAGTCCTACATATCCTTGGTAAGATGACAGTCTACTAGTGAAGTTGTTGACCTACAACAGTCCTACATATCCTTGGTAAGATGAGAGTCTAGTAGTGAAGTTGTTGACCTACAACAGTTCTACATATCCTTGGTAAGATGACAGTCTACTAGTGAAGTTGTTGACCTACAACAGTCCTACATATCCTTGGTAAGATGACAGTCTACTAGTGAAGCTGTTGACCTACAACAGTCCTACATATCCTTGGTAAGGTAACAGTCTACTAGTGAAGTTGTTGACCTACAGCAGTCCTACATATCCTTGATATGATGACAGTCTACTAGTGAAGTTGTTGACCTACAGTAGTCCTACATATCCTTGGTAAGATGACAGTCTACTAGTGAATTTGTTGACCTACAGCAGTCCAACATATCCTTGGTAAGATGACAGTCTACTAGTGAAGTTGTTGACCTACAGCAGTCCTACATGTCCTTGGTAAGATGACAGTCTACTAGTGAAGTTGTTGACCTACAACAGTCCTACATATCCTTGGTAAGATGACAGTCTACTAGTGAAGTTGTTGACCTACAGCAGTCCTACAAATCCTTGGAAAGATGACAGTCTACTAGTGAAGTTGTTGACCTACAGCAGTCCTACATATCCTTGGTAAGATGACAGTCTACTAGTGAAGTTGACCTACAACAGTCCTACATGTCCTTGGTAAGATGACAGTCTACTAGTGAAGTTGTTGACCTACAACAGTCCTACATATCCTTGGTAAGATGACAGTCTACTAGTGAAGCTGTTGACCTACAACAGTCCTACATATACTTGGTAAGATGACAGTCTACTAGTTAAGTTGTTGACCTACAACAGTCCTACATGTCCTTGGTAAGATGACAGTCTACTAGTGAAGTTGTTGACCTACAGCAGTCCTACATATCCTTGGTAAGATGACAGTCTACTAGTGAAGCTGTTTACCTACAACAGTCTTACATGTCCTTGGTAAGATGACAGTCTACTAGTGAAGTTGTTGACCTACAGCAGTTCTACATGTCCTTGGTAAGATGACAGTCTACTAGTGAAGTTGTTGACCTACAACAGTCCTACATATCCTTGGTAAGATGACAGTCTACTGGTGAAGCTGTTGACCTACAACAGTCCTACATGTCCTTGGTAAGATGACAGTCTACTAGTGAAGTTGTTGACCTACAACAGTCCTACATATCCTTGGTAAGATGACAGTCTACTAGTGAAGCTGTTGACCTACAACAGTCCTACATATCCTTGGTAAGATGACAGTCCATTAGTGAAGTTGTTGACCTACAGTAGTCCTACATATCCTTGGTAAGATGACAGTCTACTAGTGAAGTTGTTGACCTACAACAGTCCTACATATCCTTGGTAAGATGACAGTCTACTAGTGAAGTTGTTGACCTACAACAGTCCTACATATCCTTGGTAAGATGAGAGTCTATTAGTGAAGTTGTTGACCTACAACAGTCCTACATATCCTTGGTAAGATGACAGTCTACTAGTGAAGTTGTTGACCTACAACAGTCCTACATATCCTTGGTAAGATGACAGTCTACTAGTGAAGCTGTTGACCTACAACAGTCCTACATATCCTTGGTAAGATGACAGTCTACTAGTGAAGCTGTTGACCTACAACAGTCCTACATATCCTTGGTAAGGTAACAGTCTACTAGTGAAGTTGTTGACCTACAGCAGTCCTACATATCCTTGATAAGATGACAGTCTACTAGTGAAGTTGTTGACCTACAGTAGTCCTACATATCCTTGGTAAGATGACAGTCTACTAGTGAATTTGTTGACCTACAGCAGTCCAACATATCCTTGGTAAGATGACAGTCTACTAGTGAAGTTGTTGACCTACAGCAGTCCTACATGTCCTTGGTAAGATGACAGTCTACTAGTGAAGTTGTTGACCTACAACAGTCCTACATATCCTTGGTAAGATGACAGTCTACTAGTGAAGTTGTTGACCTACAGCAGTCCTACAAATCCTTGGAAAGATGACAGTCTACTAGTGAAGTTGTTGACCTACAGCAGTCCTACATATCCTTGGTAAGATGACAGTCTACTAGTGAAGTTGACCTACAACAGTCCTACATGTCCTTGGTAAGATGACAGTCTACTAGTGAAGTTGTTGACCTACAACAGTCCTACATATCCTTGGTAAGATGACAGTCTACTAGTGAAGCTGTTGACCTACAACAGTCCTACATATACTTGGTAAGATGACAGTCTACTAGTTAAGTTGTTGACCTACAACAGTCCTACATGTCCTTGGTAAGATGACAGTCTACTAGTGAAGTTGTTGACCTACAGCAGTCCTACATATCCTTGGTAAGATGACAGTCTACTAGTGAAGCTGTTTACCTACAACAGTCTTACATGTCCTTGGTAAGATGACAGTCTACTAGTGAAGTTGTTGACCTACAGCAGTTCTACATGTCCTTGGTAAGATGACAGTCTACTAGTGAAGCTGTTGACCTACAACAGTCCTACATATCCTTGGTAAGATGACAGTCTACTGGTGAAGCTGTTGACCTACAACAGTCCTACATGTCCTTGGTAAGATGACAGTCTACTAGTGAAGTTGTTGACCTACAACAGTCCTACATATCCTTGGTAAGATGACAGTCTACTAGTGAAGCTGTTGACCTACAACAGTCCTACATATCCTTGGTAAGATGACAGTCCATTAGTGAAGTTGTTGACCTACAGTAGTCCTACATATCCTTGGTAAGATGACAGTCTACTAGTGAAGTTGTTGACCTACAACAGTCCTACATATCCTTGGTAAGATGACAGTCTACTAGTGAAGTTGTTGACCTACAACAGTCCTACATATCCTTGGTAAGATGAGAGTCTATTAGTGAAGTTGTTGACCTACAACAGTCCTACATATCCTTGGTAAGATGACAGTCTACTAGTGAAGTTGTTGACCTACAACAGTCCTACATATCCTTGGTAAGATGACAGTCTACTAGTGAAGCTGTTGACCTACAACAGTCCTACATATCCTTGGTAAGATGACAGTCTACTAGTGAAGCTGTTGACCTACAACAGTCCTACATATCCTTGGTAAGGTAACAGTCTACTAGTGAAGTTGTTGACCTACAGCAGTCCTACATATCCTTGATAAGATGACAGTCTACTAGTGAAGTTGTTGACCTACAGTAGTCCTACATATCCTTGGTAAGATGACAGTCTACTAGTGAATTTGTTGACCTACAGCAGTCCAACATATCCTTGGTAAGATGACAGTCTACTAGTGAAGTTGTTGACCTACACCAGTCCTACATGTCCTTGGTAAGATGACAGTCTACTAGTGAAGTTGTTGACCTACAACAGTCCTACATATCCTTGGTAAGATGACAGTCTACTAGTGAAGTTGTTGACCTACAGCAGTCCTACAAATCCTTGGTAAGATGACAGTTTACTAGTGAAGTTGTTGACCTACAGCAGTCCTACATATCCTTGGTAAGATGACAGTCTACTAGTGAAGTTGACCTACAACAGTCCTACATGTCCTTGGTAAGATGACAGTCTACTAGTGAAGTTGTTGACCTACAGCAGTCCTACATGTCCTCGGTAAGATAACAGTCTACTAGTGAAGTTGTTGACCTACAACAGTCCTACATATCCTTGGTAAGATGACAGTCTACTAGTAAATTTGTTGACCTACAGCAGTCCAACATATCCTTGGTAAGATGACAGTCTACTAGTGAAGTTGTTGACCTACAGTAGTCCTACATGTCCTTGGTAAGATGACAGTCTACTAGTGAAGTTGTTGACCTACAGCAGTCTTACATATCCTTGGTAAGATGACAGTATACTAGTGAAGTTGTTGACCTACAGCAGTCCCACATATCCTTGGTAAAATGACAGACTACTAGTGAAGTTGTTGACCTACAACAGTCCTACATATCCTTGGTAAGATGACAGTCTACTAGTGAAGTTGTTGACCTACAACAGTCCTACATATCCTTGGTAAGATGACAGTCTACTAGTGAAGTTGTTGACCTACAACAGTCCTACATATCCTTGGTAAGATGACAGTCTACTAGTGAATTTGTTGACCTACAACAGTCCTACATATCCTTGGTAAGATGACAGTCTACTAGTGAAGCTATTGACCTACAACAGTCCTACATATCCTTGGTAAGATGACAGTCTACTAGTGAAGTTGTTGACCTACAACAGTCCTACATATCCTTGGTAAGATGACAGTCTACTAGTGAAGCCGTTGACCTACAACAGTCCTACATATCCTTGGTAAGATGACAGTCTACTAGTGAAGCTGTTGACCTACAACAGTCCTACATATCCTTGGTAAGGTAACAGTCTACTAGTGAAGTTGTTGACCTACAGCAGTCCAACATATCCTTGGTAAGATGACAGTCTACTAGTGAAGTTGTTGACCTACAGCAGTGCTACATGTCCTTGGTAAGATGACAGTCTACTAGTGAAGTTGTTGACCTACAACAGTCCTACATATCCTTGGTAAGATGACAGTCTACTAGTGAAGTTGTTGACCTACAGCAGTCCTACAAATCCTTGGAAAGATGACAGTCTACTAGTGAAGTTGTTGACCTACAGCAGTCCTACATATCCTTGGTAAGATGACAGTCTACTAGTGAAGTTGACCTACAACAGTCCTACATGTCCTTGGTAAGATGACAGTCTACTAGTGAAGTTGTTGACCTACAACAGTCCTACATATCCTTGGTAAGAAGACAGTCTACTAGTGAAGCTGTTGACCTACAACAGTCCTACATATACTTGGTAAGATGACAGTCTACTAGTTAAGTTGTTGACCTACAACAGTCCTACATGTCCTTGGTAAGATGACAGTCTACTAGTGAAGTTATTGACCTACAGCAGTCCTACATATCCTTGGTAAGATGACAGTCTACTAGTGAAGCTGTTTACCTACAACAGTCTTACATGTCCTTGGTAAGATGACAGTCTACTAGTGAAGTTGTTGACCTACAGCAGTCCTACATGTCCTTGGTAAGATGACAGTCTACTAGTGAAGCTGTTGACCTACAACAGTCCTACATATCCTTGGTAAGATGACAGTCTACTGGTGAAGCTGTTGACCTACAACAGTCCTACATGTCCTTGGTAAGATGACATTCTACTAGTGAAGTTGTTGACCTACAACAGTCCTACATATCCTTGGTAAGATGACAGTCTACTAGTGAAGCTGTTGACCTACAACAGTCCTACATATCCTTGGTAAGATGACAGTCCATTAGTGAAGTTGTTGACCTACAGTAGTCCTACATATCCTTGGTAAGATGACAGTCTACTAGTGAAGTTGTTGACCTACAACAGTCCTACATATCCTTGGTAAGATGACAGTCTACTAGTGAAGTTGTTGACCTACAACAGTCCTACATATCCTTGGTAAGATGAGAGTCTATTAGTGAAGTTGTTGACCTACAACAGTCCTACATATCCTTGGTAAGATGACAGTCTACTAGTGAAGTTGTTGACCTACAACAGTCCTACATATCCTTGGTAAGATGACAGTCTACTAGTGAAGCTGTTGACCTACAACAGTCCTACATATCCTTGGTAAGATGACAGTCTACTAGTGAAGCTGTTGACCTACAACAGTCCTACATATCCTTGGTAAGGTAACAGTCTACTAGTGAAGTTGTTGACCTACAGCAGTCCTACATATCCTTGATAAGATGACAGTCTACTAGTGAAGTTGTTGACCTACAGTAGTCCTACATATCCTTGGTAAGATGACAGTCTACTAGTGAATTTGTTGACCTACAGCAGTCCAACATATCCTTGGTAAGATGACAGTCTACTAGTGAAGTTGTTGACCTACAGCAGTCCTACATGTCCTTGGTAAGATGACAGTCTACTAGTGAAGTTGTTGACCTACAACAGTCCTACATATCCTTGGTAAGATGACAGTCTACTAGTGAAGTTGTTGACCTACAGCAGTCCTACAAATCCTTGGAAAGATGACAGTCTACTAGTGAAGTTGTTGACCTACAGCAGGCCTACATATCCTTGGTAAGATGACAGTCTACTAGTGAAGTTGACCTACAACAGTTCTACATGTCCTTGGTAAGATGACAGTCTACTAGTGAAGTTGTTGACCTACAACAGTCCTACATATCCTTGGTAAGATGACAGTCTACTAGTGAAGCTGTTGACCTACAACAGTCCTACATATACTTGGTAAGATGACAGTCTACTAGTTAAGTTGTTGACCTACAACAGTCCTACATGTCCTTGGTAAGATGACAGTCTACTAGTGAAGTTGTTGACCTACAGCAGTCCTACATATCCTTGGTAAGATGACAGTCTACTAGTGAAGCTGTTTACCTACAACAGTCTTACATGTCCTTGGTAAGATGACAGTCTACTAGTGAAGTTGTTGACCTACAACAGTCCTACATATCCTTGGTAAGATGACAGTCTACTAGTGAAGCTGTTGACCTACAACAGTCCTACATATCCTTGGTAAGATGACAGTCCATTAGTGAAGTTGTTGACCTACAGTAGTCCTACATATCCTTGGTAAGATGACAGTCTACTAGTGAAGTTGTTGACCTACAACAGTCCTACATATCCTTGGTAAGATGACAGTCTACTAGTGAAGTTGTTGACCTACAACAGTCCTACATATCCTTGGTAAGATGAGAGTCTATTAGTGAAGTTGTTGACCTACAACAGTCCTACATATCCTTGGTAAGATGACAGTCTACTAGTGAAGTTGTTGACCTACAACAGTCCTACATATCCTTGGTAAGATGACAGTCTACTAGTGAAGTTGTTGACCTACAACAGTCCTACATATCCTTGGTAAGATGACAGTCTACTAGTGAATTTGTTGACCTACAACAGTCCTACATATCCTTGGTAAGATGACAGTCTACTAGTGAAGCTATTGACCTACAACAGTCCTACATATCCTTGGTAAGATGACAGTCTACTAGTGAAGTTGTTGACCTACAACAGTCCTACATATCCTTGGTAAGATGACAGTCTACTAGTGAAGCCGTTGACCTACAACAGTCCTACATATCCTTGGTAAGATGACAGTCTACTAGTGAAGCTGTTGACCTACAACAGTCCTACATATCCTTGGTAAGGTAACAGTCTACTAGTGAAGTTGTTGACCTACAGCAGTCCAACATATCCTTGGTAAGATGACAGTCTACTAGTGAAGTTGTTGACCTACAGCAGTGCTACATGTCCTTGGTAAGATGACAGTCTACTAGTGAAGTTGTTGACCTACAACAGTCCTACATATCCTTGGTAAGATGACAGTCTACTAGTGAAGTTGTTGACCTACAGCAGTCCTACAAATCCTTGGAAAGATGACAGTCTACTAGTGAAGTTGTTGACCTACAGCAGTCCTACATATCCTTGGTAAGATGACAGTCTACTAGTGAAGTTGACCTACAACAGTCCTACATGTCCTTGGTAAGATGACAGTCTACTAGTGAAGTTGTTGACCTACAACAGTCCTACATATCCTTGGTAAGAAGACAGTCTACTAGTGAAGCTGTTGACCTACAACAGTCCTACATATACTTGGTAAGATGACAGTCTACTAGTTAAGTTGTTGACCTACAACAGTCCTACATGTCCTTGGTAAGATGACAGTCTACTAGTGAAGTTATTGACCTACAGCAGTCCTACATATCCTTGGTAAGATGACAGTCTACTAGTGAAGCTGTTTACCTACAACAGTCTTACATGTCCTTGGTAAGATGACAGTCTACTAGTGAAGTTGTTGACCTACAGCAGTCCTACATGTCCTTGGTAAGATGACAGTCTACTAGTGAAGCTGTTGACCTACAACAGTCCTACATATCCTTGGTAAGATGACAGTCTACTGGTGAAGCTGTTGACCTACAACAGTCCTACATGTCCTTGGTAAGATGACATTCTACTAGTGAAGTTGTTGACCTACAACAGTCCTACATATCCTTGGTAAGATGACAGTCTACTAGTGAAGCTGTTGACCTACAACAGTCCTACATATCCTTGGTAAGATGACAGTCCATTAGTGAAGTTGTTGACCTACAGTAGTCCTACATATCCTTGGTAAGATGACAGTCTACTAGTGAAGTTGTTGACCTACAACAGTCCTACATATCCTTGGTAAGATGACAGTCTACTAGTGAAGTTGTTGACCTACAACAGTCCTACATATCCTTGGTAAGATGAGAGTCTATTAGTGAAGTTGTTGACCTACAACAGTCCTACATATCCTTGGTAAGATGACAGTCTACTAGTGAAGTTGTTGACCTACAACAGTCCTACATATCCTTGGTAAGATGACAGTCTACTAGTGAAGCTGTTGACCTACAACAGTCCTACATATCCTTGGTAAGATGACAGTCTACTAGTGAAGCTGTTGACCTACAACAGTCCTACATATCCTTGGTAAGGTAACAGTCTACTAGTGAAGTTGTTGACCTACAGCAGTCCTACATATCCTTGATAAGATGACAGTCTACTAGTGAAGTTGTTGACCTACAGTAGTCCTACATATCCTTGGTAAGATGACAGTCTACTAGTGAATTTGTTGACCTACAGCAGTCCAACATATCCTTGGTAAGATGACAGTCTACTAGTGAAGTTGTTGACCTACAGCAGTCCTACATGTCCTTGGTAAGATGACAGTCTACTAGTGAAGTTGTTGACCTACAACAGTCCTACATATCCTTGGTAAGATGACAGTCTACTAGTGAAGTTGTTGACCTACAGCAGTCCTACAAATCCTTGGAAAGATGACAGTCTACTAGTGAAGTTGTTGACCTACAGCAGGCCTACATATCCTTGGTAAGATGACAGTCTACTAGTGAAGTTGACCTACAACAGTTCTACATGTCCTTGGTAAGATGACAGTCTACTAGTGAAGTTGTTGACCTACAACAGTCCTACATATCCTTGGTAAGATGACAGTCTACTAGTGAAGCTGTTGACCTACAACAGTCCTACATATACTTGGTAAGATGACAGTCTACTAGTTAAGTTGTTGACCTACAACAGTCCTACATGTCCTTGGTAAGATGACAGTCTACTAGTGAAGTTGTTGACCTACAGCAGTCCTACATATCCTTGGTAAGATGACAGTCTACTAGTGAAGCTGTTTACCTACAACAGTCTTACATGTCCTTGGTAAGATGACAGTCTACTAGTGAAGTTGTTGACCTACAACAGTCCTACATATCCTTGGTAAGATGACAGTCTACTAGTGAAGCTGTTGACCTACAACAGTCCTACATATCCTTGGTAAGATGACAGTCCATTAGTGAAGTTGTTGACCTACAGTAGTCCTACATATCCTTGGTAAGATGACAGTCTACTAGTGAAGTTGTTGACCTACAACAGTCCTACATATCCTTGGTAAGATGACAGTCTACTAGTGAAGTTGTTGACCTACAACAGTCCTACATATCCTTGGTAAGATGAGAGTCTATTAGTGAAGTTGTTGACCTACAACAGTCCTACATATCCTTGGTAAGATGACAGTCTACTAGTGAAGTTGTTGACCTACAACAGTCCTACATATCCTTGGTAAGATGACAGTCTACTAGTGAAGCTGTTGACCTACAACAGTCCTACATATCCTTGGTAAGATGACAGTCTACTAGTGAAGCTGTTGACCTACAACAGTCCTACATATCCTTGGTAAGGTAACAGTCTACTAGTGAAGTTGTTGACCTACAGCAGTCCTACATATCCTTGATAAGATGACAGTCTACTAGTGAAGTTGTTGACCTACAGTAGTCCTACATATCCTTGGTAAGATGACAGTCTACTAGTGAATTTGTTGACCTACAGCAGTCCAACATATCCTTGGTAAGATGACAGTCTACTAGTGAAGTTGTTGACCTACACCAGTCCTACATGTCCTTGGTAAGATGACAGTCTACTAGTGAAGTTGTTGACCTACAACAGTCCTACATATCCTTGGTAAGATGACAGTCTACTAGTGAAGTTGTTGACCTACAGCAGTCCTACAAATCCTTGGTAAGATGACAGTTTACTAGTGAAGTTGTTGACCTACAGCAGTCCTACATATCCTTGGTAAGATGACAGTCTACTAGTGAAGTTGACCTACAACAGTCCTACATGTCCTTGGTAAGATGACAGTCTACTAGTGAAGTTGTTGACCTACAGCAGTCCTACATGTCCTCGGTAAGATAACAGTCTACTAGTGAAGTTGTTGACCTACAACAGTCCTACATATCCTTGGTAAGATGACAGTCTACTAGTAAATTTGTTGACCTACAGCAGTCCAACATATCCTTGGTAAGATGACAGTCTACTAGTGAAGTTGTTGACCTACAGTAGTCCTACATGTCCTTGGTAAGATGACAGTCTACTAGTGAAGTTGTTGACCTACAGCAGTCCTACATGTCCTCGGTAAGATAACAGTCTACTAGTGAAGTTGTTGACCTACAACAGTCCTACATATCCTTGGTAAGATGACAGTCTACTAGTAAATTTGTTGACCTACAGCAGTCCCACATATCCTTGGTAAAATGACAGACTACTAGTGAAGTTGTTGACCTACAACAGTCCTACATATCCTTGGTAAGATGACAGTCTACTAGTGAAGTTGTTGACCTACAACAGTCCTACATATCCTTGGTAAGATGACAGTCTACTAGTGAAGTTGTTGACCTACAACAGTCCTACATATCCTTGGTAAGATGACAGTCTACTAGTGAATTTGTTGACCTACAACAGTCCTACATATCCTTGGTAAGATGACAGTCTACTAGTGAAGCTATTGACCTACAACAGTCCTACATATCCTTGGTAAGATGACAGTCTACTAGTGAAGTTGTTGACCTACAACAGTCCTACATATCCTTGGTAAGATGACAGTCTACTAGTGAAGCCGTTGACCTACAACAGTCCTACATATCCTTGGTAAGATGACAGTCTACTAGTGAAGCTGTTGACCTACAACAGTCCTACATATCCTTGGTAAGGTAACAGTCTACTAGTGAAGTTGTTGACCTACAGCAGTCCAACATATCCTTGGTAAGATGACAGTCTACTAGTGAAGTTGTTGACCTACAGCAGTGCTACATGTCCTTGGTAAGATGACAGTCTACTAGTGAAGTTGTTGACCTACAACAGTCCTACATATCCTTGGTAAGATGACAGTCTACTAGTGAAGTTGTTGACCTACAGCAGTCCTACAAATCCTTGGAAAGATGACAGTCTACTAGTGAAGTTGTTGACCTACAGCAGTCCTACATATCCTTGGTAAGATGACAGTCTACTAGTGAAGTTGACCTACAACAGTCCTACATGTCCTTGGTAAGATGACAGTCTACTAGTGAAGTTGTTGACCTACAACAGTCCTACATATCCTTGGTAAGAAGACAGTCTACTAGTGAAGCTGTTGACCTACAACAGTCCTACATATACTTGGTAAGATGACAGTCTACTAGTTAAGTTGTTGACCTACAACAGTCCTACATGTCCTTGGTAAGATGACAGTCTACTAGTGAAGTTATTGACCTACAGCAGTCCTACATATCCTTGGTAAGATGACAGTCTACTAGTGAAGCTGTTTACCTACAACAGTCTTACATGTCCTTGGTAAGATGACAGTCTACTAGTGAAGTTGTTGACCTACAGCAGTCCTACATGTCCTTGGTAAGATGACAGTCTACTAGTGAAGCTGTTGACCTACAACAGTCCTACATATCCTTGGTAAGATGACAGTCTACTGGTGAAGCTGTTGACCTACAACAGTCCTACATGTCCTTGGTAAGATGACATTCTACTAGTGAAGTTGTTGACCTACAACAGTCCTACATATCCTTGGTAAGATGACAGTCTACTAGTGAAGCTGTTGACCTACAACAGTCCTACATATCCTTGGTAAGATGACAGTCCATTAGTGAAGTTGTTGACCTACAGTAGTCCTACATATCCTTGGTAAGATGACAGTCTACTAGTGAAGTTGTTGACCTACAACAGTCCTACATATCCTTGGTAAGATGACAGTCTACTAGTGAAGTTGTTGACCTACAACAGTCCTACATATCCTTGGTAAGATGAGAGTCTATTAGTGAAGTTGTTGACCTACAACAGTCCTACATATCCTTGGTAAGATGACAGTCTACTAGTGAAGTTGTTGACCTACAACAGTCCTACATATCCTTGGTAAGATGACAGTCTACTAGTGAAGCTGTTGACCTACAACAGTCCTACATATCCTTGGTAAGATGACAGTCTACTAGTGAAGCTGTTGACCTACAACAGTCCTACATATCCTTGGTAAGGTAACAGTCTACTAGTGAAGTTGTTGACCTACAGCAGTCCTACATATCCTTGATAAGATGACAGTCTACTAGTGAAGTTGTTGACCTACAGTAGTCCTACATATCCTTGGTAAGATGACAGTCTACTAGTGAATTTGTTGACCTACAGCAGTCCAACATATCCTTGGTAAGATGACAGTCTACTAGTGAAGTTGTTGACCTACAGCAGTCCTACATGTCCTTGGTAAGATGACAGTCTACTAGTGAAGTTGTTGACCTACAACAGTCCTACATATCCTTGGTAAGATGACAGTCTACTAGTGAAGTTGTTGACCTACAGCAGTCCTACAAATCCTTGGAAAGATGACAGTCTACTAGTGAAGTTGTTGACCTACAGCAGGCCTACATATCCTTGGTAAGATGACAGTCTACTAGTGAAGTTGACCTACAACAGTTCTACATGTCCTTGGTAAGATGACAGTCTACTAGTGAAGTTGTTGACCTACAACAGTCCTACATATCCTTGGTAAGATGACAGTCTACTAGTGAAGCTGTTGACCTACAACAGTCCTACATATACTTGGTAAGATGACAGTCTACTAGTTAAGTTGTTGACCTACAACAGTCCTACATGTCCTTGGTAAGATGACAGTCTACTAGTGAAGTTGTTGACCTACAGCAGTCCTACATATCCTTGGTAAGATGACAGTCTACTAGTGAAGCTGTTTACCTACAACAGTCTTACATGTCCTTGGTAAGATGACAGTCTACTAGTGAAGTTGTTGACCTACAGCAGTCCTACATGTCCTTGGTAAGATGACAGTCTACTAGTGAAGCTGTTGACCTACAACAGTCCTACATATCCTTGGTAAGATGACAGTCTACTGGTGAAGCTGTTGACCTACAACAGTCCTACATGTCCTTGGTAAGATGACAGTCTACTAGTGAAGTTGTTGACCTACAACAGTCCTACATATCCTTGGTAAGATGACAGTCTACTAGTGAAGCTGTTGACCTACAACAGTCCTACATATCCTTGGTAAGATGACAGTCCATTAGTGAAGTTGTTGACCTACAGTAGTCCTACATATCCTTGGTAAGATGACAGTCTACTAGTGAAGTTGTTGACCTACAACAGTCCTACATATCCTTGGTAAGATGACAGTCTACTAGTGAAGTTGTTGACCTACAACAGTCCTACATATCCTTGGTAAGATGAGAGTCTATTAGTGAAGTTGTTGACCTACAACAGTCCTACTTATCCTTGGTAAGATGACAGTCTACTAGTGAAGTTGTTGACCTACAACAGTCCTACATATCCTTGGTAAGATGACAGTCTACTAGTGAAGCTGTTGACCTACAACAGTCCTACATATCCTTGGTAAGATGACAGTCTACTAGTGAAGCTGTTGACCTACAACAGTCCTACATATCCTTGGTAAGGTAACAGTCTACTAGTGAAGTTGTTGACCTACAGCAGTCCTACATATCCTTGATAAGATGACAGTCTACTAGTGAAGTTGTTGACCTACAGTAGTCCTACATATCCTTGGTAAGATGACAGTCTACTAGTGAATTTGTTGACCTACAGCAGTCCAACATATCCTTGGTAAGATGACAGTCTACTAGTGAAGTTGTTGACCTACAGCAGTCCTACATGTCCTTGGTAAGATGACAGTCTACTAGTGAAATTGTTGACCTACAACAGTCCTACATATCCTTGGTAAGATGACAGTCTACTAGTGAAGTTGTTGACCTACAGCAGTCCTACAAATCCTTGGTAAGATGACAGTTTACTAGTGAAGTTGTTGACCTACAGCAGTCCTACATATCCTTGGTAAGATGACAGTCTACTAGTGAAGTTGACCTACAACAGTCCTACATGTCCTTGGTAAGATGACAGTCTACTAGTGAAGTTGTTGACCTACAGCAGTCCTACATGTCCTCGGTAAGATAACAGTCTACTAGTGAAGTTGTTGACCTACAACAGCCCTACATATCCTTGGTAAGATGACAGTCTACTAGTAAATTTGTTGACCTACAGCAGTCCAACATATCCTTGGTAAGATGACAGTCTACTAGTGAAGTTGTTGACCTACAGTAGTCCTACATGTCCTTGGTAAGATGACAGTCTACTAGTGAAGTTGTTGACCTACAGCAGTCTTACATATCCTTGGTAAGAGGACAGTATACTAGTGAAGTTGTTGACCTACAGCAGTCCCACATATCCTTGGTAAAATGACAGACTACTAGTGAAGTTGTTGACCTACAACAGTCCTACATATCCTTGGTAAGATGACAGTCTACTAGTGAAGTTGTTGACCTACAACAGTCCTACATATCCTTGGTAAGATGACAGTCTACTAGTGAAGTTGTTGACCTACAACAGTCCTACATATCCTTGGTAAGATGACAGTCTACTAGTGAATTTGTTGACCTACAGCAGTCCAACATATCCTTGGTAATATGACAGTCTACTAGTGAAGTTGTTGACCTACAGCAGTCCTACATGTCCTTGGTAAGATGACAGTCTACTAGTGAAGTTGTTGACCTACAACAGTCCTACATATCCTTGGTAAGATGACAGTCTACTAGTGAAGTTGTTGACCTACAGCAGTCCTACAAATCCTTGGTAAGATGACGGTCTACTAGTGAAGTTGTTGACCTACGGCAGTCCTACATATCCTTGGTAAGATGACAGTCTACTAGTGAAGTTGACCTACAACAGTCCTACATGTCCTTGGTAAGATGACAGTCTACTAGTGAAGTTGTTGACCTACAACAGTCCTACATATCCTTGGTAAGATGACAGTCTACGAGTGAAGCTGTTGACCTACAACAGTCCTACATATACTTGGTAAGATGACAGTCTACTAGTGAAGTTGTTGACCTACAACAGTCCTACATGTCCTTGGTAAGATGACAGTCTACTAGTGAAGTTGTTGACCTACAGCAGTCCTACATATCCTTGGTAAGATGACAGTCTACTAGTGAAGCTGTTTACCTACAACAGTCTTACATGTCCTTGGTAAGATGACAGTCTACTAGTGAAGCTGTTGACCTACAGCAGTCCTACATATCCTTGGTAAGATGACAGTCTACTAGTGAAGCTGTTGACCTACAAGAGTCCTACATATCCTTGGTAAGATGACAGTCTACTAGTGAAGTTGTTGACCTACAGCAGTCCTACATGTCCTTGGTAATATGACAGTCTACTAGTGAAGCTGTTGACCTACAAGAGTCCTACATATCCTTGGTAAGATGACAGTCTACTAGTGAAGCTGTTTTCCTACAACAGTCCTACATGTCCTTGGTAAGATGACAGTCTACTAGTGAAGTTGTTGACCTACAACAGTCCTACATATCCTTGGTAAGATGACAGTCTACTAGTGAAGCTGTTGATCTACAACAGTCCTACATATCCTTGGTAAGATGACAGTCTACTAGTGAAGTTGTTGACCTACAACGGTCCTACATATACTTGGTAAGATGACAGTCTACTAGTGAAGTTGTTGACCTACAACAGTCCTACATATCCTTGTTAAGATGACAGTCTACTAGTGAAGTTGTTGACCTACAACGGTCCTACATATCCTTGGTAAGATGACAGTCTACTAGTGAAGTTGTTGACCTACAACAGTCCTACATATCCTTGGTAAGATGACAGTCTACTAGTGAAGTTGTTGACCTACAACAGTCCTACATATCCTTGGTAAGATGACAGTCTCCTAGTGAAGTTGTTGACCTACAACAGTCCTACATATCCTTGGTAAGATGACAGTCTACTAGTGAAGTTGTTGACCTACAACAGTCCTACATATCCTTGGTAAGATGACAGTCTACTAGTGAAGCTGTTGACCTACAACAGTCCTACATATCCTTTGTAAGATGACAGTCTACTAGTGACGCTGTTGACCTACAAGAGTCCTACATATCTTTGGGAAGATGACAGTCTACTAGTGAAGCTGTTGACCTACAACAGTCCTACATATCCTTGGTAAGATAACAGTCTACTAGTGAATTTGTTGACCTACAGCAGTCCAACATATCCTTGGTAAGATGACAGTCTACTAGTGAAGTTGTTGACCTACAACAGTCCTACATATCCTTGGTAAGATGACAGTCTACTAGTGAAGTTGTTGACCTACAACAGTCCTACATGTCCTTGGTAAGATGACAGTCTACTAGTGAAGTTGTTGACCTACAGCAGTCCTACATGTCCTTGGTAAGATGACAGTCTACTAGTGAAGCTGTTGACCTACAACAGTCCTACATATCCTTGGTAAGATGACAGTCTACTGGTGAAGCTGTTGACCTACAACAGTCCTACATGTCCTTGGTAAGATGACAGTCTACTAGTGAAGTTGTTGACCTACAACAGTCCTACATATCCTTGGTAAGATGACAGTCTACTAGTGAAGCTGTTGACCTACAACAGTCCTACATATCCTTGGTAAGATGACAGTCCATTAGTGAAGTTGTTGACCTACAGTAGTCCTACATATCCTTGGTAAGATGACAGTCTACTAGTGAAGTTGTTGACCTACAACAGTCCTACATATCCTTGGTAAGATGACAGTCTACTAGTGAAGTTGTTGACCTACAACAGTCCTACATATCCTTGGTAAGATGAGAGTCTATTAGTGAAGTTGTTGACCTACAACAGTCCTACATATCCTTGGTAAGATGACAGTCTACTAGTGAAGATGTTGACCTACAACAGTCCTACATATCCTTGGTAAGGTAACAGTCTACTAGTGAAGTTGTTGACCTACAGCAGTCCAACATATCCTTGGTAAGATGACAGTCTACTAGTGAAGTTGTTGACCTACAGCAGTGCTACATGTCCTTGGTAAGATGACAGTCTACTAGTGAAGTTGTTGACCTACAACAGTCCTACATATCCTTGGTAAGATGACAGTCTACTAGTGAAGTTGTTGACCTACAGCAGTCCTACAAATCCTTGGAAAGATGACAGTCTACTAGTGAAGTTGTTGACCTACAGCAGTCCTACATATCCTTGGTAAGATGACAGTCTACTAGTGAAGTTGACCTACAACAGTCCTACATGTCCTTGGTAAGATGACAGTCTACTAGTGAAGTTGTTGACCTACAACAGTCCTACATATCCTTGGTAAGATGACAGTCTACTAGTGAAGCTGTTGACCTACAACAGTCCTACATATACTTGGTAAGATGACAGTCTACTAGTTAAGTTGTTGACCTACAACAGTCCTACATGTCCTTGGTAAGATGACAGTCTACTAGTGAAGTTGTTGACCTACAGCAGTCCTACATATCCTTGGTAAGATGACAGTCTACTAGTGAAGCTGTTTACCTACAACAGTCTTACATGTCCTTGGTAAGATGACAGTCTACTAGTGAAGTTGTTGACCTACAGCAGTCCTACATGTCCTTGGTAAGATGACAGTCTACTAGTGAAGCTGTTGACCTACAACAGTCCTACATATCCTTGGTAAGATGACAGTCTACTGGTGAAGCTGTTGACCTACAACAGTCCTACATGTCCTTGGTAAGATGACAGTCTACTAGTGAAGTTGTTGACCTACAACAGTCCTACATATCCTTGGTAAGATGACAGTCTACTAGTGAAGCTGTTGACCTACAACAGTCCTACATATCCTTGGTAAGATGACAGTCCATTAGTGAAGTTGTTGACCTACAGTAGTCCTACATATCCTTGGTAAGATGACAGTCTACTAGTGAAGTTGTTGACCTACAACAGTCCTACATATCCTTGGTAAGATGACAGTCTACTAGTGAAGTTGTTGACCTACAACAGTCCTACATATCCTTGGTAAGATGAGAGTCTATTAGTGAAGTTGTTGACCTACAACAGTCCTACATATCCTTGGTAAGATGACAGTCTACTAGTGAAGTTGTTGACCTACAACAGTCCTACATATCCTTGGTAAGATGACAGTCTACTAGTGAAGCTGTTGACCTACAACAGTCCTACATATCCTTGGTAAGATGACAGTCTACTAGTGAAGCTGTTGACCTACAACAGTCCTACATATCCTTGGTAAGGTAACAGTCTACTAGTGAAGTTGTTGACCTACAGCAGTCCTACATATCCTTGATAAGATGACAGTCTACTAGTGAAGTTGTTGACCTACAGTAGTCCTACATATCCTTGGTAAGATGACAGTCTACTAGTGAATTTGTTGACCTACAGCAGTCCTACATATCCTTGGTAAGATGACAGTCTACTAGTGAAGCTGTTGACCTACAACAGTCCTACATATCCTTTGTAAGATGACAGTCTACTAGTGACGCTGTTGACCTACAAGAGTCCTACATATCCTTGGGAAGATGACAGTCTACTAGTGAAGCTGTTGACCTACAACAGTCCTACATATCCTTGGTAAGATAACAGTCTACTAGTGATTTTGTTGACCTACAGCAGTCCAACATATCCTTGGTAAGATGACAGTCTACTAGTGAAGTTGTTGACCTACAACAGTCCTACATATCCTTGGTAAGATGACAGTCTACTAGTGAAGTTGTTGACCTACAACAGTCCTACATGTCCTTGGTAAGATGACAGTCTACTAGTGAAGTTGTTGACCTACAGCAGTCCTACATGTCCTTGGTAAGATGACAGTCTACTAGTGAAGCTGTTGACCTACAACAGTCCTACATATCCTTGGTAAGATGACAGTCTACTGGTGAAGCTGTTGACCTACAACAGTCCTACATGTCCTTGGTAAGATGACAGTCTACTAGTGAAGTTGTTGACCTACAACAGTCCTACATATCCTTGGTAAGATGACAGTCTACTAGTGAAGCTGTTGACCTACAACAGTCCTACATATCCTTGGTAAGATGACAGTCCATTAGTGAAGTTGTTGACCTACAGTAGTCCTACATATCCTTGGTAAAATGACAGTCTACTAGTGAAGTTGTTGACCTACAACAGTCCTACATATCCTTGGTAAGATGACAGTCTACTAGTGAAGTTGTTGACCTACAACAGTCCTACATATCCTTGGTAAGATGAGAGTCTATTAGTGAAGTTGTTGACCTACAACAGTCCTACATATCCTTGGTAAGATGACAGTCTACTAGTGAAGTTGTTGACCTACAACAGTCCTACATATCCTTGGTAAGGTAACAGTCTACTAGTGAAGTTGTTGACCTACAGCAGTCCTACATATCCTTGATAAGATGACAGTCTACTAGTGAAGTTGTTGACCTACAGTAGTCCTACATATCCTTGGTAAGATGACAGTCTACTAGTGAATTTGTTGACCTACAGCAGTCCAACATATCCTTGGTAAGATGACAGTCTACTAGTGAAGTTGTTGACCTACAGCAGTCCTACATGTCCTTGGTAAGATGACAGTCTACTAGTGAAGTTGTTGACCTACAACAGTCCTACATATCCTTGGTAAGATGACAGTCTACTAGTAAATTTGTTGACCTACAGCAGTCCTACATGTCCTTGGTAAGATGACAGTCTACTAGTGAAGGTGTTGACCTATAACAGTCCTACATATCCTTGGTAAGATGACAGTCTACTAGTGAAGTTGACCTACAACAGTCCTACATGTCCTTGGTAAGATGACAGTCTACTAGTGAAGTTGTTGACCTACAGCAGTCCTACATGTCCTCGGTAAGATAACAGTCTACTAGTGAAGTTGTTGACCTACAACAGTCCTACATATCCTTGGTAAGATGACAGTCTACTAGTAAATTTGTTGACCTACAGCAGTCCAACATATCCTTGGTAAGATGACAGTCTACTAGTGAAGTTGTTGACCTACAGTAGTCCTACATGTCCTTGGTAAGATGACAGTCTACTAGTGAAGTTGTTGACCTACAGCAGTCTTACATATCCTTGGTAAGATGACAGTATACTAGTGAAGTTGTTGACCTACAGCAGTCCCACATATCCTTGGTAAAATGACAGACTACTAGTGAAGTTGTTGACCTACAACAGTCCTACATATCCTTGGTAAGATGACAGTCTACTAGTGAAGTTGTTGACCTACAACAGTCCTACATATCCTTGGTAAGATGACAGTCTACTAGTGAAGTTGTTGACCTACAACAGTCCTACATATCCTTGGTAAGATGACAGTCTACTAGTGAATTTGTTGACCTACAACAGTCCTACATATCCTTGGTAAGATGACAGTCTACTAGTGAAGCTATTGACCTACAACAGTCCTACATATCCTTGGTAAGATGACAGTCTACTAGTGAAGTTGTTGACCTACAACAGTCCTACATATCCTTGGTAAGATGACAGTCTACTAGTGAAGCCGTTGACCTACAACAGTCCTACATATCCTTGGTAAGATGACAGTCTACTAGTGAAGCTGTTGACCTACAACAGTCCTACATATCCTTGGTAAGGTAACAGTCTACTAGTGAAGTTGTTGACCTACAGCAGTCCAACATATCCTTGGTAAGATGACAGTCTACTAGTGAAGTTGTTGACCTACAGCAGTGCTACATGTCCTTGGTAAGATGACAGTCTACTAGTGAAGTTGTTGACCTACAACAGTCCTACATATCCTTGGTAAGATGACAGTCTACTAGTGAAGTTGTTGACCTACAGCAGTCCTACAAATCCTTGGAAAGATGACAGTCTACTAGTGAAGTTGTTGACCTACAGCAGTCCTACATATCCTTGGTAAGATGACAGTCTACTAGTGAAGTTGACCTACAACAGTCCTACATGTCCTTGGTAAGATGACAGTCTACTAGTGAAGTTGTTGACCTACAACAGTCCTACATATCCTTGGTAAGATGACAGTCTACTAGTGAAGCTGTTGACCTACAACAGTCCTACATATACTTGGTAAGATGACAGTCTACTAGTTAAGTTGTTGACCTACAACAGTCCTACATGTCCTTGGTAAGATGACAGTCTACTAGTGAAGTTGTTGACCTACAGCAGTCCTACATATCCTTGGTAAGATGACAGTCTACTAGTGAAGCTGTTTACCTACAACAGTCTTACATGTCCTTGGTAAGATGACAGTCTACTAGTGAAGTTGTTGACCTACAGCAGTCCTACATGTCCTTGGTAAGATGACAGTCTACTAGTGAAGCTGTTGACCTACAACAGTCCTACATATCCTTGGTAAGATGACAGTCTACTGGTGAAGCTGTTGACCTACAACAGTCCTACATGTCCTTGGTAAGATGACAGTCTACTAGTGAAGTTGTTGACCTACAACAGTCCTACATATCCTTGGTAAGATGACAGTCTACTAGTGAAGCTGTTGACCTACAACAGTCCTACATATCCTTGGTAAGATGACAGTCCATTAGTGAAGTTGTTGACCTACAATAGTCCTACATATCCTTGGTAAGATGACAGTCTACTAGTGAAGTTGTTGACCTACAACAGTCCTACATATCCTTGGTAAGATGACAGTCTACTAGTGAAGCTGTTGACCTACAACAGTCCTACATATCCTTGGTAAGATGACAGTCTACTAGTGAAGCTGTTGACCTACAACAGTCCTACATATCCTTGGTAAGGTAACAGTCTACTAGTGAAGTTGTTGACCAACAGCAGTCCTACATATCCTTGATAAGATGACAGTCTACTAGTGAAGTTGTTGACCTACAGTAGTCCTACATATCCTTGGTAAGATGACAGTCTACTAGTGAATTTGTTGACCTACAGCAGTCCAACATATCCTTGGTAAGATGACAGTCTACTACTGAAGTTGTTGACCTACAGCAGTCCTACATGTCCTTGGTAAGATGACAGTCTACTAGTGAAGTTGTTGACCTACAACAGTCCTACATATCCTTGGTAAGATGACAGTCTACTAGTGATGTTGTTGACCTACAGCAGTCCTACAAATCCTTGGTAAGATGACAGTTACTAGTGAAGTTGTTGACCTACAGCAGTCCTACATATCCTTGGTAAGATGACAGTCTACTAGTGAAGTTGACCTACAACAGTCCTACATGTCCTTGGTAAGATGACAGTCTACTAGTGAAGTTGTTGACCTACAGCAGTCCTACATGTCCTCGGTAAGATAACAGTCTACTAGTGAAGTTGTTGACCTACAACAGTCCTACATATCCTTGGTAAGATGACAGTCTACTAGTAAATTTGTTGACCTACAGCAGTCCAACATATCCTTGGTAAGATGACTGTCTACTAGTGAAGTTGTTGACCTACAGTAGTCCTACATGTCCTTGGTAAGATGACAGTCTACTAGTGAAGTTGTTGACCTACAGCAGTCTTACATATCCTTGGTAAGATGACAGTATACTAGTGAAGTTATTGACCTACAGCAGTCCCACATATCCTTGGTAAAATGACAGACTACTAGTGAAGTTGTTGACCTACAACAGTCCTACATATCCTTGGTAAGATGACAGTCTACTAGTGAAGTTGTTGACCTACAACAGTCCTACATATCCTTGGTAAGATGACAGTCTACTAGTGAAGTTGTTGACCTACAACAGTCCTGCATATCCTTGGTAAGATGACAGTCTACTAGTGAATTTGTTGACCTACAGCAGTCCAACATATCCTTGGTAATATGACAGTCTACTAGTGAAGTTGTTGACCTACAGCAGTCCTACATGTCCTTGGTAAGATGACAGTCTACTAGTGAAGTTGTTGACCTACAACAGTCCTACATATCCTTGGTAAGATGACAGTCTACTAGTGAAGTTGTTGACCTACGGCAGTCCTACATATCCTTGGTAAGATGACAGTCTACTAGTGAAGTTGACCTACAACAGTCCTACATGTCCTTGGTAAGATGACAGTCTACTAGTGAAGTTGTTGACCTACAACAGTCCTACATATCCTTGGTAAGATGACAGTCTACGAGTGAAGCTGTTGACCTACAACAGTCCTACATATACTTGGTAAGATGACAGTCTACTAGTGAAGTTGTTGACCTACAACAGTCCTACATGTCCTTGGTAAGATGACAGTCTACTAGTGAAGTTGTTGACCTACAGCAGTCCTACATATCCTTGGTAAGATGACAGTCTACTAGTGAAGCTGTTTACCTACAACAGTCTTACATGTCCTTGGTAAGATGACAGTCTACTAGTGAAGTTGTTGACCTACAGCAGTCCTACATGTCCTTGGTAATATGACAGTCTACTAGTGAAGCTGTTGACCTACAAGAGTCCTACATATCCTTGGTAAGATGACAGTCTACTAGTGAAGCTGTTGACCTACAACAGTCCTACATGTCCTTGGTAAGATGACAGTCTACTAGTGAAGTTGTTGACCTATAACAGTCCTACATATCCTTGGTAAGATGACAGTCTACTAGTGAAGTTGTTGACCTACAGCAGTCCTACATATCCTTGGTAAGATGACAGTCTACTAGTGAAGTTGTTGACCTACAACAGTCCTACATATCCTTGGTAAGATGACAGTCTACTAGTAAATTTGTTGACCTACAGCAGTCCTACATGTCCTTGGTAAGATGACAGTCTACTAGTGAAGGTGTTGACCTATAACAGTCCTACATATCCTTGGTAAGATGACAGTCTACTAGTGAAGTTGACCTACAACAGTCCTACATGTCCTTGGTAAGATGACAGTCTACTAGTGAAGTTGTTGACCTACAGCAGTCCTACATGTCCTCGGTAAGATAACAGTCTACTAGTGAAGTTGTTGACCTACAACAGTCCTACATATCCTTGGTAAGATGACAGTCTACTAGTAAATTTGTTGACCTACAGCAGTCCAACATATCCTTGGTAAGATGACAGTCTACTAGTGAAGTTGTTGACCTACAGTAGTCCTACATGTCCTTGGTAAGATGACAGTCTACTAGTGAAGTTGTTGACCTACAGCAGTCTTACATATCCTTGGTAAGATGACAGTATACTAGTGAAGTTGTTGACCTACAGCAGTCCCACATATCCTTGGTAAAATGACAGACTACTAGTGAAGTTGTTGACCTACAACAGTCCTACATATCCTTGGTAAGATGACAGTCTACTAGTGAAGTTGTTGACCTACAACAGTCCTACATATCCTTGGTAAGATGACAGTCTACTAGTGAAGTTGTTGACCTACAACAGTCCTACATATCCTTGGTAAGATGACAGTCTACTAGTGAATTTGTTGACCTACAACAGTCCTACATATCCTTGGTAAGATGACAGTCTACTAGTGAAGTTGTTGACCTACAACAGTCCTACATATCCTTGGTAAGATGACAGTCTACTAGTGAAGTTGTTGACCTACAACAGTCCTACATATCCTTGGTAAGATGACAGTCTACTAGTGAAGCCGTTGACCTACAACAGTCCTACATATCCTTGGTAAGATGACAGTCTACTAGTGAAGCTGTTGACCTACAACAGTCCTACATATCCTTGGTAAGGTAACAGTCTACTAGTGAAGTTGTTGACCTACAGCAGTCCAACATATCCTTGGTAAGATGACAGTCTACTAGTGAAGTTGTTGACCTACAGCAGTGCTACATGTCCTTGGTAAGATGACAGTCTACTAGTGAAGTTGTTGACCTACAACAGTCCTACATATCCTTGGTAAGATGACAGTCTACTAGTGAAGTTGTTGACCTACAGCAGTCCTACAAATCCTTGGAAAGATGACAGTCTACTAGTGAAGTTGTTGACCTACAGCAGTCCTACATATCCTTGGTAAGATGACAGTCTACTAGTGAAGTTGACCTACAACAGTCCTACATGTCCTTGGTAAGATGACAGTCTACTAGTGAAGTTGTTGACCTACAACAGTCCTACATATCCTTGGTAAGATGACAGTCTACTAGTGAAGCTGTTGACCTACAACAGTCCTACATATACTTGGTAAGATGACAGTCTACTAGTTAAGTTGTTGACCTACAACAGTCCTACATGTCCTTGGTAAGATGACAGTCTACTAGTGAAGTTGTTGACCTACAGCAGTCCTACATATCCTTGGTAAGATGACAGTCTACTAGTGAAGCTGTTTACCTACAACAGTCTTACATGTCCTTGGTAAGATGACAGTCTACTAGTGAAGTTGTTGACCTACAGCAGTCCTACATGTCCTTGGTAAGATGACAGTCTACTAGTGAAGCTGTTGACCTACAACAGTCCTACATATCCTTGGTAAGATGACAGTCTACTGGTGAAGCTGTTGACCTACAACAGTCCTACATGTCCTTGGTAAGATGACAGTCTACTAGTGAAGTTGTTGACCTACAACAGTCCTACATATCCTTGGTAAGATGACAGTCTACTAGTGAAGCTGTTGACCTACAACAGTCCTACATATCCTTGGTAAGATGACAGTCCATTAGTGAAGTTGTTGACCTACAATAGTCCTACATATCCTTGGTAAGATGACAGTCTACTAGTGAAGTTGTTGACCTACAACAGTCCTACATATCCTTGGTAAGATGACAGTCTACTAGTGAAGTTGTTGACCTACAACAGTCCTACATATCCTTGGTAAGATGAGAGTCTATTAGTGAAGTTGTTGACCTACAACAGTCCTACATATCCTTGGTAAGATGACAGTCTACTAGTGAAGTTGTTGACCTACAACAGTCCTACATATCCTTGGTAAGATGACAGTCTACTAGTGAAGCTGTTGACCTACAACAGTCCTACATATCCTTGGTAAGGTAACAGTCTACTAGTGAAGTTGTTGACCAACAGCAGTCCTACATATCCTTGATAAGATGACAGTCTACTAGTGAAGTTGTTGACCTACAGTAGTCCTACATATCCTTGGTAAGATGACAGTCTACTAGTGAAGTTGACCTACAACAGTCCTACATGTCCTTGGTAAGATGACAGTCTACTAGTGAAGTTGTTGACCTACAGCAGTCTTACATATCCTTGGTAAGATGACAGTATACTAGTGAAGTTATTGACCTACAGCAGTCCCACATATCCTTGGTAAAATGACAGACTACTAGTGAAGTTGTTGACCTACAACAGTCCTACATATCCTTGGTAAGATGACAGTCTACTAGTGAAGTTGTTGACCTACAACAGTCCTACATATCCTTGGTAAGATGACAGTCTACTAGTGAAGTTGTTGACCTACAACAGTCCTGCATATCCTTGGTAAGATGACAGTCTACTAGTGAATTTGTTGACCTACAGCAGTCCAACATATCCTTGGTAATATGACAGTCTACTAGTGAAGTTGTTGACCTACAGCAGTCCTACATGTCCTTGGTAAGATGACAGTCTACTAGTGAAGTTGTTGACCTACAACAGTCCTACATATCCTTGGTAAGATGACAGTCTACTAGTGAAGTTGTTGACCTACGGCAGTCCTACATATCCTTGGTAAGATGACAGTCTACTAGTGAAGTTGACCTACAACAGTCCTACATGTCCTTGGTAAGATGACAGTCTACTAGTGAAGTTGTTGACCTACAACAGTCCTACATATCCTTGGTAAGATGACAGTCTACGAGTGAAGCTGTTGACCTACAACAGTCCTACATATACTTGGTAAGATGACAGTCTACTAGTGAAGTTGTTGACCTACAACAGTCCTACATGTCCTTGGTAAGATGACAGTCTACTAGTGAAGTTGTTGACCTACAGCAGTCCTACATATCCTTGGTAAGATGACAGTCTACTAGTGAAGCTGTTTACCTACAACAGTCTTACATGTCCTTGGTAAGATGACAGTCTACTAGTGAAGTTGTTGACCTACAGCAGTCCTACATGTCCTTGGTAATATGACAGTCTACTAGTGAAGCTGTTGACCTACAAGAGTCCTACATATCCTTGGTAAGATGACAGTCTACTAGTGAAGCTGTTGACCTACAACAGTCCTACATGTCCTTGGTAAGATGACAGTCTACTAGTGAAGTTGTTGACCTACAACAGTCCTACATATCCTTGGTAAGATGACAGTCTACTAGTGAAGCTGTTGATCTACAACAGTCCTACATGTCCTTGGTAAGATGACAGTCTACTAGTGAAGTTGTTGACCTACAACGGTCCTACATATACTTGGTAAGATGACAGTCTACTAGTGAAGTTGTTGACCTACAACAGTCCTACATATCCTTGTTAAGATGACAGTCTACTAGTGAAGTTGTTGACCTACAACGGTCCTACATATCCTTGGTAAGATGACAGTCTACTAGTGAAGTTGTTGACCTACAACAGTCCTACATATCCTTGGTAAGATGACAGTCTACTAGTGAAGTTGTTGACCTACAACAGTCCTACATATCCTTGGTAAGATGACAGTCTCCTAGTGAAGTTGTTGACCTACAACAGTCCTACATATCCTTTGTAAGATGACAGTCTACTAGTGACGCTGTTGACCTACAAGAGTCCTACATATCCTTGGGAAGATGACAGTCTACTAGTGAAGCTGTTGACCTACAACAGTCCTACATATCCTTGGTAAGATAACAGTCTACTAGTGAATTTGTTGACCTACAGCAGTCCAACATATCCTTGGTAAGATGACAGTCTACTAGTGAAGTTGTTGACCTACAACAGTCCTACATATCCTTGGTAAGATGACAGTCTACTAGTGAAGTTGTTGACCTACAACAGTCCTACATATCCTTGGTAAGATGACAGTCTACTAGTGAAGTTGTTGACCTACAACAGTCCTACATATCCTTGGTAAGATGACAGTCTACTAGTGAAGTTGTTGACCTACAACAGTCCTACATATCCTTGGTAAGATGACAGTCTACTAGTGAAGTTGTTGACCTACAACAGTCCTACATGTCCTTGGTAAGATGACAGTCTACTAGTGAATTTGTTGACCTACAGCAGTCCAACATATCCTTGGTAATATGACAGTCTACTAGTGAAGTTGTTGACCTACAGCAGTCCTACATGTCCTTGGTAAGATGACAGTCTACTAGTGAAGTTGTTGACCTACAACAGTCCTACATATCCTTGGTAAGATGACAGTCTCCTAGTGAAGTTGTTGACCTACAACAGTCCTACATATCCTTGGTAAGATGACAGTCTACTAGTGAAGTTGTTGACCTACAACAGTCCTACATATCCTTGGTAAGATGACAGTCTACTAGTGAAGCTGTTGACCTACAACAGTCCTACATATCCTTTGTAAGATGACAGTCTACTAGTGACGCTGTTGACCTACAAGAGTCCTACATATCCTTGGGAAGATGACAGTCTACTAGTGAAGCTGTTGACCTACAACAGTCCTACATATCCTTGGTAAGATGACAGTCTACTAGTGAAGTTGTTGACCTACAGCAGTCCTACATATCCTTGGTAAGATGACAGTCTACTAGTGAAGTTGACCTACAACAGTCCTACATGTCCTTGGTAAGATGACAGTCTACTAGTGAAGTTGTTGACCTACAACAGTCCTACATATCCTTGGTAAGATGACAGTCTACTAGTGAAGCTGTTGACCTACAACAGTCCTACATATACTTGGTAAGATGAGAGTCTACTAGTGAAGTTGTTGACCTACAACAGTCCTACATATCCTTGGTAAGATGACAGTCTACTAGTGAATTTGTTGACCTACAGCAGTCCAACATATCCTTGGTAAGATGACAGTCTACTAGTGAAGTTGTTGACCTACAGCAGTCCTACATGTCCTTGGTAAGATGACAGTCTACTAGTGAAGTTGTTGACCTACAACAGTCCTACATATCCTTGGTAAGATGACAGTCTACTAGTGAAGTTGTTGACCTACAGCAGTCCTACAAATCCTTGGTAAGATGACAGTTTACTAGTGAATTTGTTGACCTACAGCAGTCGTACATATCCTTGGTAAGATGACAGTCTACTAGTGAAGTTGACCTACAACAGTCCTACATGTCCTTGGTAAGATGACAGTCTACTAGTGAAGTTGTTGACCTACAGCAGTCCTACATATCCTTGGTAAGATGACAGTCTACTAGTGAAGTTGTTGACCTACAACAGTCCTACATATCCTTGGTAAGATGACAGTCTACTAGTGAAGTTGTTGACCTACAACAGTCCTGCATATCCTTGGTAAGATGACAGTCTACTAGTGAATTTGTTGACCTACAGCAGTCCAACATATCCTTGGTAATATGACAGTCTACTAGTGAAGTTGTTGACCTACAGCAGTCCTACATGTCCTTGGTAAGATGACAGTCTACTAGTGAAGTTGTTGACCTATAACAGTCCTACATATCCTTGGTAAGATGACAGTCTACAAGTGAAGTTGTTGACCTACGGCAGTCCTACATATCCTTGGTAAGATGACAGTCTACTAGTGAAGTTGACCTACAACAGTCCTACATGTCCTTGGTAAGATGACAGTCTACTAGTGAAGTTGTTGACCTACAACAGTCCTACATATCCTTGGTAAGATGACAGTCTACGAGTGAAGCTGTTGACCTACAACAGTCCTACATATACTTGGTAAGATGACAGTCTACTAGTGAAGTTGTTGACCTACAGCAGTCCTACATATCCTTGGTAAGATGACAGTCTACTAGTGAAGCTGTTTACCTACAACAGTCTTACATGTCCTTGGTAAGATGACAGTCTACTAGTGAAGTTGTTGACCTACAGCAGTCCTACATGTCCTTGGTAATATGACAGTCTACTAGTGAAGCTGTTGACCTACAAGAGTCCTACATATCCTTGGTAAGATGACAGTCTACTAGTGAAGCTGTTGACCTACAACAGTCCTACATGTCCTTGGTAAGATGACAGTCTACTAGTGAAGTTGTTGACCTACAACAGTCCTACATATCCTTGGTAAGATGACAGTCTACTAGTGAAGCTGTTGATCTACAACAGTCCTACATGTCCTTGGTAAGATGACAGTCTACTAGTGAAGTTGTTGACCTACAACGGTCCTACATATACTTGGTAAGATGACAGTCTACTAGTGAAGTTGTTGACCTACAACAGTCCTACATATCCTTGTTAAGATGACAGTCTACTAGTGAAGTTGTTGACCTACAACGGTCCTACATATCCTTGGTAAGATGACAGTCTACTAGTGAAGTTGTTGACCTACAACAGTCCTACATATCCTTGGTAAGATGACAGTCTACTAGTGAAGTTGTTGACCTACAACAGTCCTACATATCCTTGGTAAGATGACAGTCTCCTAGTGAAGTTGTTGACCTACAACAGTCCTACATATCCTTTGTAAGATGACAGTCTACTAGTGACGCTGTTGACCTACAAGAGTCCTACATATCCTTGGGAAGATGACAGTCTACTAGTGAAGCTGTTGACCTACAACAGTCCTACATATCCTTGGTAAGATAACAGTCTACTAGTGAATTTGTTGACCTACAGCAGTCCAACATATCCTTGGTAAGATGACAGTCTACTAGTGAAGTTGTTGACCTACAACAGTCCTACATATCCTTGGTAAGATGACAGTCTACTAGTGAAGTTGTTGACCTACAACAGTCCTACATATCCTTGGTAAGATGACAGTCTCCTAGTGAAGTTGTTGACCTACAACAGTCCTACATATCCTTGGTAAGATGACAGTCTACTAGTGAAGTTGTTGACCTACAACAGTCCTACATATCCTTGGTAAGATGACAGTCTACTAGTGAAGCTGTTGACCTACAACAGTCCTACATATCCTTTGTAAGATGACAGTCTACTAGTGACGCTGTTGACCTACAAGAGTCCTACATATCCTTGGGAAGATGACAGTCTACTAGTGAAGCTGTTGACCTACAACAGTCCTACATATCCTTGGTAAGATGACAGTCTACTAGTGAAGTTGTTGACCTACAGCAGTCCTACATATCCTTGGTAAGATGACAGTCTACTAGTGAAGTTGTTGACCTACAACAGTCCTACATATCCTTGGTAAGATGACAGTCTACTAGTGAAGCTGTTGACCTACAACAGTCCTACATATACTTGGTAAGATGAGAGTCTACTAGTGAAGTTGTTGACCTACAACAGTCCTACATATCCTTGGTAAGATGACAGTCTACTAGTGAATTTGTTGACCTACAGCAGTCCAACATATCCTTGGTAAGATGACAGTCTACTAGTGAAGTTGTTGACCTACAGCAGTCCTACATGTCCTTGGTAAGATGACAGTCTACTAGTGAAGTTGTTGACCTACAACAGTCCTACATATCCTTGGTAAGATGACAGTCTACTAGTGAAGTTGTTGACCTACAGCAGTCCTACAAATCCTTGGTAAGATGACAGTTTACTAGTGAAGTTGTTGACCTACAGCAGTCGTACATATCCTTGGTAAGATGACAGTCTACTAGTGAAGTTGACCTACAACAGTCCTACATGTCCTTGGTAAGATGACAGTCTACTAGTGAAGTTGTTGACCTACAGCAGTCCTACATGTCCTCGGTAAGATAACAGTCTACTAGTGAAGTTGTTGACCTACAACAGTCCTACATATCCTTGGTAAGATGACAGTCTACTTGTGAAGTTGTTGACCTACAGTAGTCCTACATGTCCTTGGTAAGATGACAGTCTACTAGTGAAGTTGTTGACCAACAGCAGTCTTACATATCCTTGGTAAGATGACAGTATACTAGTGAAGTTGTTGACCTACAGCAGTCCCACATATCCTTGGTAAAATGACAGACTACTAGTGAAGTTGTTGACCTACAACAGTCCTACATATCCTTGGTAAGATGACAGTCTACTAGTGAAGTTGTTGACCTACAACAGTCCTACATATCCTTGGTAAGATGACAGTCTACTAGTGAAGTTGTTGACCTACAACAGTCCTACATATCCTTGGTAAGATGACAGTCTACTAGTGAATTTGTTGACCTACAGCAGTCCAACATATCCTTGGTAATATGACAGTCTACTAGTGAAGTTGTTGACCTACAGCAGTCCTACATGTCCTTGGTAAGATGACAGTCTACTAGTGAAGTTGTTGACCTACAACAGTCCTACATATCCTTGGTAAGATGACAGTCTACTAGTGAAGTTGTTGACCTACAGCAGTCCTACAAATCGTTGGTAAGATGACGGTCTACTAGTGAAGTTGTTGACCTACGGCAGTCCTACATATCCTTGGTAAGATGACAGTCTACTAGTGAAGTTGACCTACAACAGTCCTACATGTCCTTGGTAAGATGACAGTCTACTAGTGAAGTTGTTGACCTACAACAGTCCTACATATCCTTGGAAAGATGACAGTCTACGAGTGAAGCTGTTGACCTACAACAGTCCTACATATACTTGGTAAGATGACAGTCTACTAGTGAAGTTGTTGACCTACAACAGTCCTACATGTCCTTGGTAAGATGACAGTCTACTAGTGAAGTTGTTGACCTACAGCAGTCCTACATATCCTTGGTAAGATGTCAGTCTACTAGTGAAGCTGTTTACCTACAACAGTCTTACATGTCCTTGGTAAGATGACAGTCTACTAGTGAAGTTGTTGACCTACAGCAGTCCTACATGTCCTTGGTAATATGACAGTCTACTAGTGAAGCTGTTGACCTAGAACAGTCCTACATATCCTTGGTAAGATGAGAGTCTACTAGTGAAGCTGTTGACCTACAACAGTCCTACATGTCCTTGGTAAGATGACAGTCTACTAGTGAAGTTGTTGACCTACAACAGTCCTACATATCCTTGGTAAGATGACAGTCTACTAGTGAAGCTGTTGATCTACAACAGTCCTACATGTCCTTGGTAAGATGACAGTCTACTAGTGAAGTTGTTGACCTACAACAGTCCTACATGTCCTTGGTAAGATGACAGTCTACTAGTGAAGTTGTTGACCTACAACGGTCCTACATATACTTGGTAAGATGACAGTCTACTAGTGAAGTTGTTGACCTACAACAGTCCTACATATCCTTGTTAAGATGACAGTCTACTAGTGAAGTTGTTGACCTACAACGGTCCTACATATCCTTGGTAAGATGACAGTCTACTAGTGAAGTTGTTGACCTACAACAGTCCTACATATCCTTGGTAAGATGACAGTCTACTAGTGAAGTTGTTGACCTACAACAGTCCTACATATCCTTGGTAAGATGACAGTCTACTAGTGAAGTTGTTGACCTACAACAGTCCTACATATCCTTGGTAAGATGACAGTCTACTAGTGAAGTTGTTGACCTACAACAGTCCTACATATCCTTGGTAAGATGACAGTCTACTAGTGAAGTTGTTGACATACAACAGTCCAACATATCCTTGGTAAGATGACAGTCTACTAGTGAAGCTGTTGACCTACAACAGTCCTACATATCCTTTGTAAGATGACAGTCTACTAGTGACGCTGTTGACCTACAACAGTCCTACATATCCTTGGGAAGATGACAGTCTACTAGTGAAGCTGTTGACCTACAACAGTCCTACATATCCTTGGTAAGATAACAGTCTACTAGTGAATTTGTTGACCTACAGCAGTCCAACATATCCTTGGTAAGATGACAGTCTACTAGTGAAGTTGTTGACCCACAGCAGTCCTACATGTCCTTGGTAAGATGACAGTCTACTAGTGAAGTTGTTGACCTACAACAGTCCTACATATCCTTGGTAAGATGACAGTCTACTAGTGAATTTGTTGACCTACAGCAGTCCTACAAATCCTTGGTAAGATGACAGTCTACTAGTGAAAATGTTGACCTACAGCAGTCCTACATATCCTTGGTAAGATGACAGTCTACTAGTGAAGTTGACCTACAACAGTCCTACATGTCCTTGGTAAGATGACAGTCTACTAGTGAAGTTGTTGACCTACAACAGTCCTACATATCCTTGGTAAGATGACAGTCTACTAGTGAAGCTGTTGACCTACAACAGTCCTACATATACTTGGTAAGATGAGAGTCTACTAGTGAAGTTGTTGACCTACAACAGTCCTACATGTCCTTGGAAAGATGACAGTCTACTAGTGAAGTTGTTGACCTACAGCAGTCCTACATATCCTTGGTAAGATGACAGTCTTCTAGTGAAGCTGTTTACCTACAACAGTCTTACATGTCCTTGGTAAGATGACAGTCTACTAGTGAAGTGTTGACCTACAGCAGTCCTACATGTCCTTGGTAAGATGACAGTCTACTAGTGAAGTTGTTGACCTACAACAGTCCTACATATCCTTGGTAAGATGACAGTCTACTAGTGAAGTTGTTGACCTACAGCAGTCCTACATGTCCTCGGTAAGATGACAGTCTACTAGTGAAGATGTTGACCTACAGCAGTCCTACATATCCTTGGTAAGATAACAGTCTACTAGTGAAGCTGTTGACCTACAACAGTCCTACATATCCTTGGTAAGATGACAGTCTACTAGTGAAGCTGTTGACCTACAACAGTCCTACATATCCTTGGTAAGATGACAGTCTACTAGTGAAGCTGTTGACCTACAACAGTCCTACAAATCCTTGGTAAGATAACAGTCTACTAGTGAAGTTGTTGACCTACAACAGTCCTACATATCCTTGGTAAGATAACAGTCAACTAGTGAAGTTGTTGACCTACAGTAGTCCTACATATCCTTGGTAAGATGACAGTCTACTAGTGAAGTTCTTGACCTACAACAGTCCTACATATCCTTGGTAAGATGACAGTCTACTAGTGAAGTTGTTGACCTACAACAGTCCTACATATCCTTGGTAAGATGACAGTCTACTAGTGAAGTTGTTGACCTACAACAGTCCTACATATCCTTGGTAAGATGACAGTCTACTAGTGAATTTGTTGACCTACTGCAGTCCAACATATCCTTGGTAAGATGACAGTCTAATAGTGAAGTTGTTGACCTACATCAGTCCTACATGTCCTTGGTAAGATGACAGTCTACTAGTGAAGTTGTTGACCTACAACAGTCCTACATATCCTTGGTAAGATGACAGTCTACTAGTGAAGTTGTTGACCTACAACAGTCCTACATATCCTTGGTAAGATGACAGTCTACTAGTGAAGCTGTTGACCTACAACAGTCCTACATATACTTGGTAAGATGAGAGTCTACTAGTGAAGTTGTTGACCTACAACAGTCCTACATGTCCTTGGTAAGATGACAGTCTACTAGTGAAGTTGTTGACCTACAGCAGTCCTACATATCCTTGGTAAGATGACAGTCTACTAGTGAAGCTGTTTACCTACAACAGTCTTACATGTGCTTGGTAAGATGACAGTCTACTAGTGAAGTTGTTGACCTACAGCAGTCCTACATGTCCTTGGTAAGATGACAGTCTACTAGTGAAGTTGTTGACCTACAACAGTCCTACATATCCTTGGTAAGATGACAGTCTACTAGTGAAGTTGTTGACCTACAGCAGTCCTACATGTCCTCGGTAAGATAACAGTCTACTAGTGAAGTTGTTGACCTACAGCAGTCCTACATATCCTTGGTAAGATGACAGTCTACTAGTGAAGTTGTTGACCTACAACAGTCCTACATATCCTTGGTAAGATGACAGTCTACTAGTGAAGTTGTTGACCTGCAACAGTCCTACATATCCTTGGTAAGATGACAGTCTACTAGTGAAGTTGTTGACCTACAACAGTCCTACATATCCTTGGTAAGATGACGGTCTACTAGTGAAGCTGTTGACCTACAACAGTCCTACATATACTTGGTAAGATGGGAGTCTACTATTGAAGTTGTTGACCTACAACAGTCCTACATGTCCTTGGTAAGATGACAGTCTACTAGTGAAGCTGTTTACCTACAACAGTCTTACATGTCCTTGGTAAGATGACAGTCTACTAGTGAAGTTGTTGACCTATAGCAGTCCTACATGTCCTTGGTAAGATGACAGTCTACTAGTGAAGTTGTTGACCTACAACAGTGCTACATATCCTTGGTAAGATGACAGTCTACTAGTGAAGTTGTTGACCTACAGCAGTCCTACATGTCCTCGGTAAGATGACAGTCCACTAGTGAAGTTGTTGACCTACAGCAGTCCTACATATCCTTGGTAAGATAACAGTCTACTAGTGAAGCTGTTGACCTACAACAGTCCTACATATCCTTGGTAAGATGACAGTCTACTAGTGAAGCTGTTGACCTACAACAGTCCTACATATCCTTGGTAAGATGACAGTCTACTAGTGAAGCTGTTCACCTACAACAGTCCTACAAATCCTTGGTAAGATAACAGTCTACTAGTGAAGTTGTTGACCTACAACAGTCCTACATATCCTTGGTAAGATAACAGTCAACTAGTGAAGTTGTTGACCTACAGTAGTCCTACACATCCTTGGTAAGATGACAGTCTACTACTGAAGTTCTTGACCTACAACAGTCCTACATATCCTTGGTAAGATGACAGTCTACTAGTGAAGTTGTTGACCTACAACAGTCCTACATATCCTTGGTAAGATGACAGTCTACTAGTGAAGTTGTTGACCTACAACAGTCCTACATATCCTTGGTAAGATGACAGTCTACTAGTGAATTTGTTGACCTACAGCAGTCCAACATATCCTTGGTAAGATGACAGTCTACTAGTGAAGTTGTTGACCTACAGCAGTCCTACATATCCTTGGTAAGATGACAGTCTACTAGTGAAGTTGTTGACCTACAACAGTCCTACATATCCTTGGTAAGATGACAGTCTACTAGTGAAGTTGTTGACCTACAGCAGTCCTACAAATCCTTTGTAAGATGACAGTCTACTAGTGAAGTTGTTGACCTACAGCAGTCCTACATATCCTTGGTAAGATGACAGTCTACTAGTGAAGTTGACCTACAACAGTCCTACATGTCATTGGTAAGATGACAGTCTACTAGTGAAGTTGTTGACCTACAACAGTCCTACATATCCTTGGTAAGATGACAGTCTACTAGTGAAGCTGTTGACCTACAACAGTCCTACATATACTTGGTAAGATGAGAGTCTACTAGTGAAGTTGTTGACCTACAACAGTCCTACATGTCCTTGGTAAGATGACAGTCTACTAGTGAAGTTGTTGACCTACAGCAGTCCTACATATCCTTGGTAAGATGACAGTCTACTAGTGAAGTTGACCTACAACAGTCCTACATGTCCTTGGTAAGATGACAGTCTACTAGTGAAGTTGACCTACAACAGTCCTACATGTCCTTGGTAAGATGACAGTCTACTAGTGAAGTTGTTGACCTACAACAGTCCTACATGTCCTTGGTAAGATGACAGTCTACTAGTGAAGTTGTTGACCTACAGTAGTCCTACATATCCTTCGTAAGATGACAGTCTACTAGTGAAGCTGTTGACCTACAACAGTCCTACATATCCTTGGTAAGATGACAGTCTACTAGTGAAGTTATTGACCTACACCAGTCCTACATGTCCTTGGTAAGATGACAGTCTACTAGTGAAGCTGTTGACCTACAACAGTCCTACATGTCCTTGGTAAGATGACAGTCTACTAGTGAAGCTGTTGACCGACAACAGTCCTACATATCCTTGGTAAGATGACAGTCTACTAGTGAAGTTGTTGACCTACAGCAGTCCTACATGTCCTTGGTAAGATGACAGTCTACTAGTGAAGTTGTTGACCTACAGCAGTCCTACATATCCTTGGTAAGATGACAGTCTACTAGTGAATTTGTTGACCTACAACAGTCCTACATATCCTTGGTAAGATGACAGTCTACTAGTGAAGCTGTTGACCGACAACAGTCCTACATATCCTTGGTAAGATGACAGTCTACTAGTGAAGTTGTTGACCTACAGCAGTCCTACATGTCCTTGGTAAGATGACAGTCTACTAGTGAAGTTGTTGACCTACAGCAGTCCTACATATCCTTGGTAAGATGACAGTCTACTAGTGAAGCTGTTGACCTACAACAGTCCTACATGTCCTTGGTAAGATGACAGTCTACTAGTGAAGTTGTTGACCTACAGCAGTCCTACATGTCCTTGGTAAGATGACAGTCTACTAGTGAAGCTGTTGACCTACAACAGTCGTACATGTCCTTGGTAAGATGACAGTCTACTAGTGAAGGTGTTGACCTATAACAGTCCTACATATCCTTGGTAAGATGACAGTCTACTAGTGAAGTTGTTGACCTACAGCAGTCCTACATGTCCTTGGTAAGATGACAGTCTACTAGTGAAGTTGTTGACCTACAACAGTCCTACATGTCCTTGGTAAGATAACAGTCTACTAGTGAAGTTGTTGACCTATAACAGTCCTACATATCCTTGGTAAGATGACAGTCTACTAGTGAAGTTGTTGACCTACAGCAGTCCTACATATCCTTGGTAAGATGACAGTCTACTAATGAAGTTGTTGACCTACAGCAGTCCTACATATCCTTGGTAAGATGACAGTCTACTAGTGAATTTGTTGACCTACAACAGTCCTACATATCCTTGGTAAGATGACAGTATACTAGTGAAGTTGTTGACCTACAGCAGTCCTACATGTCCTTGGTAAGATGACAGTCTACTAGTGAAGCTGTTGACCTACAACAGTCCTACACGTCCTCGGTAAGATGACAGTCTACTAGTGAAGCTGTTGACCTACAACAGTCCTACATGTCCTTGGTAAGATGACAGTCTACTAGTGAAGTTGTTGACCTACAGCAGTCCTACATATCCTTGGGAAGATGACAGTCTACTAGTGAAGCTGTTGACCTACAACAGTCCTACATATACTTGGTAAGATGAGAGTCTACTAGTGAAGTTTTTGACCTACAACAGTCCTACATGTCCTTGGTAAGATGACAGTCTACTAGTGAATGTTGTTGACCTACAGCAGTCCTACAAATCATTTGTAAGATGACAGTCTACTAGTGAAGTTGTTGACCTACAGCAGTCCTACATATCCTTGGTAAGATGACAGTCTACTAGTGAAGTTGACCTACAACAGTCCTACATGTCCTTGGTAAGATGACAGTCTACTAGTGAAGTTGTTGACCTACAACAGTCCTACATATCCTTGGTAAGATGACAGTCTACTAGTGAAGCTGTTGACCTACAACAGTCCTACATATACTTGGTAAGATGAGAGTCTACTAGTGAAGTTGTTGACCTACAACAGTCCTACATGTCCTTGGTAAGATGACAGTCTACTAGTGAAGTTGTTGACCTACAGCTGTCCTACATATCCTTGGTAAGATGACAGTCTACTAGTGAAGTTGTTGACCTACAGCAGTCCTACATGTCCTTGGTAAGATGACAGTCTACTAGTGAAGTTGTTGACCTACAACAGTCCTACATATCCTTGGTAAGATGACAGTCTACTAGTGAAGTTGTTGACCTACAGCAGTCCTACATGTCCTCGGTAAGATAACAGTCTACTAGTGAAGTTGTTGACCTACAGCAGTCCTACATATCCTTGGTAAGATAACAGTCTACTAGTGAAGTTGTTGACCTACAGTAGTCCTACATATCCTTGGTAAGATGACAGTCTACTAGTGAAGTTGTTGACCTACAATAGTCCTACATATCCTTGGTAAGATGACAGTCTACTAGTGAAGCTGTTGACCTACAACAGTCCTACATATCCTTGGTAAGATGACAGTCTACTAGTGAAGTTATTGACCTACACCAGTCCTACATGTCCTTGGTAAGATGACAGTCTACTAGTGAAGTTGTTGACCTACAGCAGTCCTACATGTCCTTGGTAAGATGACAGTCTACTAGTGAGGTTGTTGACCTACAGTAGTCCTACATATCCTTGGTAAGATGACAGTCTACTAGTGAAGTTGTTGACCTACAACAGTCCTACATGTCCTTGGTAAGATGACAGTCTACTAGTGAAGTTGTTGACCTACAGCAGTCCTACATGTCCTTGGTAAGATGACAGTCTACTAGTGAAGTTGCTGACCTACAGCAGTCCTACATATCCTTGGTAAGATGACAGTCTACTAGTGAAGTTGTTGACCTACAACAGTCCTACATGTCCTTGGTAAGATGACAGTCTACTAGTGAAGTTGCTGACCTACAGCAGTCCTACATATCCTTGGTAAGATGACAGTCTACTAGTGAAGTTGTTGACCTACAACAGTCCTACATGTCCTTGGTATGATGACAGTCTACTAGTGAAGTTGTTGACCTACAACAGTCCTACATATCCTTGGTAAGATGACAGTATACTAGTGAAGTTGTTGACCTACAGTAGTCCTACATATCCTTGGTAAGATGACAGTCTCCTAGTGAAGTTGTTCACCTACAACAGTCCTACATGTCCTTGGTAAGATGACAGTCTACTAGTGAAGTTGTTGACCTACAGCAGTCCTACATGTCCTTGGTAAGATGACAGTCTACTAGTGAATTTGCTGACCTACAGCAGTCCTACATATCCTTGGTAAGATGACAGTCTACTAGTGAAGCTGTTGACCTACAACAGTCGTACATGTCCTTGGTAAGATGACAGTCTACTAGTGAAGGTGTTGACCTATAACAGTCCTACATATCCTTGGTAAGATGACAGTCTACTAGTGAAGTTGTTGACCTACAGCAGTCCTACATGTCCTTGGTAAGATGACAGTCTACTAGTGAAGTTGTTGACCTACAACAGTCCTACATGTCCTTGGTAAGATAACAGTCTACTAGTGAAGTTGACCTATAACAGTCCTACATATCCTTGGTAAGATGACAGTCTACTAGTGAAGTTGTTGACCTACAGCAGTCCTACATATCCTTGGTAAGATGACAGTCTACTAGTGAAGTTGTTGACCTACAGCAGTCCTACATATCCTTGGTAAGATAACAGTCTACTAGTGAATTTGTTGACCTACAACAGTCCTACATATCCTTGGTAAGATGACAGTCTACTAGTGAAGCTGTTGACCTACAACAGTCCTACATGTCCTTGGTAAGATGACAGTCTACTAGTGAAGTTGTTGACCTACAACAGTCCTACATATCCTTGGTAAGATGACAGTCTAGTAGTGAAATTGTTGACCTATAACAGTCCTACATATCCTTGGTAAGATGACAGTATACTAGTGAAGTTGTTGACCTACAGCAGTCCTACATGTCCTTGGTAAGATGACAGTCTACTAGTGAAGCTGTTGACCTACAACAGTCCTACATGTCCTCGGTAAGATGACAGTCTACTAGTGCAGTTGTTGACCTACAGCAGTCCTACATGTCCTTGGTAAGATGACAGTCTACTAGTGAAGCTGTTGACCTGCAACAGTCCTACATGTCCTTGGTAAGATGACAGTCTACTAGTGAAGTTGTTGACCTACAGCAGTCCTACATATCCTTGGTAAGATGACAGTCTACTAGTGAAGTTGTTGACCTACAACAGTCCTACATATCCTTGGTAAGATGACAGTCTACTAGTGAAGATGTTGATCTACAACAGTCCTACATGTCCTTGGTAAGATGATAGTCTACTAGTGAAGTTGTTGACCTACAGCAGTCCTACATATCCTTGGTAAGATGACAGTCTACTAGTGAAGTTGTTGACCTACAACAGTCCTACATATCCTTGGTAAGATGACAGTCTACTAGTGAAGCAGTTGACCTACAACAGTCCTACATGTCCTTGGTAAGATGACAGTCTACTAGTGAAGTTGTTGACCTACAGCAGTCCTACATGTCCTTGGTAAGATGACAGTCTACTAGTGAAGTTGTTGACCTACAGTAGTCCTACATATCCTTGGTAAGATGAGAGTCTACTAGTGAAGTTGTTGACCTACAACAGTCCTACATGTCCTTGGTAAGATGACAGTCTACTAGTGAAGTTGTTGACCTACAGCTGTCCTACATATCCTTGGTAAGATGACAGTCTACTAGTGAAGTTGTTGACCTACAGCAGTCCTACATGTCCTTGGTAAGATGACAGTCTACTAGTGAAGTTGTTGACCTACAACAGTCCTACATATCCTTGGTAAGATGACAGTCTACTAGTGAAGTTGTTGACCTACAGCAGTCCTACATGTCCTCGGTAAGATAACAGTCTACTAGTGAAGTTGTTGACCTACAGCAGTCCTACATATCCTTGGTAAGATAACAGTCTACTAGTGAAGTTGTTGACCTACAGTAGTCCTACATATCCTTGGTAAGATGACAGTCTACTAGTGAAGTTGTTGACCTACAATAGTCCTACATATCCTTGGTAAGATGACAGTCTACTAGTGAAGCTGTTGACCTACAACAGTCCTACATATCCTTGGTAAGATGACAGTCTACTAGTGAAGTTATTGACCTACACCAGTCCTACATGTCCTTGGTAAGATGACAGTCTACTAGTGAAGTTGTTGACCTACAGCAGTCCTACATGTCCTTGGTAAGATGACAGTCTACTAGTGAGGTTGTTGACCTACAGTAGTCCTACATATCCTTGGTAAGATGACAGTCTACTAGTGAAGTTGTTGACCTACAACAGTCCTACATGTCCTTGGTAAGATGACAGTCTACTAGTGAAGTTGTTGACCTACAGCAGTCCTACATGTCCTTGGTAAGATGACAGTCTACTAGTGAAGTTGCTGACCTACAGCAGTCCTACATATCCTTGGTAAGATGACAGTCTACTAGTGAAGTTGTTGACCTACAACAGTCCTACATGTCCTTGGTAAGATGACAGTCTACTAGTGAAGTTGCTGACCTACAGCAGTCCTACATATCCTTGGTAAGATGACAGTCTACTAGTGAAGTTGTTGACCTACAACAGTCCTACATGTCCTTGGTATGATGACAGTCTACTAGTGAAGTTGTTGACCTACAACAGTCCTACATATCCTTGGTAAGATGACAGTATACTAGTGAAGTTGTTGACCTACAGTAGTCCTACATATCCTTGGTAAGATGACAGTCTCCTAGTGAAGTTGTTCACCTACAACAGTCCTACATGTCCTTGGTAAGATGACAGTCTACTAGTGAAGTTGTTGACCTACAGCAGTCCTACATGTCCTTGGTAAGATGACAGTCTACTAGTGAATTTGCTGACCTACAGCAGTCCTACATATCCTTGGTAAGATGACAGTCTACTAGTGAAGCTGTTGACCTACAACAGTCGTACATGTCCTTGGTAAGATGACAGTCTACTAGTGAAGGTGTTGACCTATAACAGTCCTACATATCCTTGGTAAGATGACAGTCTACTAGTGAAGTTGTTGACCTACAGCAGTCCTACATGTCCTTGGTAAGATGACAGTCTACTAGTGAAGTTGTTGACCTACAACAGTCCTACATGTCCTTGGTAAGATAACAGTCTACTAGTGAAGTTGACCTATAACAGTCCTACATATCCTTGGTAAGATGACAGTCTACTAGTGAAGTTGTTGACCTACAGCAGTCCTACATATCCTTGGTAAGATGACAGTCTACTAGTGAAGTTGTTGACCTACAGCAGTCCTACATATCCTTGGTAAGATAACAGTCTACTAGTGAATTTGTTGACCTACAACAGTCCTACATATCCTTGGTAAGATGACAGTCTACTAGTGAAGCTGTTGACCTACAACAGTCCTACATGTCCTTGGTAAGATGACAGTCTACTAGTGAAGTTGTTGACCTACAACAGTCCTACATATCCTTGGTAAGATGACAGTCTAGTAGTGAAATTGTTGACCTATAACAGTCCTACATATCCTTGGTAAGATGACAGTATACTAGTGAAGTTGTTGACCTACAGCAGTCCTACATGTCCTTGGTAAGATGACAGTCTACTAGTGAAGCTGTTGACCTACAACAGTCCTACATGTCCTCGGTAAGATGACAGTCTACTAGTGCAGTTGTTGACCTACAGCAGTCCTACATGTCCTTGGTAAGATGACAGTCTACTAGTGAAGCTGTTGACCTGCAACAGTCCTACATGTCCTTGGTAAGATGACAGTCTACTAGTGAAGTTGTTGACCTACAGCAGTCCTACATATCCTTGGTAAGATGACAGTCTACTAGTGAAGTTGTTGACCTACAACAGTCCTACATATCCTTGGTAAGATGACAGTCTACTAGTGAAGATGTTGATCTACAACAGTCCTACATGTCCTTGGTAAGATGATAGTCTACTAGTGAAGTTGTTGACCTACAGCAGTCCTACATATCCTTGGTAAGATGACAGTCTACTAGTGAAGTTGTTGACCTACAACAGTCCTACATATCCTTGGTAAGATGACAGTCTACTAGTGAAGCAGTTGACCTACAACAGTCCTACATGTCCTTGGTAAGATGACAGTCTACTAGTGAAGTTGTTGACCTACAGCAGTCCTACATGTCCTTGGTAAGATGACAGTCTACTAGTGAAGTTGTTGACCTACAGTAGTCCTACATATCCTTGGTAAGATGACAGTCTACTAGTGAAGTTGTTGACCTACAACAGTCCTACATGTCCTTGGTAAGATGACAGTCTACTAGTGAAGTTGTTGACCTACAACAGTCCTACATATCCTTGGTAAGATGACAGTCTACTAGTGAAGTTGTTGACCTACAGCAGTCCTACATGTCCTTGGTAAGATGACAGTCTACTAGTGAAGTTGTTGACCTACAACAGTCCTACATATCCTTGGTAAGATGACAGTCTACTAGTGAAGTTGTTGACCTACAGCAGTCCTACATGTCCTTGGTAAGATGACAGTCTACTAGTGAAGTTGTTGACCTACAACAGTCCTACATATCCTTGGTAAGATGACAGTCTACTAGTGAAGTTGTTGACCTACAACAGTCCTACATGTCCTTGGTAAGATGACAGTCTACTAGTGAAGTTGTTGACCTACAGCAGTCCTACATGTCCTTGGTAAGATGACAGTCTACTAGTGAAGTTGCTGACCTACAGCAGTCCTACATATCCTTGGTAAGATGACAGTCTACTAGTGAAGTTGTTGACCTACAACAGTCCTACATGTCCTTGGTAAGATGACAGTCTACTAGTGAAGTTGCTGACCTACAGCAGTCCTACATATCCTTGGTAAGATGACAGTCTACTAGTGAAGTTGTTGACCTACAGCAGTCCTACATGTCCTTGGTAAGATGACAGTCTACTAGTGAAGTTGTTGACCTACAGTAGTCCTACATATCCTTGGTAAGATGACAGTCTACTAGTGAAGTTGTTGACCTACAACAGTCCTACATGTCCTTGGTAAGATGACAGTCTACTAGTGAAGTTGTTGACCTACAACAGTCCTACATATCCTTGGTAAGATGACAGTCTACTAGTGAAGTTCTTGACCTACAGTAGTCCTACATATCCTTGGTAAGATGACAGTCTCCTAGTGAAGTTGTTGACCTACAACAGTCCTACATGTCCTTGGTAAGATGACAGTCTACTAGTGAAGTTGTTGACCTACAGCAGTCCTACATGTCCTTGGTAAGATGACAGTCTATTAGTGAATTTGCTGACCTACAGCAGTCCTACATGTCCTTGGTAAGATGACAGTCTACTAGTGAAGCTGTTGACCTACAACAGTCCTACATGTCCTTGGTAAGATGACAGTCTACTAGTGAAGTTGTTGACCTATAACAGTCCTACATATCCTTGGTAAGATGACAGTCTACTAGTGAAGTTGTTGACCTACAGCAGTCCTACATATCCTTGGTAAGATGACAGTCTACTAGTGAAGTTGTTGACCTACAGCAGTCCTACATATCCTTGGTAAGATGACAGTCTACTAGTGAAGTTGTTGACCTACAACAGTCCTACATGTCCTTGGTAAGATGACAATCTACTAGTGAAGTTGCTGACCTACAGCAGTCCTACATATCCTTGGTAAGATGACAGTCTACTAGTGAAGTTGTTGACCTACAACAGTCCTACATATCCTTGGTAAGATGATAGTCTACTAGTGAAGTTGTTGACCTACAGTAGTCCTACATATCCTTGGTAAGTTGACAGTCTACTAGTGAAGTTGTTGACCTACAACAGTCCTACATGTCCTTGGTAAGATGACAGTCTACTAGTGAAGTTGTTGACCTACAGCAGTCCTACATGTCCTTGATAAGATGACAGTCTACTAATGAAGTTGCTGACCTACAGCAGTCCTACATATCCTTGGTAAGATGACAGTCTACTAGTGAAGTTGTTGACCTACAACAGTCCTACATGTCCTTGGTAAGATGACAGTCTACTAGTGAAGTTGTTGACCTACAGCAGTCCTACATGTCCTTGGTAAGATGACAGTCTACTAGTGAAGCTGTTGACCTACAACAGTCCTACATGTCCTTGGTAAGATGACAGTCTACTAGTGAAGTTGTTGACCTATAACAGTCCTACATATCCTTGGTAAGATGACAGTCTACTAGTGAAGTTGTTGACCTACAGCAGTCCTACATATCCTTGGTAAGATGACAGTCTACTAGTGAAGTTGTTGACCTACAGCAGTCCTACATATCCTTGGTAAGATGACAGTCTACTAGTGAAGTTGTTGACCTACAACAGTCCTACATATCCTTGGTAAGATGACAGTCTATTAGTGAAGTTGTTGACCTACAACAGTCCTACATATCCTTGGTAAGATGACAGTCTACTAGTGAAGTTGTTGACCTACAACAGTCCTACATATCCTTGGTAAGATGACAGTCTACTAGTGAAGTTGTTGACCTACAACAGTCCTACATGTCCTTAGTAAGATGACAGTCTACTAGTGAAGTTGTTGACCTACAACAGTCCTACATATCCTTGGTAAGATGACAGTCTACTAGTGAAGTTGTTGACCTATAACAGTCCTACATATCCTTGGTAAGATGACAGTATACTAGTGAAGTTGTTGACCTACAGCAGTCCTACATGTCCTTGGTAAGATGACAGTCTACTAGTGAAGCTGTTGACCTACAACAGTCCTACATGTCCTCGGTAAGATGACAGTCTACTAGTGAAGCTGTTGACCTACAACAGTCCTACATGTCCTTGGTAAGATGACAGTCTACTAGTGAAGTTGTTGACCTATAACAGTCCTACATATCCTTGGTAAGATGACAGTCTACTAGTGAAGTTGTTGACCTACAACAGTCCTACATATCCTTGGTAAGATGACAGTCTACTAGTGAAGTTGTTGACCTACAACAGTCCTACATGTCCTTGGTAAGATGACAGTCTACTAGTGAAGTTGTTGACCTACAACAGTCCTACATATCCTTGGTAAGATGACAGTCTACTAGTGAAGTTGTTGACCTACAGCAGTCCTACATGTCCTTGGTAAGATGACAGTCTACTAGTGAAGTTGTTGACCTATAACAGTCCTACATATCCTTGGTAAGATGACAGTCTACTAGTGAAGTTGTTGACCTACAGCAGTCCTACATATCCTTGGTAAGATGACAGTCTACTAGTGAAGTTGTTGACCTACAGCAGTCCTACATATCCTTGGTAAGATGACAGTCTACTAGTGATGTTGTTGACCTACAGCAGTCCTACATATCCTTGGTAAGATGACAGTCTACTAGTGAAGTTGCTGACCTACAACAGTCCTACATATCCTTGGTAAGATGACAGTCTACTAGTGAAGTTGTTGACCTACAGCAGTCCTACATGTCCTTGGTAAGATGACAGTCTACTAGTGAAGTTGTTGACCTACAACAGTCCTACATATCCTTGGTAAGATGACAGTCTACTAGTGAAGCTGTTGACCGACAACAGTCCTACATATCCTTGGTAAGATGACACTCTACTAGTGAAGTTGTTGACCTACAACAGTCCTACATGTCCTTGGTAAGATGACAGTCTACTAGTGAAGTTGTTGACCTACAGCAGTCCTACATGTCCTTGGTAAGATGACAGTCTACTAGTGAAGCTGTTGACCTACAACAGTCCTACATGTCCTTGGTAAGATGACAGTCTACTAGTGAAGGTGTTGACCTATAACAGTCCTACATATCCTTGGTAAGATGACAGTCTACTAGTGAAGTTGTTGACCTACAGCAGTCCTACATGTCCTTGGTAAGATGACAGTCTACTAGTGAAGTTGTTGACCTACAACAGTCCTACATATCCTTGGTAAGATGACAGTCTACTAGAGAATTTGTTGACCTACAACAGTCCTACATATCCTTGGTAAGATGACAGTCTACTAGTGAAGCTGTTGACCTACAACAGTCCTACATGTCCTTGGTAAGATGACAGTCTACTAGTGAAGTTGTTGACCTACAACAGTCCTACATATCCTTGGTAAGATGACAGTCTACTAGTGAAGTTGTTGACCTATAACAGTCCTACATATCCTTGGTAAGATGACAGTATACTAGTGAAGTTGTTGACCTACAGCAGTCCTACATGTCCTTGGTAAGATGACAGTCTACTAGTGAAGCTGTTGACCTACAACAGTCCTACATGTCCTCTGTAAGATGACAGTCTACTAGTGAAGCTGTTGACCTACAACAGTCCTACATGTCCTTGGTAAGATGACAGTCTACTAGTGAAGTTGTTGACGTACAGCAGTCCTACATATCCTTGGTAAGATGACAGTCTACTAGTGAAGCTGTTGACCTACAACAGTCCTACATGTCCTTGGTAAGATGACAGTCTACTAGTGAAGTTGTTGACCTACAGCAGTCCTACATATCCTTGGTAAGATGACAGTCTACTAGTGAAGTTGTTGACCTACAACAGTCCTACATATCCTTGGTAAGATGACAGTCTACTAGTGAAGCTGTTGACCTACAACAGTCGTACATGTCCTTGGTAAGATGACAGTCTACTAGTGAAGGTGTTGACCTATAACAGTCCTACATATCCTTGGTAAGATGACAGTCTACTAGTGAAGTTGTTGACCTACAGCAGTCCTACATGTCCTTGGTAAGATGACAGTCTACTAGTGAAGTTGTTGACCTACAACAGTCCTACATGTCCTTGGTAAGATAACAGTCTACTAGTGAAGTTGTTGACCTATAACAGTCCTACATATCCTTGGTAAGATGACAGTCTACTAGTGAAGTTGTTGACCTACAGCAGTCCTACATATCCTTGGTAAGATGACAGTCTACTAATGAAGTTGTTGACCTACAGCAGTCCTACATATCCTTGGTAAGATGACAGTCTACTAGTGAATTTGTTGACCTACAACAGTCCTACATATCCTTGGTAAGATGACAGTATACTAGTGAAGTTGTTGACCTACAGCAGTCCTACATGTCCTTGGTAAGATGACAGTCTACTAGTGAAGCTGTTGACCTACAACAGTCCTACACGTCCTCGGTAAGATGACAGTCTACTAGTGAAGCTGTTGACCTACAACAGTCCTACATGTCCTTGGTAAGATGACAGTCTACTAGTGAAGTTGTTGACCTACAGCAGTCCTACATATCCTTGGGAAGATGACAGTCTACTAGTGAAGCTGTTGACCTACAACAGTCCTACATATACTTGGTAAGATGAGAGTCTACTAGTGAAGTTTTTGACCTACAACAGTCCTACATGTCCTTGGTAAGATGACAGTCTACTAGTGAATGTTGTTGACCTACAGCAGTCCTACAAATCATTTGTAAGATGACAGTCTACTAGTGAAGTTGTTGACCTACAGCAGTCCTACATATCCTTGGTAAGATGACAGTCTACTAGTGAAGTTGACCTACAACAGTCCTACATGTCCTTGGTAAGATGACAGTCTACTAGTGAAGTTGTTGACCTACAACAGTCCTACATATCCTTGGTAAGATGACAGTCTACTAGTGAAGCTGTTGACCTACAACAGTCCTACATATACTTGGTAAGATGAGAGTCTACTAGTGAAGTTGTTGACCTACAACAGTCCTACATGTCCTTGGTAAGATGACAGTCTACTAGTGAAGTTGTTGACCTACAGCTGTCCTACATATCCTTGGTAAGATGACAGTCTACTAGTGAAGTTGTTGACCTACAGCAGTCCTACATGTCCTTGGTAAGATGACAGTCTACTAGTGAAGTTGTTGACCTACAACAGTCCTACATATCCTTGGTAAGATGACAGTCTACTAGTGAAGTTGTTGACCTACAGCAGTCCTACATGTCCTCGGTAAGATAACAGTCTACTAGTGAAGTTGTTGACCTACAGCAGTCCTACATATCCTTGGTAAGATAACAGTCTACTAGTGAAGTTGTTGACCTACAGTAGTCCTACATATCCTTGGTAAGATGACAGTCTACTAGTGAAGTTGTTGACCTACAATAGTCCTACATATCCTTGGTAAGATGACAGTCTACTAGTGAAGCTGTTGACCTACAACAGTCCTACATATCCTTGGTAAGATGACAGTCTACTAGTGAAGTTATTGACCTACACCAGTCCTACATGTCCTTGGTAAGATGACAGTCTACTAGTGAAGTTGTTGACCTACAGCAGTCCTACATGTCCTTGGTAAGATGACAGTCTACTAGTGAGGTTGTTGACCTACAGTAGTCCTACATATCCTTGGTAAGATGACAGTCTACTAGTGAAGTTGTTGACCTACAACAGTCCTACATGTCCTTGGTAAGATGACAGTCTACTAGTGAAGTTGTTGACCTACAGCAGTCCTACATGTCCTTGGTAAGATGACAGTCTACTAGTGAAGTTGCTGACCTACAGCAGTCCTACATATCCTTGGTAAGATGACAGTCTACTAGTGAAGTTGTTGACCTACAACAGTCCTACATGTCCTTGGTAAGATGACAGTCTACTAGTGAAGTTGCTGACCTACAGCAGTCCTACATATCCTTGGTAAGATGACAGTCTACTAGTGAAGTTGTTGACCTACAACAGTCCTACATGTCCTTGGTATGATGACAGTCTACTAGTGAAGTTGTTGACCTACAACAGTCCTACATATCCTTGGTAAGATGACAGTATACTAGTGAAGTTGTTGACCTACAGTAGTCCTACATATCCTTGGTAAGATGACAGTCTCCTAGTGAAGTTGTTCACCTACAACAGTCCTACATGTCCTTGGTAAGATGACAGTCTACTAGTGAAGTTGTTGACCTACAGCAGTCCTACATGTCCTTGGTAAGATGACAGTCTACTAGTGAATTTGCTGACCTACAGCAGTCCTACATATCCTTGGTAAGATGACAGTCTACTAGTGAAGCTGTTGACCTACAACAGTCGTACATGTCCTTGGTAAGATGACAGTCTACTAGTGAAGGTGTTGACCTATAACAGTCCTACATATCCTTGGTAAGATGACAGTCTACTAGTGAAGTTGTTGACCTACAGCAGTCCTACATGTCCTTGGTAAGATGACAGTCTACTAGTGAAGTTGTTGACCTACAACAGTCCTACATGTCCTTGGTAAGATAACAGTCTACTAGTGAAGTTGACCTATAACAGTCCTACATATCCTTGGTAAGATGACAGTCTACTAGTGAAGTTGTTGACCTACAGCAGTCCTACATATCCTTGGTAAGATGACAGTCTACTAGTGAAGTTGTTGACCTACAGCAGTCCTACATATCCTTGGTAAGATAACAGTCTACTAGTGAATTTGTTGACCTACAACAGTCCTACATATCCTTGGTAAGATGACAGTCTACTAGTGAAGCTGTTGACCTACAACAGTCCTACATGTCCTTGGTAAGATGACAGTCTACTAGTGAAGTTGTTGACCTACAACAGTCCTACATATCCTTGGTAAGATGACAGTCTAGTAGTGAAATTGTTGACCTATAACAGTCCTACATATCCTTGGTAAGATGACAGTATACTAGTGAAGTTGTTGACCTACAGCAGTCCTACATGTCCTTGGTAAGATGACAGTCTACTAGTGAAGCTGTTGACCTACAACAGTCCTACATGTCCTCGGTAAGATGACAGTCTACTAGTGCAGTTGTTGACCTACAGCAGTCCTACATGTCCTTGGTAAGATGACAGTCTACTAGTGAAGCTGTTGACCTGCAACAGTCCTACATGTCCTTGGTAAGATGACAGTCTACTAGTGAAGTTGTTGACCTACAGCAGTCCTACATATCCTTGGTAAGATGACAGTCTACTAGTGAAGTTGTTGACCTACAACAGTCCTACATATCCTTGGTAAGATGACAGTCTACTAGTGAAGATGTTGATCTACAACAGTCCTACATGTCCTTGGTAAGATGATAGTCTACTAGTGAAGTTGTTGACCTACAGCAGTCCTACATATCCTTGGTAAGATGACAGTCTACTAGTGAAGTTGTTGACCTACAACAGTCCTACATATCCTTGGTAAGATGACAGTCTACTAGTGAAGCAGTTGACCTACAACAGTCCTACATGTCCTTGGTAAGATGACAGTCTACTAGTGAAGTTGTTGACCTACAGCAGTCCTACATGTCCTTGGTAAGATGACAGTCTACTAGTGAAGTTGTTGACCTACAGTAGTCCTACATATCCTTGGTAAGATGACAGTCTACTAGTGAAGTTGTTGACCTACAACAGTCCTACATGTCCTTGGTAAGATGACAGTCTACTAGTGAAGTTGTTGACCTACAACAGTCCTACATATCCTTGGTAAGATGACAGTCTACTAGTGAAGTTGTTGACCTACAGCAGTCCTACATGTCCTTGGTAAGATGACAGTCTACTAGTGAAGTTGTTGACCTACAACAGTCCTACATATCCTTGGTAAGATGACAGTCTACTAGTGAAGTTGTTGACCTACAGCAGTCCTACATGTCCTTGGTAAGATGACAGTCTACTAGTGAAGTTGTTGACCTACAACAGTCCTACATATCCTTGGTAAGATGACAGTCTACTAGTGAAGTTGTTGACCTACAACAGTCCTACATGTCCTTGGTAAGATGACAGTCTACTAGTGAAGTTGTTGACCTACAGCAGTCCTACATGTCCTTGGTAAGATGACAGTCTACTAGTGAAGTTGCTGACCTACAGCAGTCCTACATATCCTTGGTAAGATGACAGTCTACTAGTGAAGTTGTTGACCTACAACAGTCCTACATGTCCTTGGTAAGATGACAGTCTACTAGTGAAGTTGCTGACCTACAGCAGTCCTACATATCCTTGGTAAGATGACAGTCTACTAGTGAAGTTGTTGACCTACAGCAGTCCTACATGTCCTTGGTAAGATGACAGTCTACTAGTGAAGTTGTTGACCTACAGTAGTCCTACATATCCTTGGTAAGATGACAGTCTACTAGTGAAGTTGTTGACCTACAACAGTCCTACATGTCCTTGGTAAGATGACAGTCTACTAGTGAAGTTGTTGACCTACAACAGTCCTACATATCCTTGGTAAGATGACAGTCTACTAGTGAAGTTCTTGACCTACAGTAGTCCTACATATCCTTGGTAAGATGACAGTCTCCTAGTGAAGTTGTTGACCTACAACAGTCCTACATGTCCTTGGTAAGATGACAGTCTACTAGTGAAGCTGTTGACCTACAGCAGTCCTACATGTCCTTGGTAAGATGACAGTCTATTAGTGAATTTGCTGACCTACAGCAGTCCTACATGTCCTTGGTAAGATGACAGTCTACTAGTGAAGCTGTTGACCTACAACAGTCCTACATGTCCTTGGTAAGATGACAGTCTACTAGTGAAGTTGTTGACCTATAACAGTCCTACATATCCTTGGTAAGATGACAGTCTACTAGTGAAGTTGTTGACCTACAGCAGTCCTACATATCCTTGGTAAGATGACAGTCTACTAGTGAAGTTGTTGACCTACAGCAGTCCTACATATCCTTGGTAAGATGACAGTCTACTAGTGAAGTTGTTGACCTACAACAGTCCTACATGTCCTTGGTAAGATGACAATCTACTAGTGAAGTTGCTGACCTACAGCAGTCCTACATATCCTTGGTAAGATGACAGTCTACTAGTGAAGTTGTTGACCTACAACAGTCCTACATATCCTTGGTAAGATGATAGTCTACTAGTGAAGTTGTTGACCTACAGTAGTCCTACATATCCTTGGTAAGTTGACAGTCTACTAGTGAAGTTGTTGACCTACAACAGTCCTACATGTCCTTGGTAAGATGACAGTCTACTAGTGAAGTTGTTGACCTACAGCAGTCCTACATGTCCTTGATAAGATGACAGTCTACTAATGAAGTTGCTGACCTACAGCAGTCCTACATATCCTTGGTAAGATGACAGTCTACTAGTGAAGTTGTTGACCTACAACAGTCCTACATGTCCTTGGTAAGATGACAGTCTACTAGTGAAGTTGTTGACCTACAGCAGTCCTACATGTCCTTGGTAAGATGACAGTCTACTAGTGAAGCTGTTGACCTACAACAGTCCTACATGTCCTTGGTAAGATGACAGTCTACTAGTGAAGTTGTTGACCTATAACAGTCCTACATATCCTTGGTAAGATGACAGTCTACTAGTGAAGTTGTTGACCTACAGCAGTCCTACATATCCTTGGTAAGATGACAGTCTACTAGTGAAGTTGTTGACCTACAGCAGTCCTACATATCCTTGGTAAGATGACAGTCTACTAGTGAAGTTGTTGACCTACAACAGTCCTACATATCCTTGGTAAGATGACAGTCTATTAGTGAAGTTGTTGACCTACAACAGTCCTACATATCCTTGGTAAGATGACAGTCTACTAGTGAAGTTGTTGACCTACAACAGTCCTACATATCCTTGGTAAGATGACAGTCTACTAGTGAAGTTGTTGACCTACAACAGTCCTACATGTCCTTAGTAAGATGACAGTCTACTAGTGAAGTTGTTGACCTACAACAGTCCTACATATCCTTGGTAAGATGACAGTCTACTAGTGAAGTTGTTGACCTATAACAGTCCTACATATCCTTGGTAAGATGACAGTATACTAGTGAAGTTGTTGACCTACAGCAGTCCTACATGTCCTTGGTAAGATGACAGTCTACTAGTGAAGCTGTTGACCTACAACAGTCCTACATGTCCTCGGTAAGATGACAGTCTACTAGTGAAGCTGTTGACCTACAACAGTCCTACATGTCCTTGGTAAGATGACAGTCTACTAGTGAAGTTGTTGACCTATAACAGTCCTACATATCCTTGGTAAGATGACAGTCTACTAGTGAAGTTGTTGACCTACAACAGTCCTACATATCCTTGGTAAGATGACAGTCTACTAGTGAAGTTGTTGACCTACAACAGTCCTACATGTCCTTGGTAAGATGACAGTCTACTAGTGAAGTTGTTGACCTACAACAGTCCTACATATCCTTGGTAAGATGACAGTCTACTAGTGAAGTTGTTGACCTACAGCAGTCCTACATGTCCTTGGTAAGATGACAGTCTACTAGTGAAGTTGTTGACCTATAACAGTCCTACATATCCTTGGTAAGATGACAGTCTACTAGTGAAGTTGTTGACCTACAGCAGTCCTACATATCCTTGGTAAGATGACAGTCTACTAGTGAAGTTGTTGACCTACAGCAGTCCTACATATCCTTGGTAAGATGACAGTCTACTAGTGATGTTGTTGACCTACAGCAGTCCTACATATCCTTGGTAAGATGACAGTCTACTAGTGAAGTTGCTGACCTACAACAGTCCTACATATCCTTGGTAAGATGACAGTCTACTAGTGAAGTTGTTGACCTACAGCAGTCCTACATGTCCTTGGTAAGATGACAGTCTACTAGTGAAGTTGTTGACCTACAACAGTCCTACATATCCTTGGTAAGATGACAGTCTACTAGTGAAGCTGTTGACCGACAACAGTCCTACATATCCTTGGTAAGATGACACTCTACTAGTGAAGTTGTTGACCTACAACAGTCCTACATGTCCTTGGTAAGATGACAGTCTACTAGTGAAGTTGTTGACCTACAGCAGTCCTACATGTCCTTGGTAAGATGACAGTCTACTAGTGAAGCTGTTGACCTACAACAGTCCTACATGTCCTTGGTAAGATGACAGTCTACTAGTGAAGGTGTTGACCTATAACAGTCCTACATATCCTTGGTAAGATGACAGTCTACTAGTGAAGTTGTTGACCTACAGCAGTCCTACATGTCCTTGGTAAGATGACAGTCTACTAGTGAAGTTGTTGACCTACAACAGTCCTACATATCCTTGGTAAGATGACAGTCTACTAGAGAATTTGTTGACCTACAACAGTCCTACATATCCTTGGTAAGATGACAGTCTACTAGTGAAGCTGTTGACCTACAACAGTCCTACATGTCCTTGGTAAGATGACAGTCTACTAGTGAAGTTGTTGACCTACAACAGTCCTACATATCCTTGGTAAGATGACAGTCTACTAGTGAAGTTGTTGACCTATAACAGTCCTACATATCCTTGGTAAGATGACAGTATACTAGTGAAGTTGTTGACCTACAGCAGTCCTACATGTCCTTGGTAAGATGACAGTCTACTAGTGAAGCTGTTGACCTACAACAGTCCTACATGTCCTCTGTAAGATGACAGTCTACTAGTGAAGCTGTTGACCTACAACAGTCCTACATGTCCTTGGTAAGATGACAGTCTACTAGTGAAGTTGTTGACGTACAGCAGTCCTACATATCCTTGGTAAGATGACAGTCTACTAGTGAAGCTGTTGACCTACAACAGTCCTACATGTCCTTGGTAAGATGACAGTCTACTAGTGAAGTTGTTGACCTACAGCAGTCCTACATATCCTTGGTAAGATGACAGTCTACTAGTGAAGTTGTTGACCTACAACAGTCCTACATATCCTTAGTAAGATGACAGTCTACTAGTGAAGCAGTTGACCTACAACAGTCCTACATGTCCTTGGTAAGATGACAGTCTACTATTGAAGTTCTTGACCTACAACAGTCCTACATGTCCTTGATAAGATGACAGTCTACTAGTGAAGTTGTTGACCTACAACAGTCCTACATATCCTTGGTAAGATGACAGTCTACTAGTGAAGTTGTTGACCTACAGCAGTCCTACATGTCCTTGGTAAGATGACAATCTACTAGTGAAGTTGTTGACCTACAACAGTCCTACATATCCTTGGTAAGATGACAGTCTACTAGTGAAGTTGTTGACCTACAGTAGTCCTACATATCCTTGGTAAGATGACAGTCTACTAGTGAAGTTGTTGACCTACAACAGTCCTACATGTCCTTGGTAAGATGACAGTCTACTAGTGAAGTTGTTGACCTACAGCAGTCCTACATGTCCTTGGTAAGATGACAGTCTACTAGTGAAGTTGTTGACCTATTCTTCATCAGCAGTCCTACATATCCGTGGTTATTAACTTTTTCTTCATCAGCATTTCATTTAACATATGGTTTTTCATGCTTGCATGAAATTTTGCCCATCAGTTACTGCATCCTTCTAACAGTGAGTTGCAAACACAAAAATCATTTCTATACCATCTGTTAAATATCTACCTGTGTTTCGCTATCTAAACACATCATCATCACAACAGTAATAACAAACTTAAATGTCTAATGTCTACTACTATGGATTACTCAACAACCATACATGGTTCCAATGCAACATTACCTACACTATATCTCATACTTCATAACTAATATTTACCTTAGTGCACCTTCTTTACACTTTCATTCAACATTTATATTGTCATAACACTAAACTTTACATACATCTCTGCACTCAGGTTTATTTATTTATTTATTTGCATTCCTGAGGCCATGCTGGGGCACTGCTACAATTTATTTCATTGCATCTTCTTGATTTTACTTTACATTGGAACTTCTTTCTTTCTCTCTTTCTTTTTTTTATCTCTCCTTCTTTCTTTCTTTCTCTCTTTCTATCTCTCTCTCCCCTTCTTTCTTTCTCTTTTTCTTACTGGAGCAACATGAAATAAAGTGTTTTGCTCAAGAACACAACACACAATCCAGTTGAGGAATCGAACCAACAACATCATGTCCAACACACTTACCACTAGGCCATGTGCTTCCACAAGGTCCCCATTTAGACTTCAGAATACCAAATTGTTATACCATTAGAATCTTAGCAGTGTATTTCCTTTGTTGTTCTTAGATCAATTTTGCTTTTCTCTTCTCAAAATCTTTTCATAATTTTTCTCCAACTAATCCTATAGAAAATCGCTGTTAAACACAGATGATGATGATGATGATGATGCTGATGATGATATAATCACAAAAAGATGGTGGTTATTTTCACTTTTCAAACATCACATAGTAAACTAACATTTCATGACCAGATTTCTAATGAAAAACACTGCCTAAGCTGGTGTTTGGAGCATAACTTAACCCATTTTCTTACATAAAATTAAGATAGGTATTTAGCTAAATATAAACACTTTAAAATAAACAGCTAGTATCATTAGAACCAAAGGCAGTTTCAGGGGGTTTGGTATGAAAAGGACTAAACCACCATAACCAACCAAACATAACTCTCATTCTGAGAAGATTGCAATATGTCATTTTTTTAAATCCAATCTAAAGACAAAATAGAACTGTTATCTAATCTAAATAAATATAACTGACATTTCTTTATATATTTGGCCTTTATTAAGAAAATATTTTAATTCTCATAAATCCGACTGATTGAAAACATGGGTAATAGTTGTAATTGTATTCAAACCACTTTTGAAAAAGTGGTTGCACCTTTAAGCAATGTGAAGCGATCAGATTCTTTTGTAGAGGATATTGAATTTAGACTGGTAACAAGCAATTATTATCCAAGTGACCATCAGACAGTGCCAGACAGTTGCATATGCAAAGATATTTGGCTAGACAGTGGCACATCCAGAGATATTTGGCCAGACAGTGGCACATCCAGGGATATTTGGCAAGACAGTGGCACATCCAGAGATATTTGGCCAGACAGTGGCACATCCAGGGATATTTGGCAAGACAGTGGCACATCCAGGGATATTTGGCAAGACAGCGGCTCATCCAGGGATATTTGGCAAGACAGGTTTCTTTATAAAGGTAATGTGACAGTTATAATTTTACTGGTTGTCTCTGTTGATTTTAAAAAAACCCAGAATTAATCATTTAGTTTACATATTGAGACCCCAACCATCCTATTTATTTTATAACATATGGGATTTCTAGTAATGTACTTTTTTTGTCATGTATAATGTTTTTTAATGTCTAAAGAAAATTAATTGTCACAGGAATGCTACCACTTAAAATAAAATTTCGCCGGAGATAGATTAGCAAAATTTAATAAGGATTGGAATAAGTGCGGGGGATGAAAAAATTTGAAAAATTAATATGTGGTGTGGGTTGGTTATTCAAGACCCGAGAGTACATATCCTGTCATCTTAGTAAATTTAACAAACTCAATATCTATTTGAACTATACTATCACCTCAAACTTTCTATCCTAATAACGTAAAAGTAAATTTCTGTAGCTACTCTAGGGTCTTGAATAATGCCCTCCACTACCGCTTATTCATTTTTCAGATTTTTCTCCAACTCCCCCACTTATTAAATTTTGCTAATCTATCTCCGGTCAAATTTGGTAGTTGTAGCATTCCTACAACAATTAATTTTCTTGAGACATTAAAAAAATTATACATCAAAATTTCACAACCCCTTGACATCTATTCTATAGTGTTCAATAAAATGTTACTTAATCTTAAATACTTCATATTGAAAAGGAAATGAGACTGTAGGATTTATATATTTTCTTGATATTATGGTTTCTTATATAGGCACAAGGCCAGCAATTTGGGGGAAGGGGAAAGTCAAATAAATCGACCCCAGTCCGTGACTGGTACCTTATTTTATCGACCCCGTAATGATGAAAGGCAAAGTTAACCTCCTCGGCAGGATTTGAACTCTGATCATAAAGGGTCATAACTCTTTGCCCGCAAAGCATGGCGTCAGACCCTCTACCGATACTACCAATCTGTTGCCCTATTTTCTTGATATAATGAAATGATTACAGGATTACAGGCAGGAATAACATCTGTCAGTGTTCAAACTTTTCTATGGATATTAACATTGAATGTAAAGTGTCTTCAACCAGGAATGAAAACAAATTTTAGACTTAGTTCATCAGATTACCTCTTGTTCTATCATACTAAAGTAGATGTATATATTGGTTAGTATTTGATAGGCCAGCAGGCTCTAATGGTCAGGGTACTGGACTACCATAAAGTCATAAGTTTGATTCCTGAACCAGGCAGCTTGTTGTGTTCTGAATGACAGAACTTTACTTCATGTTCCTCTATCTGCCAAAAGTTGTGACTAGAAGATTGTATTAGCAATGGAACAATGGAAGCACTGCTTTCTTGGTCTGATCTGATGATCAACTCCTTTTTTCTGCCAGGAGTTGTGACTAGCAGATAGTATCAGCAATGGAAAACCAATGGAAACACTGTTTCATTGGTCTGATCTGATGATCAAGTCCTTTCTTCTGCCAACATTTGTGACTAAGAATATTAATACTTAAAATAGAATTTTCCCTAAGATAGATTATCAAAATTAATAAGTGAGGCAGTTGGAATAAGAGCGGGACTGAAAAAACATCTGAAAAATTAATAAGCGAAGGAGGGAGGGGGGAATTCGAGACTTGAGAGTAGTGCAATTAAAGTTCTGCTCGGACTTCCCAGAAAAGATTTGACTGAGACCAGTATCGCAGAGTTGATGTTGAGTGCTGCATGGTTGAAGTGGAGGTTGGCGCTGCGAAAGCTGGGACGCTCGTCCTTTCAAGGAACCCTTTCCAGTGCATTTTACATGTGAATGGAATTCCAATGAAGCAGGTAGAGAAGTTTAATTATCTTGGAGCTGTGTTCATGAGTAATAGAAGACAGTTGGCTGAATTAAGTGCAAGAATTGCAGGAGCTGGTGCATTAATGTGCCAGCTCCAGCATCCAGTAATAAGAATAAGGGAGGGAGGCATAAAATCCAAACTCACTATCTTCAATTCAGTATTCGTGACAACCCTATGGTCTTGGGTAATGACCAAAAGAATATGATCGCGAATACAAGCAGCTGAAATGGAGGTTCCCCAAAGGGTTTTTGGAGTAATGTTACTCAATAAAGTGCATAGCTTGGAGATCAGAGAGTCACTCTATTTAGAGTCGCTACTTCTCCGAATGGAGAGATCACAGGTCCAATATTATGGGTATGTTGTTAGAATGTCTCAGGAAAGAATCACTGGATAGATTTTACAGGCAAAACCAACTGGCAGGAGACCTAGGGGTAGACCCCGAGCAAAATGGTTGGATAACACCCATGAGCTTGGCTTGCTTGGGGATCTAGCTGGATCAGTTGGAGATTGTTACTTCTGACAGGACCTGCTGGAAGGAGTGTTTGAGGACTCTGCCCCCCACGACCCTCTCAGGAATAAGTGGTAGAAGAAGAAGAAGAAGAAGAAGAAGAAGAAGAAGAATGTAGAAGAAGAAGAAGAAGAAGAAGAAGAAGAAGAAGAAGAAGAAGAAGAAGAAGAAGAAGAAGAAGAATTTAAAAACAGCAACTAATGTGTTGTTTTACACAAAAGAACTATTGTTAATATGGCATATTTATTACCAGACACACCCTAAGTTTCAAGTATATAGAATATATTTAGCTTAATATACATAGTTTAGAATCATCTTTTAACCCTCTTCATATCAACATACCTGTTGCTATGGGATACACAACAGCTTCTTTTAAAATCTTTTTCCTTATATTAAATCTTCCATCATAATTTTCTCTTTTAAAGCCATTTTACTTACTGTATTTCCCGGTGCCAAAGACACTTCATCCCCGACGACGCACCCTAATTTTGACAACCAAAAATTAAAAAATAAAAATTGTTTCTACTTTTGGCACAAGGCCAGCAATTATTCCAGTATATTACTGGTACTTTATTTTATCGACTCCATAAGGATGAAAGGCAAAGTTAACCTCGGCGGGATTTGAACTGAGACCATAAAGGGCCGTAACTCTTTGCTGCAAAGCATGGCGTCCGACCCTCTACCGATACTGCCAATCCACCGCCTTTTAAAAAAAATAATTGTTTCTACTTTAGGCACAAGGCCAGCAATTACCCAGTGCATTACTGGTACTTTATTTTATCGACCCCGTAAGGATGAAAGGCATTACTGGTACTTTATTTTATCGACCCCGTAAGGATAGTCAACCTCGGCGGGATTTGAACTCAGATCGTAAAGGGACGTAACTATGCTGGAAAGCATGGCGTCCGACCCTCTACCGATACTGCCAATCCACCTTTTAAAAAAAATAATAAACAGCCTTCAGTCACCAGGACGCATGGTAGATTTTTGAGACTTATTTTAGGAAAAAAGTAGCGTCTTTGACGCTGGGAAATACAGTATATTAAACTTTCCATCATAATTTTATGAACGTTTTGTTGAGTTATGTTCCAGACATTAACTCTCTGTGACCAAATCTCAAACATCCGAGAACAATGCCAGCAACAGTCAACCACTGAAGACTAAATCTGGCAATGCAGGCTACACTGGTTTGGTGACATCTGAAGGATGAGCACTGGATGACTACCACACCAACTTTTGTCATGACAGCGACCCATGCACTGGAGAATCCAGTGCAGTGCACCAAAGAAAGCATAGGTGAAATAAATCATCATCTTCAGAATCCATCATCCAGAGGCACCCACTACAGTACAATGGCTGAGAGGACAGACTCTCCCAATCACTGCTAGGGATAGAAGACAAAGAAGAAGAAGAAGAAGAAGAAGAAGAAGAAGAAGAACAACAACAACAACAACAACAACAACAACAACAACTTCATCATAAAATGTTATTTTAATGAATCAGGTCACCAGTCCATCACAGGGTTAAACCTCCAGCTACTGCTGGTACTCATTTTCAGCTGAATATACTGGAACAACTTGAAATGAAGTGTTTTGCTCAAGAACACAACCCAACCTATGAATCAAAGCCATGATATTATGGTTGTACCCTTACCACTAGCCCACTTGTCTCCATACCTGAAAAATCTGACAGGTCCCTAGTCATTGCAGAACACCTAGGCTTTCAACTAGTCGGTCTTATGTATAATTGTTTCTACTTTTGGCACAAGGCCAGCAATTATCCCAGTGCATGACTGGTACTTTATTTTATCGACCCTGTAAGGATGAAAGGCAAAGTTAACCTCGGAGGGATTTGAACTCAGATCATAAAGGGCCGCAACTCTATGCTGCAAAGCATGGCATCCGACCTTCTACCGATACTGCCAATCCACTTATGTCTAATACTACCTTACATAATGACTAATTGTTTCAGAGTTTTATGAATAGTTGATTGAAACAGTTCTGGAACACAACTGGTATTTAGTTTCTGACTCCCCAAAATGATGAAAGGCAATGTTGATCTAAAGAGGATTGAACATAAAATGTAACCAATAACAAACAGGAGGAGGAAAGTAAATACTCTAGGGTGATTAAACTAACATCATTAGAGTATAATTATATTGAAAACAAACAAAAAAGAATCTATCCATCTGTATCTATCTATCTACCTATCTACCTATCTCTCTTTACGATGGACACATGTGCTGAGCTCGCTCGGTAAGTTTTTGTTTAAATTCATACGGAAATTGTAAACTGTAAACTTTCATTTTTGTACCATTTTGTAGAGGGACTGCCAGGTCAAATTTTGATCTGGTCGGTCTCTCAAAATATTCTGCGCCTTTGGGCGAAATAGTATTGTGAACATTTTATCTTTCGAAAAACTTCGAAAAACCCTATTTTGAGAAAAATGGCTGAAGCATCTTCACCATCAATCAAAGAAGGAAAGGGGAAGTCATACTCACAGCTTCCCCCTGCCACTGTCACAGCAGCAGATGCCAAAGGCAGAGGTCAGAGAGAGGAAGAATTGTCTTCACCTGTTGACCGACCACTCGATGTAGCCACAACTACACAAGAATTTGAAAACAACAACAACAACAACGACAACAACAGCAACAGTAAAGACAACAAAAACAACAACAACACAAACGTCACAAGTATCCACACACCAAACGAGAAAGACAACAACAACAACAAAGATGAAAACAACTCAAACGACGAGAAACAAAACAATACTAAAATCCAAAGCGAAAACAAAATATCTTTTGCACAAACGGCTAAATTATCAGTCGCGTATGTGCTTGAAGATATTTCAAAAGCAAAAGAAATGCTGGAAAAAGCCAAGAAATATGTATCTTTTGGCGAAAACGGTTCGTTTTCTATACATTCACCTCCAGAACTAAAAAAACAGACGGAATTACGAACTGTCGTATTCCGAACAATTTTAAATAAAACAAAAAAACCAGCGCAACCATCTCAAGCTGAAATTCAGTTAGTCTTGAAAGACGCGATGAGAGACATCAATTTTATACAAAAGGATAAACTCTATGGGAGTTTATCCATATTGATGAAAGACGAATTGGCGGCGAAAAAATACTCTGTGTCGCCAATTCGTTCCACACACTACACCTTCTTCCCCACCTACATGGGTAAAAAAACCCAGAGGATATGGATAACCACCATCACCCCAAACATAAACTACTGGTGGTTACTAACCGGTTTCCTCAATTTAGACGAGGACAACCTCGTTTCAATAGGGAAGGCATCCGGCGATGCGTTCAGTGGAACGAGCATCGAAGTTCTGACCCAAATAAGGCCAGAATGCATCGCCCAAATCCCTGAGCGCGTCATGCTGGATGACCGTACCCACCTCAACATTATTGTGGAGGGTAGGCGTCCCTCCTGTTACCTCTGTGGCAATAGAGGTCACCTGAGGGCTGCCTGTCCACAGCTCACACAGAAAAAAATACTGCTACCAACACCAACACCACCCCAACAACAACAACAAAAACAACCACAACAACAACAACAACAACAACAAAAACCAACAACACCACCACCACCACAACAACAACAACAACAAACACGTGAAAAAATAACACAGAATACTGTCCCACCCAATCCCTCCCCACCCAAAACAAATACAAAAACACACACCGCAAACACTACCAGAAAACATACCCCTCCCACCCAACAAGGAAGACGAACCCCTTTCGTCGCAAGACGAAAAAGATCCCTTACCAACAAGTAAAAAGAAAGAAGAGGAGACGCACCACAGACACACATGTTAACTTTAACCCCCCCCCCCCAAGAGAACACAAACTACACACAAACACCCCTCCCCGTCACACAACACTAACTGCTACACAAAAAAAGACCTTACAATATACATACATGAACATAGACAACAAAGAATTACGGAAAACAATTTCAGCAAACCCTTCGGTCCAAACTGAAGGGCCAAACTTTATAACTGCTGTGGGACTACCTCATTTGAAAATGATAAAAGTCCCAATGCACTTGTACAAAACACTGAAAATAAATTTCACGGAGGACGTGGGCCCCCCCCCCCCTGCGCCAAACCAATCAACCGCGTCCTCCTAAAAAATTCCCCCCCCCCCCACCCAGACACCCACTCAACCACAAACACCCCAACCCCACAACACACCGATGCCCCTTCACTTCCACAAACCACCACCCCACCCAACAACCCATCCCCAACCAGCATGGAAATTGAGCGGCCCGTTTCCCGGGACGCAGAGAGGTAAGTGCCTTTTCTCTTTACCACCAACATGGCTGTGCTAAGAGTAGGGTGTCTAAATGAGCGTGGCCTGGGCTCATCTTGGAAGCAAGCAATGCTTCTAAATGACCTCAGGTCACAATCTATAAATGTGATGGTTATCTGCGAGGCCCGGATCAGCAACATGCGGCAGCTAGCCCCCACCTTTGATGACTTTGAGATGCACGCATCTCTCTGTCAGCCCGGAGGTGGGGGTGGGGTTGTCATTCTGCTGCAAAAACATATGGGCCTTGCAACACAGATAGTTCACTTGGACCCAGGGGGTCGACTGGTGGTGCTGGACCTTGGCAGTGGTGAAGGTAGAGCCTTTAGGCTGGTAGCCGCATATGCCCCTTTTGGGACAGAGCGGCCCGACTTTTTCCAGCGTCTGGAGTCCTTTCTAGGGACGTCCCGTTCCCTGCTTTTAGTGGGGGATTGGAATGGTATCCTGGATGCACGTTGGGACTATGCAGGGGCATGTCCCGATAGAGAGGGGTGCAACAGCCTCAAGGGGTTACTCGGCCGATTTGACCTGGCCGATAGATTTCGACTAGATTTTCCGACGGTGCCAACCTGGTCTTGGTCAAATCGCAGCGGATCATCTAGGTCGTACCTAGATAGATTTTTAGTTAGAAATAAGGACAGGGACTTTTTAAGTTGTCCAGAAATGCTCATGGTTGGCTATTCAGACCACAAGTTGGTGACCTGCATGGTCAACCTTGATAGAACGCATAGACAGGGCCCCGGATACTGGAAGCTCAACTTGTCCTTGCCGGCAAGTAGAGCCTACAGGGATCGGATTAGTACGTTAGTTAAGGAACGGTTGACTGGAGCGATCGTCAACAGCAGGTGGTGGGTATCTCTAAAGAGAGAGATTAGAGTAGTCTCGATAGAATTTAGTAAGGTTCTAGCTGCGGATAGGAATAGGAAGGAAAGGGAGCTAATAGATAGAGTAGAAGAGGCAATTAGAAGCGGCGACGTGGCCAGAGTGCTAGCGTCGAGAACGGCTTTGAGCCAGCTTTCGACGCCAAGCACGAAGGCTGCGTTGTCCGAAGTAAAATACGTGCTCTAGGGAACGAGGGGACCAAAGCTGTTAGCTGGGCCCGAGTGACAGAGGCCAACAGTGGAACTAAATCTACCATCCGGTCTTTGCGAGACCTGGATGGACGGGCGATTCTTGAGCCTAAGCAGATGTGTGAGGCTTTTCAAAGGCACTTTGCCCGACTGTTCGGGAGGGGCGGGGAGCTGGTTGGGAACGTGGACTTCGGTCCATACCTCGACGGCCTGCCGCGCCTCTCGGACAGGGAGGCGAAGTCCTGCGAGGAGCCGATTTCGGCCGCGGAGATAGAGGACGTGCTGAGCCAATGCGGCAAACGCAAATCCCCGGGTCTCGTTGGTCTTCCTTACGAATTATATCTAGCTATGCCGGACTTGTTCCCCGATCTCCTCGAGGCGGTCTACTGCAACTGGCAACAGAACGGAAGAATTCCCTGTACTGTGACCAAGGGCGTAGTCATGCTAGTGAGGAAGGACGAGAACAAGGGGGACGAAATAAGTAACTTCAGGCCCATAACTCTGCTAAATACAGAGTTACAGATTTTGGCCAAGGTGTTAGCAAAGAGGTTGGTGCTTGTCGTGGGCAACCTGGTGGGAGATGCGCAGACATGTGCTATCCCGTCCAGGTCCATCCACGACAACCTCCACCTCATGCGATACATCATAGAGAGGGTTGGGAACGAACCCGGCTTTGGTGGGGCCCCGATCAACTTGGATCAATCTAAGGCGTTCGATAGGGTCGACCATGGTTACCTGGATGCGGTGCTAGCGGCGGCAGGCTTCGGACCCGTTTTCAGGGGCTGGATCAATGCCATGCACAGCAGTCGCATCTGCTCTAGGGTCAAGGTGAACGGCTACTTCTCGGAGCCGTTCGAAATCGCGCGGTCCATCCGACAGGGGTGCCCTCTCTCCTCCCTTCTGTATGTAATGACTCTAGAGCCACTGCTGCGGAAGTTGGAGTTGTTGCAGGGCATCCCGTTGGAACCGGGATTGCGGAAAGCGGTGTCGGCCTACGCCGATGACGTAACAGTAATGGTGTCGACGGCCTCGGAAATCGGGGCGATCGGCACCTTACTGGAGGAGTACGAAAGGTTTACAGGGGCTAAGCTGAACCGGGACAAGTCGATCGGTCTGCAACTCGGCACGTGGAGGAGAAGATCGATGCCCTCCGATGGTGTCGTCGGGCGCTAGACGGAGGGCCCGGTGAAGTTACTCGGGGTCTGGTTCTGACCAGACCTCCAGGTGGAGAAGAACTGGGGTGAGGTAATGAACAGGGTGTTTGCACTGACCCAGAAGTGGGCCGAGTGCAAACTGTCCCTGAAAGGTCGGACGGAGGTAGTGAACACTTATATAGCGTCCGTCATCTACTACCGCCTGACCGTCGTGCCTTGCCCAAGGGAAACGCTTGCCAATATGGAGCGCGCACTCTTCCAATTACTTTGGAAGAAGCGCCCTCCTATGGTGAGGAGATCCATCTGCTGCCAACAACCTTCGAAAGGAGGGCTGGGAATGCCGTGGTTGATGATACGTAAACACGCATTAAGGCTACGGCACCTCCAGGTATTCCTCACCGGTCAACCGGTGTGGGCTCCGTTTGTGAGGCGAGCCTTTCCCAGACTCGTCTCACTCACCGAGCTGCAATCCTGGGTCAAGCAAAGACCGAGAAAACTGGGCGCCTGGCACACCGAGTGTGCTCAGGCGCTCGCGGCTCTCTGGCAGGCGGACCCGGCTGTCAGTGAAGAATCCACCTCGTCATTCTATAGAGGGCTCATGCTTAGCAGGTGCGACAACGCCCTCAGAGAAGCCCTAGGCAAGACGAACTGGCCAACCTGTTCGGTAGGACATTCAGCCCGGGACCCATGGATAACTTCCAGAGGTCCCTGGCCTGGCAGTGCTACCGAGGGGCTCTGCCCGTTCGAGAAAGGCTCTACAGACACGGTCGCCGGGTAGGGACTCCTCGAAAAAGATCTGTCCCACATGCGTGTACGACGAGGAAACCGTTGCACACGCATTGGTACAGTGCTCGGGCATTGCCGATCTGTGGGGCTATGTCGAACGACTGCTGTCAAGGGTGGGACCGATCCAGTTGACCACCGAGTCTATTGTAACGATCAAGCCGCCTCCCCTCTTCAAAAACGAAGGAGAGGCGGTGTTTCTGTGCGTAATAGCCATGGCGAAAGAGGTTGTATGGTGGACGTGTCTGAAAGGACTGAGGTCAGACACCTTTCTCTCTGGCCAACAACTAGTCCGTTCCTTCCGATATCATTTCGGAAGAAGGATCAGGATGGAGAGAGAGGTGCTGCACCCCAGCCGTTTTTATGAAAGATGGGTGAAAGTGGCGAGAATGGCCCGTGTGAATGGGCCTTCACTCTACATCAGACTATAGGTGAGGAAGATGAAAGATCAAAGGAGCACCCCGTCTCTGTGCCCCTGAGGAGAAGGGTTGCACACTTTTTTCAGGGGTGTGTGCGACCCCCCAAGGCGCCTCCTCACTATTGAGGATTTTGTTATTAAATTTATTTTGGTTATATTTTATATTTTATTTTTATATTTTGTTATTGCCTCCTCCTTATTGAAGACGCCTTTTTATGTAAACTCCCTCCATTGTACTTGTCCCACTTTTTGATGCCCTGGTGGCAAATAAAAAGAAAGTTATCTATTTATCTACCTACCTATCTATTTATTTATCTACCTACCTACCTATCTATATATCTACCGACCTATCTATTTATTTATCTACCTACCTACCTATCTATTTATTTATCTACCTACCTACCTACCTACCTATCTATTTATCTACCTACCTACCTACCTACCTACCTATCTATTTATCTACCTACCTATCTATTTATTTATCTATCTACCTACCTCTCATTGTTAAAGATTTTATGTAAAACCCCCGTCGTCACGTCTTGTAATGTCTCATTTTTGTACGCCCTTGTGGCAAATAAAGAAATATATCTACCTACCTACCTACCTATCTATCAACCCATTTGTAATGCCGCCCCACTATTGGGGATTTCGATTATTGAATTTGTTTGTTAAACATTTTTTTTTACACGATTGTATGTAAAATCCTCGGCATATGTCCTTGTATTGTCCCCTTTTCTTGTGCGCCCTTGTGGCAAATAAAGAAATATATCTATCTACCTATCTATTTATCTATCTACCTACCTACCTACCTAGCTACCTATCTATCTACCTAGCTACCTATCTACCTAACCCCCACTGTCACGTCTTGTAATGTCCCATTGTGACAACTAAAGAAACATATCTATCATCCTGTTTCTTACTGAGCCCGTTATGTTATTTGAGCAGAATATAATTTATTGACAAATTAATCATATGCATTACACCTTGAACAAGCTATTTACATAAGGTGTAACTCTTTCCAACTTGTGGCCGATCAAATTCCCTGGCTTTTGATATCAATCTGCCTGAAACCATCCCTGGTTCTATGCTACAATGCACTTTACTATAAAGTGTTTAGATTTATCTAAAACCTTTATCCTGGAAGTTAACTCTTTTGATACTCAACCACCTGAAGCTGTCCATAATTCTGTAATTTAAAGTGTTTATATTTATCTAAAAACCTTCTATCATAATTTTACATAAGAATCATTAATTTATGTTTCAAACACCAGCTTAATAATGAGGAATTTAGTTGTATTAACCCTGGCCAAAACCTGTTCTGGTTCTATGAAATAAAGCCACCCATTTTAAAAGTTTGCAATTTAAATTAAAATCTTCCAACATAATTTTATATAAGAACCTTACTTTAAGTTACTATCTTCATAATGAAATAATTAATAACTTTATTAAATCCCTCAAAATTCATTATTAATTAATTGAAATGGTATGTATTTCATTAGAAATGCAGTCATTAAAAGATTAAAAAAACCAACACAATATCTGTAGTAAAGTAGGAACTGCTGAGCCCTAAAGTGTTGTATATTAACATCTTAGCTAGGACTGTAATATTTATAAGGCTAACAAGGTAGGGGGTCCTGTAGGGATTAAAATGAAAATAAAATAAATTGCATTTATCGCTGACACCCATGTAGGTTTAACTGGCTTCCCATGTAAATTTAGCTGGCCTCCCATGTAGGTTTAACTGGCTTCCATGTAGGTTTACTTGGCCTCCCATGTAGGTTTAACTGGCCTCCAATGAGTTTTAGCTGGCCTGCCATGTAGGTTTAACTGGCCTTCCATGTAGGTTTAGTTGGCCTCCCATGTAGGTTTAGCTGGCCTCCCATGAGGTTTAACTGGCCTTCCATGTAGGTTTAGTTGACCTCCCATGTAGGTTTAGTTGGCCTCCCATGTAGGTTTAGCTGGCCTCCCATGAGGTTTAGCTGGCCTCTCATGAAGGTTTAGTTGACCTCCCATGTAGGTTTAGCTGGCCTCCCATGAGGTTTAACTGGCCTCCCATGTAGGTTTAGCTGGCCTCCCATGTAGGTTTAGTTGACCTCAAATGAGGTTTCTTGGGTGTTTTAATAACAAGGAGCTCCTGTCTTATCATGAAAAGCAATGTGAAATGAAGAATCTTGCTCAAGAACACAATGTGTTGTTCCTGGAATTGAATACACAACCTTTTCATTGTAAATGCAACATCCCTAACTACTTGTGGATCATAGGATGTGTACAGTTTGCACATTTAGTCACAAAGTTAGCTTATAAACCATTTATGATTACATAAATTTGATAAAGAAAGATAAAGAATGATTGACTTTCATCAAATCGGACCGAGGAAACAGTGTTTCCAATTGCTAATATCTATTGGTCGCAACTCCAGGTAGAAGGAGCAACATGAAATAAAATGTCTTGCTCAAGGACATAACGCATCACTCGGGGTGGGAATCGAACTCACAACCTCACGATTGTGAATCAAATTCTCTAACCACCCAGCCACACGCCTTCATAAAGAAAGATAACAACAAAATTAAGTAATGAGAAAAGGGGGAAGGGTTAAAGAAGGGCAGATCTGGTTGTATGGGAAAGTAGAGGCTAGGTTAAGATAGGTAAATTTTTTTATGTAGTGGCGTGAAAGATTGAAGTGCTAGTGTGGGTCCAATATACCTGCAAACTTAGGGTTTTGTCCATGGATATGACCCTGACATTAGTACCACATTCCTTATTGAGATTTGTTTGTCATTTGATGTCAAAATATATATTCATATACACTCACAGATATATCACTGCCTTGAGACTAACCATAAAACTGCTACTGTTACTACAATTATTTCCACCATCACCTTCTCCATCACCACCATCACCTTCTCCACTCCACCACCACCACCTTCTCCACCATCACCATCTCCACTACCACCTTCTCCACCGCCACCATCACCTTCTCCACCACCATCATCACCTTCTCCGCCACTACCGCCTTCTCTACTTCCCCCACCTCCACAACTAACTTAGGAATTGTTGATAAGTAATTTATGATGCTAACATTGTTGTTGTTTTTACTACTACTACTACTAATAATAATATTACCATTGCTGTTCTTCAATTTTTACGTACATTGTCTGTTAATTCTTTAATAAGTACAAAATTACTTTGTTATAATTTACTATATCTTTAAATAGTTGTTAAGGGGTGGGGAAATAAAACTGTGTGGCATTTATTCCATTTGAAGGATTTAAACCAATTTAATGAAAAAGAAACACTTCAACTTGCAATTTTTTTTTTTAAGTATGACGAAAATTTATTATATATTAAATGACGTTACAAATGGGAGTGAAAATATAAACACTTGATATATACAAAGCATATAAATAAATTTACAGTAGAAATCAAAATAATATCACTTCTTCACCTTTTTTTGCAAGCTTACATGAATGATGCGCAATTTTCCAAATTCTGGTTTAGTGATCGCCTCTTTCGTCAAATTTATAAAAGATGGAAAAATGTTTGTAAGACATTCATAATAATTGTTTCTACTTTAGGCACAAGGCCAGCAATTATCCCAGTGTATTACTGGTACTTTATTTTATCGACCCCGTAAGGATGAAAGGCAAAGTTAACCTCGGCGGGATTTGAACTCAGAATGGCAAGGATAATAATGATTTCATTTATTGGCCACAAGGGCCGACATGTAGGGGACAATACAAAGACAGTGGGGGTTTACAACAATAATAATAATAATGAAATTATCATGTTTTATTGAAGAATTCAAAAGGCATAAATGAAAGGAAAAAGTTTATGAGTTAGGAATGAAAACCGAGCCGCAAACTCGGTTTTTTACAGGGCTTGCCTCAATGTCGAAGGTAGAGAATAACTTTAAAATAAAAATGATAATAAATTTATGGTTTTCAAAGACAAATAAACAACTTATATGGTGGTGGTGTTGGAAATAATTGTAGTAGCAGTTGTTTTTTGGAGTTTGTTGTTGTTGGTAGTTGATGTTATCTATATTTTTATATAGCTGCTAATGGGATATATTAGCGAACAGAAGTATTCAATAATGAAAGTATTTAAATGAATAAATAAATAACAAGAGAAAAGAGAGAGGGGGAGGGGAATATTTTTAATGCCTTTTTATTTATTTTAACTTCAAAATTGTCCGACAAAGACGCGAGGAAGCTATGATTTCTGAACGAATCTGACCGTCTTCGCCACCACCACCAACTGGACGGCATGGGGGGAGGGGAAGTGTAAAAGCAAGTGCCCCTTCTGTGTAGCGGCAGTTTCTATTCAGTAGCATTGTTACTCGGCTAATGGAATGTTGTATTGTCCACTCTCCATGATAATTGAAATAGGTGAGTTTAAAAGAATATTGTTATATTTGGGGGAGGGGGGGTCACGCTGTATTTACCAAACCAAAACATCGCCACTTTAAAAGAAGTTTTATTTACATTTTTCTCAACTATGACCAGACGGGCGAAAAAAAAAACTACAGTATATTGAAATAGTTGCAAACAACTTTTATTATTTGCTAGAAATACTAAAGATTACTTTTAAGAAAATACATGCTTTTAAAAAATACTTTTGTCTGTATATTTAGAACATATTTATGTAAGTTTTAGTATACCTTTCTACTAATATTATTTGTTTTAAACAGTTAAAGAAAAAAAAAAAACATGTTTCTCGTTTTAATCCTGTCTCCGCCACCAAATTTACCTGATATAACACTCCGCCCCGTATATTTGAGCATCTCTTGTATCAAAGTTCGCGCCTTCCTTTGCTAGTAAATGAAAGTCTATCATATAGTACTTTATTTAAATATGATAAAAATCAATATTCAACCTTTTCGACAACGTTTTCCCCTGATAACGTCTCTCTCTTTCTTACGACACATTTTTTGACACTTACCTGTTGTACTTTCAACTAAAACATTATCCTGACATGCTAGAAATAACAGCCCAAATCTCCCTCAAATCACACCGCAGATCATACTATCTTTAAAAAATTTGACAACGCTATTATATTATGAGGGTCGGCTAAAAACGTTTGTAGTTTGACCAAGATACTCTCATGGAATGACCAAATGGGGTTTATACTTCAACATAATCCCTGAATCCCTGGAAAGAAACAATGTAGTTATTAATAAGAAGAGTTGAAATTAATAATAAGAATAGTTGAATAAGAATAATAAGAAGAGTTGAAATTAATAATAAGAAGAGTTGAAATTAATGCAAGTAAGATTTCGCAGCACTAGCATCACTCATCCATAGTCAGCCTATGAACTTTTCAGCCGATCCTCATGTAAGATTTCACAGCTGGAACATCACTCGTTTATAGTCAGCCTATAAACATCGTATATAAAACGACAGTATGGTCTTAGCTGGAACACCTTTGATATAAGGCTGACCCGGAGCTAAATATAATCTAGAACCAGTGAACTTAGTATCACCTTTATTTGCTCCTGTGCAACACACCGCTAAATTGAAACTATATTAATGTCTTTAACCCCTTAATCCAGTAATGCATAAACGTAAATTTTTATCCTACACTAAATAATTCAAATGATGGAAAATCTTTTATTCACAGTTGTATAAAAAATATAATAATATAATGGTTACAGAACGAAAAGATATAATATATACAAAGCAGGTAATACCTGGGACCACATACAACAAAAGGCAGGCGAAAGGGGTGGACAAACGAACCGCTAACAGAGATACTATAGCGAGGAGCACTGTTGTCTTTTTTTAAATAGAAAATAAACAGTATGCCTGAAGAAATCAAAAGGTTTCCTAGAAAGTTAATGTTAAGAGTATTTAAAATTGAAATAGAAATTCTGTATTGTAAACAAGATCTTTTTGACTTACGAAACATTGATAAATTTGTAAACGTGGTCGCCGCAATGCAGATAACTATAGTAATAGTTGTACATTATTCTATGTACTATACATGCACCTTTGATAAGTTGTAGTGCACCTGAGCACTGCACACAATAATTTCATTATTATTATTATTATTTTTATTATAAATATAGATTAAGTCGAATTAATCGGGTAAAGATCCGCGTACGTCTCTGTTCACGTGATTTCTTGTCTCTTGGAGTGCTGTACTAGATTTATTCAACTATTATCTATACCTGTCAACTAGTATTATAGTTAACTGCAGTGTGACGACTATATTTTCAAACTTCGTATTGTATAACTTACTGACTTGTGTCGTAGACTTAGAGGTAAACACGAGGGGAAGAGAGAGATAGCTTTCCATTCTCACTCGTAGCTATACAACTTAGACTTTTAAGGTATGAAAGCTATGACTTATATTTTCCCTTCCTTTCAACTGAGCAAGGTTTCTCGACCATTGAGGAGAATTCCATGCAGCTGTTTGAACTGCTAGAAATATCAACCAAATCTCTCTTATTACAATCCCACTGCGTCAAATAGACAAAATAACTAAATATAGCTGTAAATATTTATTCATGTATACCCCATACCAGCTGAATCTAAAAATATGTAGCTGTACTTGGAAATATGTACAGCATATATATATATCTCTCTCTCTCTATATATATATATATATATAATATATATAAATGAAAATAGAGAAATTAATGTATATATATATATATATATATACACACACACACACACACATCAAAAATAGAAGTATTACATCATAAACTCGTAGAAGATAGTACGATATATTAAGTTAGACGCCTTATTCAAAAGCGAAGCGTGCTCAATGCTTCATTGATTCTCCATCATAATTTTGTGTGTGTATATATTATGGCGCGCGCACGCACGCACACGCGTGTGTGTGTTATGTAATTCCAAAGGAAAAGCAAAGGGGGAAAAGAGTGCTCTATGTATAGAACAGAGCTATTTAATTAGAAAGTGAACAACACAAAATATAACTACTCCATTACCAAAGGTTTCTGGATCACAGATAGAGATGTTATGGATAAAAGATATGAAAAAAATGTGTTATCGTATATATTATTATCGTCTGTGATCCAGAAACCTTTGGTAATGGAGTAGTTATATTTTGTGTTGTTCACTTTCTAATTAATTATATATATTTCGTCGGAAAGGTCCAGGAAAAAGGAGTGCTCTATGTAGGTAACAGAGCTTAATAGTTATGTGTGCCTCTCCGTTGTTCTGTCCTACGCCATCTTGAAACAAGATGGCGTAGGACAGAACAAAGGAGAGGCACAAAAACAAAGAAAAGAATCCCCAGTCACTGAAGAGGTCACAGAATGTGTGACGAAAGAACTTTGACAATATATAAACAACCATCTGGTTGTGGAACCAACCAACCGGAAACTTATAAATTCCTAAATTTATTATAATAAATTGAAGTGAAAGCAACTGGTGCGTGTGTTTCTTATTGGCAACATGACCCTCCAAAGTATAACAATATATATATATATATGGATAAATTTACGTGCTTACTTTGAAGAAAGGATGCGAAAAATATGAAGTTTTACAAATATATACCATATGTCATATATATTATATATATATATATATATATGACATATGGTATATATTTGTAAAACTTCGTATTTTTCGCATCCTTTCTTCAAAGTAAGCACGTAAATTTATCCTCCCCCAAAATAGGTTGCATATTGCGAAGCAGATTAACCCCCCAACACATCCTTATCAACCGAGTACATGCATGTATATATGCATGCATACATGCAGGTATGTGCATATAGGCACATGTGTAAAAGTTCTGCTGTTGTGATGTAATAAGAACCTAGTTGTAAATGTGTGAAGCTGTAATAATGTATATAATTAATATAACAGTACACTTGTAATTATATTTTTGCACCTCACTTCTTCTCAGGTACTCACGGGTACCAAATAATGGGGGTGGGGTGGAGGAGGGTCGGTAATGTTTCTAGGTTGTCTGTTTATTTTTTTCTAAAAAACCAGAATTCGTCGTTTAGTTTACATATTGAGACCCCAATCCATCCTATTTATTTTATAACATATGGGATTTCTAGTAATGTACTTTTTTGTGTGTATAATGTATTTTAATGTATAAAGAAAATTAATTGTTGCAGGAATGCTATCACTTAAAATAAAATTTTGCTGGAGATAGATTAGCAAAATTTAAAACGAGACCCGAGAGCAGGTTCACTATCATCATCATCATACGTCTGCTTTTCCATGCTTGCAAGGGTGGGACATTATATATTTATAATTCTTAGTTGCCACTTATATATGTTTACATGGTCATTTCATTTCACTTACAACACCCATGATCTTGAGAAAGGCATAGATATCGCAACGCCCTTTTTATTTTTTAACCTAAGGTCCTTGCATATATATATATATATATATATATATATATATATATATATGTAAAAGGTAAACAGAAATAACACAATCGGTACAATATATGGAAGGGATATATTAGGTTAACGCTTGATATAGCAGGAAGAGCGTATTAACGTTTCGGATGCTAGTCCTTCATCAGAAGAAAGAATGGGAAATAAGATAAATTGAAGGGATTGGGGGGGGGGGGGGCTGAGAGAAAAGCATACTCAGTATGGGATGGACATACAAAGATTGCATATCCTGAGACTCCAAAGAGTGTTTGTAAGGGAGCAAACCTTGACAATACAGCAAATATTTATTAGAATTGTATTTACTATGTTAATAACTTTCAGTAGAACTACATTTTCTTTTTCTTTTATACCCAGACCCATGGAATTTTGTAGTCTTGACAGGATTTCAGTTGTTTATAATTTGATACAAATATGAATTACTTTATCAATCGTTTGATTGAATATTTAGAAATTAGAGATATTTTGGGCAGGTTGTACTTAATGGTAAAGAATTAACCAGCTTGGAAGTATGTGGTCTGGCTAAAAACATTGAGTGGCAGTAGAGAAAGATAGGAAAAGATGCGGTGAGTTTATATCTGAGAATGTCTCGCAAATGATCACAATATGTTGTGATATATTCAAGGGTAGAGTCTTGCTAGTATAGATATATTGATGTTAGAATAATAGTGATGTTTGCTTGCTAAAGTGAATAAATCTCATGTCTTTGAAAAGGTTTACATAGTTGATCTTATCATAGTTTACCAGGAAGCTGGTGATGGTCGGTATTGGCAAATTAGTCCATAGAAGAGTTTGTAAAAGTCTAAAACATTTGATTCTTCACTTCTCTTTGTTATTGAACTTACCAAAAATTCCTATTAGTTTTTAAATATTGCTTCAAATCATTTATCTAGGATAGTGTTGTTGTTTTGTTCCCTGCCATACAGAAAGAGATAGTGCCAGGGTATTCAGTGTCCTAGGCTAACCCTACAATATATCCCTCCCCCTCCCTTTAGTGTCCTAGGCTAACCCTACAATATGTCCCCCCTCCCTTACCGTCCTAGGCTAACCCTACAATATATCCCTCCCCCTCCCTTTAGTGTCCTAGGCTAACCCTACAATATGTCCCCCCTCCCTTTAGTGTCCTAGGCTAACCCTACAATATGTCCCCCCTCCCTTAGTGTCCTAGGCTAACCCTACAATATGTCCCCCCTCCCTTTAGTGTCCTAAACTAACCCTAAAATATATCCCTCCCCCTCCCTTTAGTGTCCTAGGCTAACCCTACAATATGTCCCCCCTCCCTTTAGTGTCCTAGGCTAACCCTACAATATGTCCCTCCCCCTCCCTTTAGTGTCCTAGGCTAACCCTACAATATGTCCCTCCCCCTCCCTTTAGTGTCCTAGGCTAACCCTACAATATGTCCCTCCCCCTCCCTTTAGTGTCCTAGGCTAACCCTACAATATGTCCCTCCCCCTCCCTTTAGTGTCCTAGGCTAACCCTACAATATGTCCCTCCCCCTCCCTTTAGTGTCCTAGGCTAACCCTACAATATGTCCCTCCTCCCTTTAGTGTCCTAAACTAACCCTACAATATGTCCCTCCTCCCTTTAGTGTCCTAGGCTAACCCTACAATATGTCCCTCCTCCCTTTAGTGTCCTAAACTAACCCTAAAATATATCCCTCCCCCTCCCTTTAGTGTCCTAGGCTAACCCTACAATATGTCCCCCCTCCCTTTAGTGTCCTAGGCTAACCCTACAATATGTCCCTCCCTTTAGTGTCCTAGGCTAACCCTACAATATGTCCCCCCCCCCTTCCTTTAGTGTCCTAGGCTAACCCTACAATATGTCCCTCCTCCCTTTAGTGTCCTAAACTAACCCTACAATATGTCCCTGCCCCTCCCTTTAGTGTCCTAGGCTACCATTACTGATGTTCCCCATGTAAAATCTGACAAACGTAAATATTGAAACAAAATGTTCTATGAACCTATTTCTGTCTCCTACCCAACCCTTACTCTGCTTTTAGTTCAACAAATATGTAAAAAAAAAGGAAAGAAAAAAAAAAACTCACTCCAGTCACTTCTCTCCTCTCTAGCAGCTCCACAATTTCACCCAATTTACCTTTCAGGGTGCCAACAATGAGGGTGGCAGTCCTGAGTTTTGTACCTTGCCTGTTGTTATTTCCCTGGGTATAAGTTCTGTGTATCTGAAAGGGGAAAGTGTTGTACAATTGCTTGATGACAGTCAAGCATTATTGGCAGTATTGGTAGAGGGTCGGACGCCATGCTTAGCAGCATAGTTACGGACCTTTATGATCCGAGTTCAAATCCTGCCGAGGTTAACTTTGCCTTTCATCCTTACGGGGTCAGTAAAATAAAGTACCAGTAATACACTGAATAGTTGCTGGCCTTGTGTCAAATGTAGAAACAATTATTGAATATTTGTTTATATGACAATGTAAGAAAAATCAGTTACTTTTACGATAAAAATAAAACTAATTCAACTGACTATTATAGGCTGATGAACTGAGTTCATTTTGATACTTCTTGCTTTGAACAAAGAAAATTACTGAGGTTGCATTTTTCTCACTTCAGTTCAAACTCACCCATGCATAACCTCACATGACCTTCTTGTCCATCTTCCTTCCCCAGCTCTCTCTGTCCTCCACCCCACCTTGTTCTGGAAGTCACCTAACCAAATCTCTTTATTAATAAGTCTTCATGTTTTTATTTGGATTAAGAAATTTTCCATAAGTTGTTCAGAATGTATGTGGCTCCCCAGATTTTAGTGATCACCTAGTTTGTCTATTACAGCGTGATGGTTACACATGCAGATCTATTATCAAACATTTCAGTTGTAATCTTCCCATCATTGTGTCAAGTTGTCATTAGAGGGTCGGATGCCATGCTTTGCAGCAGAGTTACGGACCTTTATGGCCTGAGTTCGAATCCTGCTGAGGTTAACTTTGCCTTTCATCCTTACGGGATCAATAAAATAAAGTACCAGTAATACACTGAGAAAATTGCTGGCCTTGTGTCAAAAGTAGAAACAATTATTACCATTATTATATATTAGGGCAGCGGATTGGTAGTATCGGTAGGGTGTCGGACAACAAGCTTTATGGCACAGAGTTATGGTCTTTTACGTTCTGAGTTCAAACTCGCCAAGGTTAGCTTTGACTCTCATCCTTACAGTGTCGATAAAATAAAGTACCAGTTACAAACTGGGTTGATTTAATCGACATTCCTCTCCTTCCAAAATTGTTAGCCTTATGCCAAATGTAGAAACATTTATTATCCAATTCTGGGAAGGTAGTCTCACCCATAGAAGCTCCCTTTATTTACTCAGCCTAATATAGAGGCCAGGAGGTCAATTGGAAGAGTCGTTAGAATATCGGATAGAATGCTTTGCAGTATTTGTTTCCACTCTCTGCTCTCTGAGTTCAAATCCCTCGGAGGTCAACTTTGTTTTTCATCCAGCCGAGGTCGAAAAAAAAAAGTACCAGTCAAGTACTGGGGTTAATTGTTCCTCTGTATCTCTTTCTCCCATTCTTTCATTCTCTCTATCCCTCTCTGGAAGACATCTGCTGTATTGAGATCTAGAGAGGAGCTGAACTCCACCAGGTTTTAAAACACCCTAGAAACACTATCAATACAGTGCCCCTACCACCCTCAGGAGTTATAGGACCATACAATATAGAGGTCTCGGTAGACACCTAAAAGTATACTTCATGTTTTCTCAGTATCAAGCTAAATTTGCTGCTACATTTTTTTTATAAAGGTGAAATTCATTTGATCTTTACCTTTCATTTAACTCTAGGTCAACTTCAGACTAAGTATACCTGTAATTAAAGGTTCCTACCCTGACACTCCCACCCACCTCTAGGCATACTGTATTTAAAACCATCTTATCCCATGTCCTTTTTTAAAGGCAAGAAAGAATTGCTGGACAGATTTTATGGGCAAAACCAACTTACAGAAGACCCAGGGGTAGACCCCAAGCAAGAGGGTTGAATTTGAACTCATATTGTAATGTGCCATAACTCTATGCCATAAAGCATATTGTCCAACGCTCTAGCAATATTGCCAATCCACTGCTCTTAAGTTTAACTTTCTATTAGTAACATCCCTATAGGTGTATCAGTAACATTGTTTTATGATGTGAGCTGCAAGCATTTTGAACTCTGCCAAGAAAGCTCATTAGCTTAATGTCAAGTTTAGATTTTGATCACTTTCTTATTTACTAGCTCAAAAATTCCAGTTGAATCAATGATATTTGGAACAATCCAGTTATTGCTAGTGATTCTCCATTCATTTTTCTGTATACCTAGCCTCTTCTTCTTCTATCCCTAGCTGGCGATTGGGGGAGGCTGTTCTCTCAACCAATACGCTGTTGTGGGTACCACTGGATGATGGACTCCGATGAAGGTTTTTTCTAGGTTTTTCTATCCAAGGCCCTGACCTTAGCATGGTCGAGGTCAAGGCACTGCAATTTCAGGTCCTCCTCAATTTGTTTCATTCATGTCTTCTTTGGTGTACTGCATTGGATTCTCCAGTGCATGGATCACTGCTGTCTTGACAAAAGTTACCTAGAGAGTTACAAGTTAAACAATTGGAGCAAGGTTTGAATTTCAGATGTTGTGGTCTTTATTCCAGCATCTTAATAACATAGCCACTCTATTCTTTTCAATTTCCTCGTTGGTAGGAAAAGAACAAGTGTTTGTATTTATTTCTCTTGTCCAGAATATATTAACAGTTAAATTTACTTCATATCTTTTATTCATTCTTTTTTTTATAGTTTATCCATTGTGTACTGTTCTGTATAGCTAACTTGTTCACTTTCCTCTAGATCAGCATGTTGCAGCTTAAAAATCTGGAACAGTAGTCTTGTGATTAGAATTTATGGTTTTACCAATAAGCTAACACTTGGCATTTATTTCAGCTTAGTAAATCTTTATTTTCTTTTGTTCAGTTGAGAATTAAACCAAGATAGTTTCATTGATATGTTTATTTTCTTAACTAGTTTTCCATATTTTCTTATGTATTATCCATAAAGGTTTTATACACATATCTCTCTCTCTCTCTCTCTCTCTCTCTCTCTCTCTCTCAAATTATATATAGAAATGGCTTCTACAGGACTAGAACTGTTTCATTTGAAAGAAACATATATATATATATATATAACTGTAGAGCAAATACTTATTATTAGCATCTGTGATAATATATTTTGTGTGTGTATGTGTATATATAGATAGATAGATTTCTTTGATAGATTGATAGCTAGCTAGGTGGTGAATATGTAAGATATTATGTGAGGTAAAGCCTTTACCGTGAAAATACAATAGTATATATAGAGTAATGTAAATGTTGTGAGATATTATGTGAGGTAAAGCCTTTACTGTGAAAATATAATAGTAAATATAGAGCAATGTAAATGTTATGTGAGATATTATGTGAGGTAAAGCCTTTACTGTGAAAATACAATAGTATATATAGAGTAATGTAAATGTTATGAGGTAAAGCCTTTACTGTGAAAATTCAATAGTAAATATAGAGTAATGTAAATGTTGTGAGATATTATGTGAGGTAAAGTCTTTACCGTGAAAATATAATAGTATATATAGAGTAATGTAAATGTTATGAGGTAAAGCCTTTACTGTGAAAATACAATAGTAAATATAGAGTAATGTAAATGTTGTGAGATATTATGTGAGGTAAAGTCTTTACCGTGAAAATATAATAGTATATATAGAGTAATGTAAATGCTATGAGAGATATTATGTGAGGTAAAGTCTTTACCGTGAAAATACAATAGTAAATATAGAGTAATGTAAATGTGAGATATTATGTGAGGTAAAGTCTTTACCGTGAAAATATAATAGTATATATAGAGTAATGTAAATGCTATGAGAGATATTATGTGAGGTAAAGTCTTTACCGTGAAAATACAATAGTAAATATAGAGTAATGTAAATGTTATGTGAGGTATTATGTGAGGTAAAGTCTTTACCGTGAAAATATAATAGTATATATAAAGTAATGTAAATGTTATGAGAGATATTATGTGAGGTAAAGCCTTTACTGTGAAAATATAATAGTATATATAGAGTAATGTAAATGTTATGTGAGGTATTTAGTGAGGTAAAGTAATGTAAAGGGTTAAAAGATACAATTCTAATATAAACACTTTCAATGTGTGGAGTTGAATGTGGAATTCAGTTCTTTTACAATTCGCTATTTGTTTATCAATAAAAGTTCCTTGCTTATGTCGGTTGTTTAAAGTTCTCAACACATGGTACCATTCATATGGCCCTTTTCTAAGATTCCAGTAATTGATAAAACAATTTTTTGTCTTGTTTTGTAGAACAGCATACATTCATTGTGTAAATACTTGCAGTGAATTAATAATTGTTTCTACTTTTGGCACAAGGTCAGCAATTACCCCAGTGCATTACTGGTACTTTATTTTATCAACCCTGTAAGGATGAAAGGCAAAGTTAACCTCAGCAGGATTTAAACTCAGAAAGTAAAGGACCATAACTCTATGCTACAAAGCATGTTGTCTGATGTTCTCCCAATACTGCTAATCCACCACCCTTAGGAGTTTCTACTTTTGGCACAAGGCCAGCAATTACCCCAGTGCTTTACTGGTACTTTATTTTATCAACCCCGTAAGGATGAAAGGTAAAGTTAACCTCGGCAGGATTTGAACTCAGAATGGCAAGGGCCATAACTCTATGCGTCAAAGCATGGCGTCTGACCCTCTACCGATACTGCCAATCCACCGCCCTTATGCGTCAAATAATAATTGTTTCTACTTTTGGCACAAGGCCAGCAATTACCCCAGTGCATTACTGGTACTTTATTTTATCGACCCCGTAAGGATGAAAGGCAAAGTCAACCTAATGACGGCTGGGTAGTTTAGCCTTTTCATAAACATATTCCTAATGAAATACACTCAATTTCAATCAATTAATGAAGAATTTTGAGGGATTTCCTAAAATTATTAGTTATTTCATTATTATAATAGAAACTAGGGTGGTGGATTGGCAGTATCGGTAGAGGGTCGGACACCATGCTAGGGTGGTGGATTGGCAGTATCGGTAGAGGGTCGGACACCATGTTAGGGTGGTGGATTGGCAGTATCGGTAGAGGGTCGGACACCATGCTTTGCAGTTACGTCTCTTTACGGACTGAGTTCAAATCCCACCGAGGTTAACTCTGCCTTTCATCCTTGCTGGGTCGATAAAATAAAGTACCAGTAATGTACTGGGTAATTGCTGACCTTGTGCCAAAAGTAGAAACGATTATTATAATAGAAACTTAAAATTCTTATACAAAATTGTTGGAAGATTTAAATTTGAACTGTTGAAAATGGGTGATTTTATTTCATTGAACCAGAGCCGGTTTTTGCCGGGATGGTAACTAAAGGGTTAATTAATAAAATTTTAAGGAATTTACTAAAATTATTATTTCCTTATTCAGCTAGTAACTTAATATATGGCTCTTAAATAAAATTAACATTATCATCATCACCGTTTAACAACCATTTTCCATGCTTGCATGGGCTAGGCAGGTTGCCCACGTTATGAGACAAGTCTGGCCAATTGGCTGTGCTGTACCTTGCTCAAACAGAACTGTATTTTGGCTGGGATTTTTACAGCTGGATGCCCTTCCTAACATCAACCATGTGTACAGTGTGGAACAAAATTATATTAGAAAATATTATTTTAAATATGAACCATTTAAAATTGGTTTTTTATAGAACCAAAGTCAGTTTTGGTCAGATTAATTTCAAAAGGGTTAAACATTAATTTAATGTAAAATCAATATTTTGGTGTTCAGGAATCCAAAGTTCAATGAAATTTGTTTTCTTCCTTCCTATTCCATTTGTTTTTTGATTGTTTAGTTTATCTATTTCTAAATGTACCAATATAAGACTTTCTACTGGTGTTTAGGTGTTTATCTATTTCTAAATGTACCAATATGAGACTTACTATTGGTGTTTAGGTGTTTATCTATTTCTAAATGTAACAATATGAGACTTACTATTGGTGTTTAGGTGTTTATCTATTTCTAAATGTACCAATATAAGACTTACTATTGGTGTTTAGGTGTTTATCTATTTCTAAATGTACCAATATGAGACTTACTATTGGTGTTTAGGTGTTTATCTATTTCTAAATGTACCAATGTAAGACTTACTATTGGTGTTTAGGTGTTTATCTATTTCTAAATGTACCAATATGAGACTTACTATTGGTATTTAGGTGTTTAGTTTATCTATTTCGTAGCCTTAATAAAATACACTCTATTTCAATTAATAAATAAAGAATTTAGAGTTATTTCACTAACATTTAAACCGGCTATATCCGGCCAGAATTCTCTCAGCTCTTTTTGTTCAAACCGGCTGTAACTGGCCACTCATACTGATATTAAGGTATTGTTCTAAAAATAAATAACATTGAAATCTCATAGATTTGATATTATGTAAGATAATTGTGAGATAAAGCCTTTACTGCAAAAATATAATAGTATATATAGAGTAATGTAAATACTAAAGGGTTAACATATTTGAAGATTTTAATTTAAATAGGAACCATTTAAAATTGGTGGCTTTGTTTCATAGAGCCAAAGTTGGTTTTGGCCTGACTTGACATAAAATGTATCTATATTCCTATAATAATACTTCTTGGTAAATTATTTATTTTACTAAGTATGACAGTAAATATTGTAGCTGTTGAAATGAATACCAGTGTATGACTGATACTTATTTGATCATACCTGGGAAAATTTAAACTCTGAATATTTAAACTATTTGTCAGCGTTTCACAACTTTTACATTCCATACTATTAGGTCCCAAATAATAGGGGAGGGGTTGGAAAATCGGTAATTTTTCTTGGTTGTCTATGTTGATTTTTTTTAAAACCAGCATTAGTCTTTTAGTTTACATATTCAGACCCCAACCCATCCTATTTATTTTACAACATATGGGATTTCTAGTAATGTAATTTTTTGTCATGTATGTTTTTTAATATCTAAAGAAAATTGTTGCAGGAATACTACCACTTAAAATAGAATTTTTCCAGGGATAGATTAGTAAAATTTAATAAACAGGATGGAGTTGAGTTGAATAAGAGTGAAGGGGTGTGTGGAAAAAATCTGAAAAATTAATAAGCAGCGATAGGGGGTCGATTATTTGAGACCCAAGAGTACATACCTCTATTGTTTATTTCATTTTTCTCCCAACTGCCCTTCAGATTATTTTCTCCTCTCCACCCCTTTCTTCTGGCCTTATCCTCTTCCCAACTCTTCCCTATCTTTCCATCTCACCTGTGTAATATTCTCTATTTGTTCTCTCTTCAATGTTCTACTTTCCGTTCTTAATTTTAACCATTCTCTAGTTTTCATTTCTTTCTTCCTCTCTATTGTTAACAATTCTCCTACTAAATAGTTCAGTTTAGTGTAGAGAGTTTCTAAATTAGGTAGGTAGGTCAGAATGTTTTAAAACAAAGTGGCAACGCTGGTGGGGAAGTTCAGGTGAAGGCTGTTTGTTAGTAAAATTTTATTGAAAGGAAGAAAAAAAAAGGAAGAAATTAGAACTGACTGAAGAATAAATTTTCGTTGCAATCTCTTTTCAAACAATTTATTAGTGTAAGAAAATAAGAACGTCTGGGGTTACCCCTCACATGTTGTATGTTGGCTGAAAATAGAAACATAAGTTGTGCAAAATTAGCTTTTTTTTTCTATTATAACTCACATTTACCTTTTAACATGTCACCAGCACAACTATCATAACATTGTAACAGTGTAGTTCTTACTTAAATTTTTAACTTATTCATTTGCCTGCAAAAATATTAAGAGATATTCAAAAACAGGTATTTCATATTTAAAATGAACTATAAAAATAATAAAAAATTCTATTTTATGTATTCTAAAAGGTTGGCCCTGGATAAAAATTTCTTTCGCTGTTTTTTTCTTTTCTCTACGCCAGATGGGAAATATTAGCTGTCATTTAGACAATGAATAAATAATAGCTAAAAACATTTTCTTTTTTACTTTTAGAAAGATAAAATTTCACTTTCCATTTTGAAGTAATTACTTAATTTTCCACTCTTAGATTAAACTTCTGTACCAAAATTGAACAGCTTATCTTTCTTCGTGGTGTGTGTTCTTTTAGCAATACCTTTTTATTAACCCTTCTTTTATTTAAACTACCTGAAACTAGAGCTGGTGCTATGATACAAAGCTGTTTGTTTTAAAAAGTACTTATATTTATTTAATATAGAAAGGCTTCTACAGGACTAGAACTGTTTCATTCAGGCTTCCTGATGATTTTTCCCGAATGAAACAGTTCTAGTCCTGTAGAAGCTTTTCTATATTAAATATTTATACTCTGTTTTGTATTGAGTACCTTACTTACTGTGGTTATCCCCGATTGAACTTATATATAATATATATATTATATATAAACTTATATATAATATATATATCATCATCATTTCATTTCATTTTACGTCCGCTTTTTCCCTGCTTGCAAGGGTGGGACGAGAACTGATTCTGGCTTGAATTCTACAGCTGGATGCCCTTCCTAACACCAACCTCATTTACAGCGAGTGCTGGGTCCCTATCATCTCATTTCTACAGCTGAGTAAACTGGAGCAATGAGAAATAAAGTGTCTTGCTCAAGGCAACAACACATCACCCGGTCTGAGAATTGAACTCACAACCTTTCGATTGCAAGGCCAATGCTCTAACCACTAAGCCATGTGCCTCCATATATATATATATATATATACATATATATATAATATATAAACATTCCATCGTAATTTTATATAAGAATTCTTCAAACTCCAGCTTAATCATGAAAAATTTAGAAATATTACTAAATCCTTCCAAATTGTTGATGATTTTCAAAATTATTTGTAAATCACAGGTAATGTATTTCATTAGAAATCTGTTAATGAAAGTGTTAAGAAGATAACTAGAAAGTATGTTTGATATAAAATGAGAATGAACCAAAATAAAGTGCATGAATTTCTCTTATTCAGGTAAATATTTGGAGAAAGCATGATGAGATTTGAACTGAACAAATCAGGTTATTTATACCAAGGTATTTATATATTTTCCAAGATGAGTATTTACTAGAAGTTTTGTTTGTTTTTGCTGTGTTATTGCTAATATTTTGGAGGATAACAAGACTAAACCACAGAACTAAAGGTATTGCAATATTTAGGATTACTGTCTCCACAGTTCGAATTCAACTGTTGCTGAAGTTGACTTTGTTTTCCATTCCACCAGAATTGATGAATCAAGTATCAGTAATATTCTGGGGAATAACTTAATCTTAAAAACAAAAAATAAAAAACAAAACAAGAAAAATTGGCTTTACACTTATGTATAAAATCCTAACTAAATTTGAGGATTGTTTCCAGTTGTGGAGAAATATTTGTAGAATATATCGACAGCGGATTGAGGAGAATTTTTTGGGCTTCAGATTAAATATGTCATGGTATTTGTTCTGGCTCTCTGACTGCAAATCTTGGCTTTGCCTTTCATTCTTTCATGATTGATAAAGTATCAGTCCAGGGACAGTGGATCAGTGGAATTGTATATGTATAATGTATATATATATATATATATATATATATGTATAATGTATATATATATATATATATATATATGTATATATAATATATATATATATATATAATATATATATGTATATATAATATATATATGTATATATAATATATATATGTATATATAATATATATATGTATATATAATATATATATGTATATATAATATATATATGTATATATATATATATATATGTATATATAATATATATATGTATATATATATATTATATGTATATATATATATATAATGTATAAAAATCAATACAATATAATTACCTCAATACAATATAATTACCTCATTACCAGAGGTTTCCCGAATGATGCGAATACGAAAGAAACGTCTTCATTCGTTCGTCAGACGAGGCAATATAAAACATGGGTAAATACTTGGAAAGTCTCATCAAGAAAAGCAAAAAAAAACAAAAAAGATATAGACAAATGAATTAGAATATGAAATATATAATAATCTTTCAAGAAATATAGTTAGGTGTGTGTATATGTATGTATATACGCTCACAGATGTGCATATATGTGTATGCACATATGTATACGTATTGTGAAAAAGTGTGCGTAAATATATAATTTAGGGCAAATGTATCTGTATGTCTGTAATCTACAGAGAGAATAGATACATCATAAGAATATGAAGGCACGCGCATAAACACACCTACACACACGTACACTTAGATGCGGAAGTAAAAGAGGTAAGGGAGTGTAATAATTAAAGGAAAGTATCAATCTCGATATCATCATCATCATCATCATTTTACGTCCGCTTTTTCCCTGCTTGCAAGGGTGGGACGGGAACTGATTCTGGCTTGATTTCTACAGCTGGATGCCCTTCCTAACACCAACCTCATTTACAGTGAGTGCTGGGTGTTTTTTTGCTGTGGCACCTACACAACCACTTTGCAGTGGAATGATAGGGACCCCAGTCTCTATCATCTCATTTCTACAGCTGAGTAAACTGGAGCAATGTGAAATAAAGTGTCTTGCTCAAGGAAACAACACATCATATTTATAAAAATGGAACAATAATTTAGAAAGAAAAAATTAAAGAAAAGAAGACAAAAAAGGTACATACATACACACACACGTATATCTCACAAAAGAAACACAAAAATATACATGCTTATATACACACGCACACTTACACATCCATACGTTCGATACGCACGCACGCACGCACGCACGCACGCACGCACGCACGCACGCGCGCACGCACGCACGCACACGCGCGCACACACACACACACACACACACACACACTCACACTCACACTCACACTCACACTCTCACACACACACACACACACACACACACACACACACACACACACACACGCATATTGACCTGTTTGCATGCACACGCATAAAAATGAGTAAGTAAAAAAGGGGGGAGAAGAAAAAAGGAACAAAACATAAAACCTAGATGTAAAAACACGGATATAAAGACACATACACATCATCATCATCATCATCATCACCGTTTTACGTCCGTTCTTCCACGCTAGCATGGGTTAGACGGGTTGTCCTGTTGTGGGCAGTGTCTGGTCGGCTGACCATGCCTTGCTCATACAGGAACTGATCTGGCTTGATTTCTACAGCTGGATGCCCTTCCTAACACCAACCTCATTTACAGTAAGTGCTGGGTGCTTTTTCGTGGCGCCTACACGTCCACTTTACAGTGTGGGCTGGGTGCTTTTTTGCCGTGGCACCTCCATGACCACCTTGCGGGGGGGGGGGGCATATTGTTTATATGCTTCAGCATGTACCCATGGGAGGTCGGGTACCCTGTATTACTGCGTGACGCCAGAAGTCACGGTCGTGTGTCATTGACTTTGAGAGGTGTAGTTGGGTAAGGTCGGCTTTTATCACCTCATCCCAAGTCATCTTGGGTCTCCCCACTCCGCGGTTTCCTTCAACTTCTAGTGCTCTGCACCTTTTTATGCAGCTGTCATCCTTCATACGCATCACATGTCCATACCAGCGTAACTGCCTCTCCTGCACGCAGCATTTGATTCCTCTTATGCTCAGTCTCTCTCTCAATTCCTTTATGCTTTGTCGTTCACGTATATTACTGTTACACATCCATCGGAGCATGCAGGCTTCGTTTCTCTCTAATCTACGTAAGTCTTCCACCTTCAGCGCCCAGGTCTCACTACCATGCAACATCGCTGTTCGGATACACGCATCATACAGTCTGCCTTTCATTCTGAGGGAGAAGCCTTTTGCAGCTAGCAGTGGTAGTAGTTCCCTAAACTTCTTCCATCCCGTTCTTACCCTAGTTATTGTACTTTCTGAGCACCCACCTCCGTTGCTAATTCGGTCACCTAGGTAGCAGAAGCTGTCTACTGTTTCTACAGGGCCATCCCAGAGATTGGTGGTACTTGTTTCCTGTGGCTGTTTGCTTGCTGTTTCAGCACAGCTGCTGCATGTGAATCCTACATTCTTAATTAAGCTTCCTGAGATCCCGCTACATCTCTTGTGTACCCATTGTTTGCATTTGGGGCAGAGAATGGAGTTCCTACCTACACCTTTCCTACATACTGAGCAAGGCCATTTCCCTGAGGGGATCTGGGTTCTGTTTTCTCGTCTACTTATAAGGACCTTAGTCTTTGTCATGTTGACTTTGAGGCCCTTTCTCTCTAGTCCCTGGTTCCAGGTTTGGAATTTATTCTCTAGTTCTACCATAGATTCAGCTATGAGTGCGAGGTCATCAGCATACAGGAGTTCCCATGGGCATCCGGTCTTAAACTCCTCCGTTATTGCCTGCAGGACTATGATGAACAGGAGAGGGCTAAGAACAGAGCCCTGGTGGACCCCAACCTGTACGCTAAATTCCTCGCTATACTCATTGCCAATCCTAACTTTGCTGACTGCTCCCCTATACATGGCTTGTACCGCTTTCACAAGCCATTCATCTACTCCTAGTTTTCTAAGAGCCCACCAGATTACTGCACGTGGAACTCTGTCAAAGGCTTTCTCAAGGTCGACAAATGCCAAGTAGAGTGGCTTACTTTTAGCTAGGTACTTTTCCTGTAATTGCCTCACAAGGAAGAGGGCATCAGTGGTGCCTTTCCCTGGTACAAACCCAAATTGCATCTCGTCTATATTCACCCGGTCCCTAATCAGCTGTGCTATAACTCTTTCTGTTACTTTCATGACCTGGTCCATCAACTTTATACCTCTATAGTTTCCTCTATCTAGTGCATCGCCTTTACCTTTGTAGCAGTTGACAATGATGCTACTGCACCAATCTTTTGGTATGGCCCCCTCTAGTATTACCTGGTTAACGATACGTGTGGTTATAGTGTGACCTACAGACCCAGATGCCTTCAGCATCTCGGCAGCTATACCCGATGGACCAGTTGCCTTCCCTATCTTCATATCTCTGATTGCCTTACTTACTATGCTGCCGCTGACTTGTACTGCTGGTCCCTCTATAGGGTCTACGTGGGGTAGGGTCTCTTCTTCCCATGCATTCTCCTCATTTAGTAATCTATCATAATGACTCTTCCATGCATCTTTCTTCTCAGCACTTGTGAGGGCAAGCTCACCTTTATCATTCCGGATACACTTCTCTCCAATGACATCACAACTATCTCTGACACACTGCCTCGCAATCTTGAATACCTCCTGTTTCTGGTCCTCACGTAAAACATGCTTGAATTTTCTATCCTCTGCTTCCCTCCTAGCTAAGTATACTTGTCGCCTAGCTTCCCTCTTGGTCTCTATGTAATGTACCCTGCTCCCCCCGTTCTTCCATTCTTTCCATGCCTGTCTCTTGGCCTTGACTGCTTCATCTACCTTATTGTTCCACCACCAAGTCACTCTCCTCCTGCTTGAGGTCTTACTCCAGCCACAAACCTCATCCGTCGCCTCTAGTAAGTTATTTTTTAGGAACTCCCAGTTCTCTTCTACGTTAAATGTCTCTATCTGTTCTTCTTTACTGTCGTAGGCGTTGAGTAAAATATCTTTAAATCTGTTACTGGTTGAGGGGACTTTCAGCTTCCAGATCTTTCTTCTCCAGGTTGGCCTCTGTTTCAGGGCTCGTCTAGTTCTGACCGCGAGGTCGCTGACAACTAAGCTATGTTGGGATGTACATTCCTCACTAGGGAAGGCTTTTGTGTTTACGACCGTCCATCTGTCACGTCCTCTGATGAGGATAAAATCTAACTGACTAGAGTGCTCCCCTGATCTATAGGTGATCAGGTGGTTGTCGGGTTTTTTAAAGTTTGTGTTACATATCGACATGTCATTGGCGTCGCAGAATTCTAGAAGTCTGAATCCTTCCTCATTCCTTGTGCCAACTCCATGGCCTCCATGTACTCTATTGAAGCCGTCGCAGTGTTTACCTACGTGTCCGTTAAAATCTCCTGCAATGATTAGGAAGTCCTTGTCGTCTGTTAGAGCAGTAGTGTGTATTAGGGACTCGTAAAACCTATCCTTAAGCTCGTCTGGCAGTCCCGATTGGGGTGCGTAAGCTGATATTATTGTGGTAATTGTCTTATTCAGGACTAGTCTGAGTTTAATGATTCTTGCATTTACCCTGTACACTGAGATTACTTTATCTACCCACTTGTCAGCTAATAGTATACCTACACCACCCATCCCATCGTCATTTCCCACCCAGAAAAATTTGTAGCACTGGCTTTTTCCCAGAAGGACTCTAGCAGACCCTCCTCTCCATCTAGTCTCTTGCACACAGCATACATCAACTTCCTTTCGCTCTAGCATTTCTACGATTTCTCCTGCTCTTCCTTTCATTGAGCCTACATTGATGGTACCAACTCGGAGTTTTGGGCATTTGTCGACACTCGTAGGGGAGGGTCTCTGGGTTGGCGCTTCACGTGGGTGCTTGGTAGCTCGCAGATTCATATTTCATCTATTGATTCAGAGTTGCTCGTGTATTCCCAGCTTCTACCCATAACGGTGGGAAAATTGAGGGCTAGAAGAACAGTGGTGGTGGGGTAATGGCAGGGTGTGTTGGGATGCGCCAGAGGAGGAGAGAGTTAGTTAGGCAGGTAGTAGCAGCAGCAGTGGAAATGGCATGCTAGGTTTGATTGGTCGAATAGACTATGGTGGTGTGTGGGGGTGGGGGGGAGGGAAATTGTGAGGTAGGAACTGAGGGTTGCATGGTAAATATCCAAGTTAATACTACATCAGTAAAATTAACAATAATAACGTCATGAAAAACTACTAAGAGAAACCCTCGAAAATTTATCGCTAATACAGCAGGGAAAATTTAACGCTAATACAGCAGGGAACATCATAATATTAACGACAATATGTAGGCTAAAATACCTTCGTAGATTAGATGGATGGCTGGAAAAATTGGAATCAGCTCTAGTGATACATTTTAGCAGAGAAGAATGGGAAAGTGTCTTATCTCTTCAATATTTTCAGATTGAATGAATTAGGTTAAAGACAGGGTAGTAGCCTTAAAGAAGTGCATAGAGAGGGGGGGGGGGGTAGGAACTGAGGGTCGCATGGTAAATAACTGAGAGAGATACAATAGGATTAGAATACCGCATGGTAAATATCCAAGTTAATAAGTTAATAAGTTAATAAGTTATACATACGCATACATATATACACATACATATATATATATATATATATATATATAATGTAGGAGGTGAGTTTTATTGTAGTACAATAAAGCAATGCAGATATCGGATAAGAAGCACTCTACAGTTTGTAGGACTGGAGTATACACAATATATAAGAACAAAAGATGGCCAAAAGAGCTCCATGTACTTCACCATGCGCACTTCAAAAACAAACATCATCATGCAACAACATTTGTGTTTTCATCAGACAAAACAGGAAGACATGATATGAAGGCCAAAAAACACTTGTGGATAGTTCAGTTTTAAATGAACTGAACTATCCACAAGTGTTTCCCAACCTTCACATCATGTCCTCCCGCTTCATCTGATGAAAACACAAACACCACTGCATGATGACACCTGTCTTTGAAATGCGCACAACAAAACACATGGAACTCCTCCAACCATCTTTTGTTCTTATATATTATATATATCATCATCATCATCATCATCAGGTTTAGCGGCCGTGTTCCACGCTTGCATGGGTTTGGACGGGGGTTTTCCCACTTGAGGCAAGAGTGGTTGTCTTGCTCGCATAGGACTGTCTGGCGGGTTTTCTACAGTTGGATGCCCTTCCTAACACCAACCACATTTACAGTGTGGGGCTGGGAGGTTTTTACCGTGTTGCCTACACGGCCACATTACAGCGTGGACTGTCTGGCGGGTTTTCTACAGCTGGATGCCCTTCCTAACACCAACCACATTTACAGTGTGGGGCTGGGAGGTTTTTACCGTGTTGCCTACACGGCCACATTTACAGCGTGGACTGTGTGTTTTTTGTCGTGACACCTACACGATCTCATTTGTTTCGGCCTGGATGTTGTGGGACCAACATAACTTTACATTGAAAGGGGCGGTGTGGGTGGGGTGGAGGTGGTGGGACGGGGGGGTGTTTTGATAGAGATGCCTACTGACTGTAGTAGGTTTTTACTTTGTATTTAGGTAAGGCGGGTCTACTCTATTACTGAGTACCGCCAAAGGTCTCGGTCCAGTGACATTGTCTTGGAGAGGTGTAAGCGTGTGAGGTCGGAATTTATCAGCTCGTCCCATGTTTTTCTGGGTCTGCCTACTCAGTGGCTACCGTCTATCTTTATTGCCCTGCACTTTGTTATACAGCTGTCGTCTTTCATGCGCATCACGTGACCGTACCAACGTAGCCTTCTCTCGAGTAAACAACATCTGATCCCTCTTATTTCTAATTTTTTCCTTAGTTCGTTTATGCTTTGCCGTTCACGTATATTACTATTGCACATCCAGCGGAGCATGCAAGCTTCGTTCCTCTCTAGTCTGCGTATATCCTCTGCACACAATGCCCAGGTCTCACTGCCATGCAGCATTGCTGTTCGTATGCAGGCATCGTATAACCTGCCTTTCATTTTTAGGGAGAACCCTTTAGCGGCTAATAGTGGTATAAGCTCTCTGAACTTTTTCCATCCAGTTCTGACTCTAGCTACTGTACTTTCAGAGCACCCTCCCCCACTGCTGATTTTGTCACCCAGATAACGGAAGCTGTCCACTATTTCTATAGAACCCTCTGCGCAGTTGAAGGAGCTAGTATTTTGTGGGCACTTGCTGCTACTTATTGCACCAGAGCACTGGCCACATGTAAAATCTATGTTCTTAGTTAGCTTACCTGTGATCCCACTACATCTTTTATGCACCCATACTTTGCATTTGGGACATAAAATGGAGTTTCTACCTACGCCTTTCCTACACACTGAGCATGGCCATTTCCCCGATGGGACCGCCGCCTTATTTTCTTTCCTACAAACTAGAACTTTAGTCTTAGCCAGGTTAATTTTAAGGCCTTTTGATTCTAGGCCGTGCTTCCACGTTTGGAATTTCTTCTCTAGTTCGGTCATTGATTCAGCTATGAGCGTTAGATCATCTGCGTATAGGAGTTCCCATGGGCAGCCGGTCTTGAACTCCTCTGTTATAGCCTGAAGGGCAATAATAAATAGTAGGGGGCTAAGAACAGAGCCCTGATGGACACCAACTTTTACGCTAAACTCTTCACTATATTCGTTGTTAATTCTAACCTTACTGACTGTTTCTTTATACATGGCTTGTATAGCTCTCACAAGCCATTCGTCAACACCTAGTTTTCTAAGAGACCACCAGATAATGGAACGGGGGACTCTGTCGAAGGCTTTCTCCAAGTCGACGAAAGCTAAGTATAGGGGTTTACTTTTAGCTAGGTACTTCTCCTGTAGTTGTCGTACAATGAAAAGAGCGTCTGTGGTACTTTTGCCTGACACAAACCCGAACTGCATTTCATCTAGATCAATTCTCTCTCTGATTAGTTGCGCTATTACTTTTTCCGTGACCTTCATGACCTGGTCGATTAATTTAATGCCTCTATAGTTACTCCTATCTAGGGCATCTCCTTTTCCCTTATAGCAGTTAACGATGATGCTGCTACGCCATTCCTTCGGAACAACCCCATTCTGTACGACTTGGTTAACTATCCGGGTGACCATGGTGTGTCCCACCGAACCAGATGCCTTCAGCATCTCAGCAACTATTTCCGAAGGCCCAGCCGCCTTACCCGTCTTCATATCTTTGATTGCCTTACTTATTATACTACCTTCAACTAACACTGCTGGTCCCTCTATTGGATCGATCTGGGGGAGACTGTCTTTCTCCCATTTGTTCTCCTCATTTAGAAGCCTTTCGTAGTGACACTTCCAAGCTACCTTCTTATCAGCGTCGGTGATGGCAAGTATGCCATCATCGTTAAGTACACACTTCTCCCCGACAATATCACGGTTTTCCTTGACACATTGCCTGGCAATCCTGAACACCTCACGTTTTTGGTCCTCACGTTGTAGAACATGCTTGAACTTTCTTTCCTCTGCTTCCCTTCTTGCGAAGTACACTTGTCTCCTAGCTTCCCTCCTGGCCACTTGATAGTCTTCTCTACTTCCCCCATCCCGCCATACTTTCCAAGCCTGCTTTTTGGCCTTAATTGACTCCTCCACCTTACTGTTCCACCACCATGTTACTCTCCTCCTACCTACAGGCCTGCTCCAGCCACAGACTTCGTCTGCCGCCGTCAGCAGGTTTGCTCTCAGGAATTCCCACTGTTCCTCTATATTATACGATTCTAATTGCTCTTCCTTACTGTCGAAAGCGTCAAGTAATATGCTTTGAAATTTATTTCTGGCTATGGGGTCCTTTAGCTTCCATATTTTTCTCCTGAGGATAGTCCTCTTCCGCTGTCTAGTACGTCTCGTCCTGACTATGAGGTCGCTAATTATCAGTCTATGTTGGGAGGTGAATTCTTCATGGGGGTGGGATTTAGTGTTAACAACAGACACTCTGTCACGTCTTCTGGTAAGGACATAATCTACCTGGCTTGTGTGTTCCCCCGATCTATAGGTGATCAAGTGATTGTCTCGTTTTTTGAAGTTAGTGTTACAGATAGTTAAGTTATTTGCGTCGCAGAATTCCAGGATTCTGGAGCCTTCCTCATTTCTAGTACCGAACCCATAGCCTCCATGGATTCCGTCATAGCCGTCACAATGTTGTCCAACGTGACCATTTAGGTCGCCTGCAATAACTATATAGTCACTGTCGGTTATTTGGGAGGTAGCGAGCATCAGTGTCTCGTAGAATCTGTCTTTTATAGCGCGGGGCAGTCCGGATTGGGGTGCGTACGCAGATATTACTGTCACCGTAGTTTTATTGAGGACAAGTCTTATTTTAATTATTCTGTCGTTCACTCTATTTACGTCTATTATCTTATCTGCCCACTTTTCTGCTACCATGATTCCTACCCCACCCAACCCATTGTCATTTCCCACCCAGAAAAGCTTATAGCATCGTTCTTTACCCACGATGAATCTAGCCGACCCTCCCCTCCACCTGGTCTCTTGAATACAACAAACATCGACCTCCTTACGTTCAAGCATTTCTACAACCTCGTTAGAGCGACCCTTTAAGGTGCCTACATTCATGGTATATATATATACACATACACGCACGCACGCGCGCGCACATACGTAGTCGCTCATGTACATATATAGAAAGTATACACACATTAAGGCGTTCAACCACATTGATACAGGGTGTAAAAAACTTGAGGATAAGTAAGTACAAATATAAAATTGTAAGATTGGCTGCGTAAAAATAAAAAAATAAAAATAAAAATGAAAAATATATCTGGAGTGGAAAACACAAATGACATGTGTAATCATTTAGTGAAGGAAATAAGGAAGTAAAAAATGGAAAGTGAAAATATTAGGTAAGTGAATCGGAGAATAAATGGGGGGGGGGGGTTATTGGTGGATGTGAAGTAAAAATAAAAATAAAAAATAAATATAAAAATAAATGAAATTAATGATAAGGATAAAAATGAAAGTAAGTCAGAAAGGGTAATTAAAAAGAGAATAATAAGAGTTTATGGAGGATAAGTATCTGAAAGTGTGTTAAGTTTATATGAGCTGGAAAGCAGGTGTGATTTCATGTGTGGGCAACTGGTGAAAATTTCCGTCTTTGTGTTCAGGCAGGTCTTTGGTGATTTTAGATTTTGCAATATCCAATATTTTTCATATATGCAGAGCGTGCATTTTCTTGTTCCTCTAGCATATTCTTTAGATTGGTTCAAAATTGACCAATTTAATTTATATTGGATGCCTTGGTCTTTCAAATCCCAAATTCTGCTAGTCAGAGCTGTTGTAAATCTTTTTTCTGGATGTCGAAAGGATGCGACATGTGAGTAATAACGCGTTTTTAATTTGTCTTGCGTCATACCCACATATCGTTCACTGGTGGCTGGATGGTTGTCACTTTAGCTGCATATAGAATGGCTTTGGTGTTGCATTTACCTTGTATATATTATATATATATATATATATATATATATATATATATATATATATATATATGGAAAGTTATATTTAAAATTGTTGGGTTACAACTAGTAAATATTTATAACTGATATAAAAGCACTCGACAAATATTTGGAGTATATTTATAATATTAAATAAATGAAAACTATATTTATAAAACCATATTTATTTCATTATATATATTTCGGGGATATCATATTAACAATATGCTATGCCTTCCTCAGACAAAATACAATATAAACAGTTTTATAGATAAATAGATTCGACATACCGTTATAACACCGACTTGCATTTGAAGAGGTTAAGCTGGCAGTGAAAAAATTTTATACAGAGAGAAAGAAAGAGAGAAAAAAGAGAGAAAAAAGAAAGACAGAAAACGAAGAAAAGGAAGAAAAAGAAGAAATGCATGGAACAAAATATAGAGATGGAAAGATAGATAAAGAGAAGAACTTCATGTAAAGAAACAGAAAGAGATATATATATATATATATAGAGAGAGAGGAAATAGAGATAGATACATATATATATAGAAAATTAGGTAGTGGGAGGTCATTTTGAGTAAATGTATCAATGATACATTTATTTATTTATTTATTTATTTAGCTCTAGTATTAATGTAAGGGAGATATATATAGAGAGAAAAAAATATAGAGAGAGAAAAAATAGCGAGAGAAAAAATTTAAAAATAGCCAGATATATTCGAGGCGTAAAAACCCTATGTCTTAATGTATTAGAATTCATAAACCTTCTACTATATTGTAAATATCAGTATTCCTGAATGAGACAAGTATCCATAGTGTGTGAAAATTAATTATCTTATGTTTAGTTTTTTAAAAAATTCATATGTTTATGTTATAGCTACAAACATCCATGCGAATCCATATTATCAACTCTGCAAACTCTAAGTTCACGGAAAACATTCTCAATGTGGTATAAAAATTTGAGTATACATATATGTGTATTATTATTCCTGTCTTTACTCTACAAGATTATCTATCAAGCAGAAATAGAGAGCAGATTTCAATATACTAATAAAAATATATATCAGAAACAAAACAAAAATAAAAAGATAACAATAATAATAATAAGTAATAATAAAATAGAAAGTTAAAAAAATATTATGAAAGAATATTACATATTAAAAATATTACATACTAAAAAATATTACGTATTAAAAAATATTACGTATTAAAAAATTTACATATTAAAGATATTAAAAATAAAAATAAAAAATATTATAAAATACTACAATAATAAAAAATAAAAATAAACCACAAAGATCAACCCTTCAAAATTAATTGACAATATATTGCCAAGTTCATTATAAGACAAAGCCAAAAATTATCTATCAAATCACATCTAGCAAAGATCATTTCAAAAAGTTTATGATGTCCAATTTGGTCTACATGTGTTCTTATATTTAATATAGAAGTTTATCTAGTGTAAGGTTTATTCAAAATATTTGGAGCATCAGCTTTTAGGGTAGCTTAATTTTTCATGAGGAATGTTTAAATAAAAATAAAATAAAAATAAATAAAAATAAACAATAAAAAAAGAATAAAAAGAAGGAATCAAAAATTTAGGAATCAAAAATTTATCGGCTAGTTTCCCATATAAATATAAATCAAACTAAATATACTACATTTTAAATTTAAATTTATATTTAAACGTTGAGTTTAATCTATGTTTGCAACAACTGAATAAATTTGTCCGTAGATTAAGGGAATTTTTAGATTTTAGTATAAAGAATATCTCCTCTGCGCAGAGGTCACATGTCTCAGAGGATGAATTAAAAGGAATCCCCCTTGAGACTATATTCCAAGCCGTCGAATATCTAACGTTATCTTGCTTAAGTTGCCAGAGTACGC